>OY037009.1:18436395-18788395 GCA_955831195.1 Pilophorus perplexus | reverse complement strand
GATTTGGAGAGAATAATAATTATTTCCTATTTAAAATAATTATTTCCAACTATGTCGAATAATTATTATAATTATTCGACATAGTTGGATAATAATAATTATTATATTCGATAGAGAGATTTTTGCCAACCAGCTCGTTACTGGCGAGTGAACGTATTCACCTATTAATTTGGCATAAAATGTACAAATTTCATTGATTGATGAAATAAATCTTTCTCTCACTCTCTCAATCACTCTTTTCTCCCTCTCCACCTTATCAATCTGGTGTCTCGTGTCCTTACACTTATTTTTAGCGCAACCTTTCCGTCAAAAAATGGAAAGGTGCGCTCATCTCTTCGACATGTTTTTTGTTGTTGTGTTTTTGTGCGTGTATCACAGCATCACGCACGAACGGCTGAACAGATTTTCATGAGGGTAGTCTCATTGTGATCAGCGAGTTCTGGGGGTGGTTATAGGCTATCAAAATCACCTCCGTCGTCGACGATTCGTCCGATCCCCCGACGACACAGTTTGGTAGTTAGATACCTAGTGTTTCAAGTTACGGTTTTGGTTTCGTAGTAACAGAAAGGTTGCGCTCTTCAATTCATTTCTGGCTTGTTTTGTCTGTCTCACAACAAGGGGTTAAGGGGTTAAAAAGTATATACGAGCGGCTGTATATAATTGGGTACACACTAGATGAAGGTAAGTTGTAACCTGTTGTTGTACCTAAGCCTAAGGTGGCAGTTGGTCTACAGGAGCAGTGCCAGCTTTTCATAAAGAAGGATCCTGCCAACGTTGCACAGTTTCACCGCTTTGGGCGTGGCAGTCGCCTTGGACGATCCCTTTATCCTCAGTCTTATAGCTTACGAAGCCCTTTGGGTCTACAAGGGATTACAAAGAATTGCCATGTCACGCACGCCAACCCCCTTCAAGGGCTCAGAAACATCCCCTTTTGCAAGCCGGAAGCAGGAAAACCCCGTGAATTATTAGTGTACGAATTTGTCGCCGACTCCCGGATTCAATTTACTAGCGAACCGGCTCACAAATGAGCACGTAAATTCGCGATGTACGGTGAATTAATTATAAACCTGCGCGAGATGGAGCCTCATACATTCGGAAGTGTTTTAGTTGGTAAAATCGCTTCGGGGAATCTGAAGCACGAGCGGGCTTATCTCGCTTCATTGGTACAATTCATGAGAGGCATTAGAGATCGAATAAATGGTTGTTTTCCCAAATGTTGCCCGTCCGAAGGCTGTGGGGGATCCAGACAGAATTTATGGTGAATCTTAGCTCGAGAAATGGCCAGATTTACAACGAATCGCTGCCAACTTATATTGACTTCGTAAATCAAACTTGAGCCGCTCAATTGATAAACCGCTTCCGGAAATCCCGCGGAAAGTTGGCTGGTTTAAATTAAATGGGTGAAGTTAGACGGTGGAACTGTTGAATGTATGATTAACGAATATTGTTTTAAAGTCGTATTCCATAGAGTAACCCGTGGGTTTCAAGATCCAAGTTGTGTGAGGGGGTGAGTTAGAATGCATTTACTGTGATTTTTGAATTGTATAGACTGCTCCATGTACCAGACGATTCTTACACTTCCATTCTCACGAGTGAGTTCAAGTCATCCGTAATTTCAGCCATCGCCTTGTTCACTAAACCGCGACGTTGACCTTTCTTGTTCGGACCTGCAAAATGACATCTCTCACGAGTAGGTGGGTGCTAACGAACCGTGAAGTTACAGACGATGTCTACAACGTGCTTCGTTACGAGATCGAGATACGCAGTAGGTACAGTGTGCACTGCGGTGTTTACACGGTGATCAAGATCCAGATTGCACGAGCGAGCATCGTTTGCTCCCAATGAACAGACGAAACTTTTAGAAACGCATGGAGTTTTCTGAAGTTTGTTAAGCTTGTTGCATCTAGTGGATTCGTTAGGGAGGTGAATTTGCGGTTTCATTTAATATTCCCGAGTTGGGGAAAACGAGGAAAATGAGTGGACTACAGGTGGAACAAAACCCTCCTGAATGGCATAAAGCCTGCATTAAGCACGAAGCCCGTTCCAGGCTGATAAGCTGGGCGTACAATGGGTTTACTCGGATGACAGCGAGATTTTTTTAGGGAAATTATTGCTGAATTTGCTGTGGAAACCAATTAACACTGGAGGAATTCCACGTCCAGGACTTCACATATCTATCTTGAAACTGCAGTTTCCCCCTTTTTGTGTTCACTATCCGGCTGCGATACCTGCTATAAGTCTTAAATTTTGCGCAGCGCCGGTTCTTCCCAAAATCTAAGAGGTATGCAGAAATCCAGGTATACTTCTATAGAAGGATCTTGTCTATTTCTATAAAGTGATGAAATAAGTGAATTTTAATAAATTATTTAATAACTAAAATGAAAACTCTGGCACCCTGGCATGGCCCATTGTAAAGCCTGTGTTTTCTCTAAAGTATTTAATTCTGAAGTTGCCTCATTTACTTCTTCCGTAAGCATGATTTTCTTCTTTCTTATTTCCCTTTACTCGCGAGGGATTCACGTGAAGCCTGTGGCGATGTGATTGTCTTCGAAATTCTAGGCAACTGCCAGTCTCCAGGAAACTGCTAAGCTTCAGAGAACTTCCACCGCATCCTAATCAGGTTTGAACGGTTGCATTTAAAGCTCCGTTTCCCATCAAGTTCAAGTATACCGCGTCTCGTGCAATATGGCTGCAATGTGGCCGCACACATGGCGTGCACGTGAATTCGAGCGAAGGTTCTAACCCCCCCCCCCCCCCCCCCCCCAATTCATCGAGGTTTAGGCCCTTGTTGGAATCGCTCGTGTGAGTTACAAACCTCGTGTGTGTGCTGTAAGTGAGGCAGCCCCAAAGCCATTACTGCAACTGACCGTGTTACAGGCGAGGTTGCAGAGTAATTAGGTGAAGCGGCGCTGAGACTCTAATGAGGCGCATTTTATCGGCATTCGGCGTCGGGACGGTTTCTCGCCTGGGTGTAGAGGCGAAAGGGCAGATAATAAATCATAGTGAGAGATATGTAAATCATAATCAATGGGATATATGAACGGATTACATGTAATCTCTCTTGCAGGATGAGACGATACCAAGGTATTTGATTAGTATCGATACTTTTCCTGTGAAGCTGGCGAGCGATGTATTGGTACCTGTGAAGATATAAGATAATAAAGATATAAAGATAAGAATGGTAAAGATCAATATCTTCCACATCCTGTTGCCCATTCCTCAATTCACCTTGTAAAATAACACGTAATATTGGATATCGTAAAGTCAAACCGAAGAATTCCCCTGACTGCTGAGGTTTCAGAATGTAATATCTCATCTTCAGGACTTAACACTTCGAGGAAACGTGGGGCGTATGGCCAACCACCTGGTTCCAGGAAGGCTTCCCGCTTTGAATACCTTCCCTTTAGAATCTTTTCAGCTTGTGTCCCAAATTATTCCAAATTTCCATAATAATTAGGTGTGGAATTTGGAAATTTAGAACAATTATTCATTATAAGATCAGCTTTTCAATAGAAAAAACTGTTTCAGAAAGTGGTCAATTCGCCCAATTATGCTCAAATTTGTGGAAGAAAGTTGAAGCAGAGATAAGTGGCGTGCACGCAGTTTGTCTTCAAAAATGCTTTTGGTACGAGAGAGGCCCTCTTTTCAATGCAGGTCCTAGTCCAAAAGTGCTTTGATCAGCAGAGCGCAATCTATATCAGCTATATTGACATCGAGAAAGCTCTCGACAAGTTGAAAAATGACACGTTACCTAATAGAAGTTTTGGAGACAGCTGTCACGATTTTGCGGTCAATCAGGAATCTCTATTGCAGCGCGGTGATATCTCCTTATACTACAAGTAGAAGACAAAAACCGTTTGGCTCACGTCTACTAAGTAGATGTAAGCTTTACATCTTACATACACCACCACTACGATTAAATTATGTTTGATCAGTTCGCCCCTTCACTGTTACGATTGGTTTCCTTTCACATCATTCGACCAATCACAAGGCCCATGGGCATGTTAATGCATTATCGCCACCCTTATTATTCACTACGCTCGTAATGTGCTTAAGGCAAACATTTTGATGCATTCCACTGCCTGCACGTGCCCCAATGATTCCGCCTTGGAAACCGATAAGGGCCAAATGCCTCAGTTATAAAGACAGCCTTGTAACGGATGAAACCTCCGTTGAAACGCCTCATAAAATATACACAGGACGCCTTCTTTGCCCAACTTGGCAATCTCCTCTTTTCTGGCTTTTGAAAGTTAACTCCGAAGGAACTCTCTGAAAACCGTTGATGGCTAACAACCCCTGAAAACGAACTTCCGATGAAATAGACTCTGGTGCCTCTGGACTTTGATTTAGTTACAACGGGCTTTTCTCTGGGCGAACTTCCAAGTGGCAATCACAACTTGTCTTAACTGACCGTCAGAAGTTGATAAATTTATCAAAATTATCCTCACGACGATTTTTGAGTGTTGTTGACGAGGTTTCCCTTTGAAGAAAACCTCGTATAAAGACGTCTGTGAAATTCCCACCGTATCCTGGTCGGTTTCCGAAGGAAAATTGAAAACTCAAACAGAAAAGAGCGAAAGACCGCGAGCAAACACCCCCCTCCACCCACACCACTAACTAATAAACGCTGAAACTTATTTGAACCTACCCAACTTGATAATTAATGCATAAGGAGGTTACGAGAGCGCCAAAGGGAGTTTTCAAGTCATCCAAAATTCACGTTGTTCCCAAACAAAGTGGTCTTGTTGGTGAAATTTTCGTCGGGAGACCTTTTCCTTTCTCAACAAGGAAATTTGCAGGTTACAATATGTTTAACGAGACGTGAAACCTCCTCTTCGAAATATCAGAGCGACCTAGACTTAGTTAGAAGCACCTCGTTTAAAAGCTAATTTCACTTGGACGACAAGGAAATATTTAAAGTTGTAATAAAGGCGAAGTAAATTAAATTCCTGCAGCGGTTTCCCCTCTATTAAAAGGGAATTACTCCGCGCCGACTAATGTAATTAGCGAATGTTTTCTTTTGGTGTAGGTTACGACTTGGGGTAAATTCACTTCCAAAAATTATTTAGCGTCAAGTTGGTGGCCGGAAGGCAAATGCGGAGCAACCTTGTTTTTTCTTATCCCAACTCCATTATTTTTTATTGTTATCCTTCAGCAAAATCTTAGTAAACTAATGGATAGTTTTTATCGTCCGAAATTGAGAAAAACACTCCGCTGACCGGTTAATTTTCAATTCTTGTTTCAGTGCTTCAAAAGCATCAGAAGTTAATCAATCAATCAATCAAATTTTTATTAAATAAAACAAATTTTGTCACATACGTGTTTTGACAATGGTCGAATTTCTACCTAAAACTAATTCACGTACAGTAAAAAAAAAAAAAAAAAAAAAAAAAAAACAGACAGAAAAGAACAGAGAACACTGACTACAGAACTGGCTATTTGAAACAAAACAATTTAACAAAAATATTTACGTAAAAATAACAAAAGAGTTTATAGCCAGTTCATAGTTCTCTCTTACATTCTTCCCAGGCACTCGTCAGGAAGTCGTCAACTGTGTATGGAGCAAGTTGAATTAGGTAACCACTCACTTTGGACTTTAGTGAAACCAGTGACTTGCTTTTTAAAGTGCTGGGACGGCATCCAAAAACGTTAAATTGACACGAGATTACCTTTTTCGGGAACACGTTTTTTATCCTTGTGTTGATTGATGTTATTCACAAGCTGTTTTAAGTGGTCTACAACAGTTTGCTTCCACGCCAAAAATGTACCAGAATAAATTAGTTTTTTTTTTCTACGCTGGTATTCATGAAGGGTGGAAGCTTTAACTTGGTGGATCGCGTTATTCCAGCGGTCAAATTAAATTTGTCTGCTCGGATGAATCTGGGTCATCTCCAGGTTTTACCTTCGCTTTTATCAAGTCTACCTTGGTGCGGTATTTTTTCCCTTATCAGGGGGTGAATCCTGAACGTCAATGCCGATGAACGCGGAGTTTAAAATGGATTTGACGGGGTTTTGTCCTTTGAACTGACAAGAGTAATAATTACTCAATTATCGGGTTTGCTCGGGTAATTGACACGTGTCTTTATTTGTTTCAGAATTATGGGCCTGAGTCTGTCTCCGCTACGTAGACGACATGTTCTGTTTGGGCTCATCTTGATCTTCCTACCGTGCACCGTTTTCATTCTCATTTCGGCACCAGGTATGCTCTAACTTCACTAAATATAGCTATATAAATGGTACAAGCTTTACAAGGTTTAAACTGGCTCAAAGAGCTGGTTGCATGCTTTGAAACGAAACGACCCTACTCCACAGAAATAGGAGAGAGGCTGCAAGCTTTTTGCTCACACTCAATGGGCCCGGGAACCGAACGTCGACTAATAATTTTTTCTGAAAGAACTTCATAATTTGAAGCCATAGCAGTGAGTTTTGGGCTCCTACGGTGTAATACAAATTTCCAGGTCACTTTCGAAAATTATGCCTATTCTATATGCGAAAATTATGCGGGCATTTTCGTCTCGAGAAAATTATTGATAATCATCTTGCAGTGGTGGCGTACACTTGCGTTAATACCCCTAATCCCACCATACCATAAGACCTCAAGACATCAAGTTTTGCTTACCATTCACTTGCGCGAACCGAATTATCATTTGCGCGAACCTCCTGATTGAGCAATCATGATTGCTTTCTGCTGCAGCGCTACCCGCGGGAGAAACAAATTTTGGTGATGTATCGGGGCGAGTTATGGCATTGGATTCGATGGTGCTGGCGTCTTTTGAAAGTAGCTCAGGCCTTTTCATGCGTACTGGATTCCTTTACAGCCCCCTGAACAAAACTCACCAGGGGAATGAGAGCGGTGAAAAACGCCAGGACATCAAAATTGATGTCTCTTTCCACTTTTAGTGGAATCGCCCTCTACCTTGTTTATACACGTTTGATAGGAGGTGAAGCAGGACGTTCGCGCAAACGTCAATAATACGGCCTCACCCGTTCGCGCAAATGAATGGTCGAAATTGGCGCATACGAAACAACTTTGGGGTCGGAAAAAACGTATGGCAGCCATCTTTCAGGCGGAAGTAAACGCCATTGACACCTGTAGGTACTTGAATGATGCCCCGGTCATCAGGGCAACGAATCTGCTCACTCCCCTGCAAAAGAGGGCTCAAGATGTCTTCAAATTAGTCCTGAACCCTTCCTTGGGACGGTCACATGATATAAGGTGCTGCGGCGATGTTTCCTGGTCATAGGACAGCTAGATTATTTAATCAGAATCTCCTAATCAAGAGCATGGGGACTACTCAACCTGGCGGAGTGATATGAGATTATTAAATTTTGTTGACGTTGCTGGTCACTACACGGGCTGGATTGAGCTCTATACGATAGGATCATCAAGAGAAGTTCTGTTTCATGCAATGGGAACGCATCGATCGTAAAAAGAAAAAAAATCATCAGACCCAACTCGGCACTTCTTTACCTGGGGAATCTTTGGACCATAATCATGAATTATATGTTTTGGAGAATTATTATGAATATAATTAATTATTCAGCTCTCACTTGGCTACCTCGTTGTCTCTGAGTCTCCCTCATAAAGGGCTCAACTGGGTCGTTACTCCTCCAGTAGTTGTGATACTCTTGTATATGTTCGTTTATTTATGATATTCTGCAAGGTACAAATTGCTCAATTCTTCATAGATTCCCCCCTGGAAAATTCACTCCCTTGGAAGCCACCCAAGAGCCTCTATCTTTCACGTCAGAATCCTTAAACACGTCAGTCATCTTCCTCTTGTGAATATAACGCTGCCCATCCTGCAACGGATGATTCAACAGATCCAATACCTTTAGGTACCCTCCACGAGAACAGTTTGGTAAAGGGTTTTGCATAAATGATGACCGCTTAGAAGGGCACGTATAGTGATCACCATTACTTCCTAAAGAGGACAAAATCGTTCGGCCCTGGAGGCAGTTTGACCCCCTCTGGGCCCATCCCAACCGTCATTTTGCACAGTAAACTTTGGAAAGGACGGAGAAATTGATTACGTGTCTCAACCGAGCGCTGACCTCTTGCGGGAACTGATGATACCCTTCCAAGACTGTAACTGCCTATCATACTTCGTACCCATAACCTGTTCGCTTGTCATCTTCCGAACTGGGCAGCCTTTTAAAGGCAGGAAAAGGTTCAAAGCTGTTTCTCAACTCCGTCTCTCTCCTTTCATCCGACCTAATATAATTTTTTTTTCTCATGGTGAAGAAGCTAATTTATTATTTTCCTTGAATAAAGGAGTATTAGGACGACGCACAGTGGTCTGAGGGTGGCAAAACCACCCCATTTTTCAACTTGATTGTTGATTCAATTTGAGTAGTAAGTAAACTAGTTTCCATGATTTTACTGGTGAAACCAACGATTTTACAGCGTTACACAAGCTTGAAAAGACGGAAAACGTCCATTTTCCGAAAACTTATGTCAAAGAAAACGTAGAAAGATGGAGCGCTTTATGTTAAGAACGAAAAATCCTTCTACATATTTATTTCAAGTCTATGTACATCATAAGAAGCGAAAAATGATTTTTACTAATTTTTCCAATTGGTTTCAGCTTGTTTTTGAATAAAATTTAAAAAAATACCATCTTTGGACATTTCAGAAGACGAGGAAACACCGTGCGTTGGTCTAGACACACTCAGTAGGAAAACGAAATGCAGAAAAAATGCTGTTGAAAAAAGAAATGCAGAGATCGGTTGCGGGAAATTGCGGCTTTGTTCATCACCTGAAAAACCTTCTGGCTTTGTATAGTTTTCGCGTTTTCGGATCAATACGCTTTAAGCCAGTTGCCAGAGGATTGAAAGGGGGCATTGGTGTAGAAGCTTTTTGTGTTAATTTTATTAAATTTTATAATTTATTTTTTATAATATAAAAAATGGTACCTAGCAAAATATTTGCCGGGAAAACTGAGAGCGGCCAAAAAACTTTGATGTTTTCGAACTTTTTCCAGTTTTTCACCTCAAAAACTAAGCTTAAAAGAGAAAACGTATATTAACATAGTTGAAGATCATAAAATGCTGCGTCGAATGACCTCCTTAACCCATTAGAATCGGTTAAACATTAGAATCGGTTAAACATTAGAATCGGATCAGCCGTATAGTCACGAGCAAACGTAAAAAATAGGCAACTTTTTCCAACTTCTGGTCGATTGACCAGAGGAGGATTCTGCAGGAAGTGGCACGCCACTTCAGTTATCCATCCTGATTTCATGATACCTATTTCAGGAACCTACCTATCATACCTGCTTCTGGTATCTATCATACCTACTTATCTAATACTACTAAAACCGTTCGTCTCGGTCTGTTTCCGATTCACGCCTAAACGGTAGCTCGAAAAAATACGGCGTTTTTTCTGGAGGGTATCGCGTGTTCCGGGGACGGACAAGGCTAGGTTTAATTCTCCGGACGACCCCTCTTCCTAGCGCTTCGGGGGTTCCTTGACGACCGAGTTTGTTTACGTTTCCTCCGTAAATAAGGAAATTCGCCGTTGCGCGGAAAACGCGTCCCAACTTTTTTTTACGCGAATTTGAGTTTCTCGCCAGAAAATAGATTTCGCCGCAATAATTCGAATTATTCCGCGGAATAATTCCAACGCTACCAACACGATTTTTGTGGGACGAGCCGTTCCCCACGAACGGGAAACTGCACCCTATTTTGTTTCATTATTCTTGAAATTTATTATTTGAGTTAGGTGGCGTTTTCGAAGAATTTTTGGACGTAGAATCCATTTTTGGGGGTTCCGGAACGATCCGATTTCACTGTGGCAATCTATAAGGCTTTCATGGAGCTACAAATGGGATTTTTGAAGGATCCCAGGAGGTCAAATATTTTTCGAGTAAAAACAAAACATTTTTGAAAAAAAAAAAAAAACTTCCGAAAATGTGTTTTCCAACTTTTTTTTTATTGAAACAGAATTAAATTTTGGCACAAGTAACCTATATCAAAGAATAATAAAACTTTGTGTAAAATTTGCAGCGTTTTTTTAGTAAACAGGTGTTCAATACAGAGGGCGTCTACCCACTCGAATGGCCGAGCGAAGCGAGTCCCCCCCAAACTATGGGATGGCTAGTCAGGCTAGTCATCTACCTCTCATACTTATTGCAGGTACCTTTCATACCTATTTCAGGCGCCTATAAAGGATATTATATATGTAGGTATATAATTGGCTATCATACCTTCATACCTATAAGGTCATATCATACGTGGGTGCTTATAATACCAATCAGGGTAGGTAGATATCTATTCAGCACCCCAAAAAACAGGAGCACACGATGTTTCAGTCAATTAATCCACTTATTAGGGGGTTTTGCCATTTTTATGGGTTTTCAGACCACTGTACGTCGTTTTCATTACCTCGATACTTTGTAAATTCTTCCTCTTTCAATTCAACAGAATTCCAAGTTTCTATTCCACGTGTTTCTCGTCCCAGTTCGCCGTCGAGTTGTTTCAAGGGCGTCCGGACTCACAACGGGGGGCCTCGGGCTAGAAATTGGACTGACCTGGTCAGTTGGAATATCGCAGAGGTCAGTTTCCGGCACTGTTAACAAGGCAGACCTGCCGACCGCTCGAATAAAACGAGTTGCGCGCACTATTTGACGCTTCTGAAGGATGAAGACACACCACACCACACTTGGCATCAACCAATCCATCGAGCGTTTCCATAACTCATAAATGCGTGGATACCAATACCACTCACGATTATTAGTTATTTTAAGTTAATAGATAATGATAATCAAATCCCAATGAATGTGGGTGATCTGGTCAGAATCATTTTAGTGCGCTGTGTGATGACCCGTAGTGTGGACGCATTATCCAAAAGCAGTAAGTGTCCTGTTGTGGTTTGGCACTATTGATGGTATTTATGGGATCTTGAACTGAGCTCCTTCCTAGATTTACCTGCCGTGTGTGTAGGAGTATTTAATGATATGGAATTCCGGGAAAGGTTTCCCAGGCCTGTCCAAAGTGTCCTCCTCGGACTACTGTCCGTTCTGTCTGTTGGAGGCAGAAGAGTCTGTGGGGGTGGTGTCACTGGAGGCATCCAGACTCGACTCCTCTCAATCTTCAACATCGTCTGGACCATCGGTGACGGCATTAAGCAGGGGGACAACTGTACTCTATCTGGAGCTCTCCAGTGAATGTACTGTCCCCACCATGCCACCCGTAGGGGATGACATTCCGTCGTGGGGATGTACGGCGCTTTCACGGGGCTACAAATTGAGATTGTGAAGGATGCCAGGAGGTCAAATTAAATGACGTTTTCCGAGTAATTTTGGACCGGTAATCCCTTTTTTGGGATCACACATCCGTTCACAAACTATACCAGAAAATTTAAAAAACGGTTCAAATAAATTTGATTGATAAAGAATTAATTTTTGGATAACTTATAATATAACTTCTTTGATATTATCAAAGAATCCCTTATGAACATTTGCAGCTTTCTTTATACTTTCTCTGATGACTTTTTCAATTTTTAAAGGAATATTTGATCTTCGAAATGGTAGATTGTGGCAAGTCTCATTTCTCCGGACTGGAACATTAAATCTACATTTTTAGACATAATAGACGGCTGCCCACGTTATCCAGTGGCCTAATTAAACGAATTCCACTGTACCTGCGTTTGTTACAAATTAATATTCAAGAATGAATTTATGTGCTCAATAGATCCGCGAGTTTCCTACCAACGAATGTTGTATTCAATAGATTAGCAAAAGTGGTAAAAACCATTTATGAGATTAAATGTTTATAAATTTTATAAATTTTATAAATCTCCCTTAGTAAAATAGATTTATAAATCTCCCTTATGGGGAGACCTTTAAGAACATGTCTATGTCTGGGAGACTATAGGGAAAGAGAGGAATACTCACATAGTTAAACAACTCAATCCTCACAAATTTTGCTGCTCGTGAATTTTGCTATAGTTGTAAATGACATTATCATAGGTACCACCCACCATTTTTTGAAAAAATGAAACACTAACACAAGAACTTAACGAATTTAAACAAAACCGCCTATTACTACCAACAGAAGTAGTAACCAGGTAGTAACCAAGTTGTAACCAAGTAATCCTCCTCATAAACACTTTTCATTTTCTCATTTATGCATCAGGGGTACGATGCCCCTGTAAACTATCTACCCTTAAAAGTGGTCCGATCTCAAAAACGAGGACATTCAGTCAAGCACATCCCAAACAGAACATTCACACCAAATTTCGACTTTCTAGCATGCTAGAACGAGCACAACGTGAAGTCTCCGAAAAAACGTTGCATGTTTTCCGTGATTACACTAACTTTTCCTGACCCCCTCGCCGGGGGGTCAGCTTTGCCAGCTCTCCCTCTACCTGGTGTTGAGCCGGAAAAATCCGCAATACAATCGTGGTCGGGCAGTACACTGCTCGCCGCCACTGCCACCAACTTTACTTCTGCAGCAATCCTTGACGATTGCATGGACTAATTCCCTCCTTCTGCCCTATGTTGCCCTTCCCCTTTCTCCATTATTCATGGCCGATTATTTTGCAGATATGACGGGGGAAGAAGCGCTTGTGGAGCGGTTGGCCGAACTGCAACTCCGCCTACAACACCTCGACGCCATGTACAGGGCCCGTGAAGAAGACGTCCAAGTGCTAAGTCACCACCTCTCACAGCTTTTGACTGACTCGGGCAATACCACGTCTCTCTCTGCTGAAGCCAGGTACTATCGTACAAATTTTTTAAACATGAATGAGAATTTAATTTGAAACTAGCTAGCTTAGGATGGATTTGTCGAAATTCCAAGTGGGTGGTACTCTAGCTTTATTTGCTGGCCTTGCCTTGATGGTGATAATATAATCTTTGCGTGACTGTGCAGCAATCTGTGAGGTGGAGGACCCAATCACAATCCTTTATGCCTACTGCCTACTATACTGGCTGAAAATGAACAGATTTGTGAAAAGTTACTTGTTGATTCATGCCATGCTCTGAAATTATAATTTTGAGGAAGTTCCATCTCTAATATTGAGTATCGCTTTCAATTTGGCTTAAATTCCAATATGATAACTTTGAAGGGTATTAATTAATACCCTTAATTAATAATGGTATTAATAATTAATAATTAATTATTAATATATTTCTTAAGAAAATATCTGTGCTTGTTGGAAATGAGGGCTACGTCCAAAGTCATAGTTTTGAGATATTCGCTATTGAAAGTTTGACATTTTGCCAAGTTCCGTCGTTCTGACGATTGCGTTCATGGCTTCCCATTGCCTCGTCCCCGGGATTTAAAATGTATTGGTGGTGGAAGAACAATATGAGAATTTCATTTACGAAGTCACGGTAAGCTAGGTTCGTGTCTCAACAAAACGGCGAGGGCGGATACTGTATCCGACGATGTAACATGTCATCTTCTGGTTCTGCCACAAGACTGCCATACACCCCGAACGCCATCGTCAAAGCTACAGCAACAGCAAACAGCGCGGATGTTACTTTCATTGCGTCTGAGAACAAAATTTGTATTTAATACAACAATAGTATTGTTAGTTACATTGAATGTTAAATTTTGATCCAACTTGGGTCCACCACGAATAACAGAATCATGAGTTATTGATTATAATCAGTTAGGGGAGGGGGCTCACAAGACCTAGCTTTAATTTCCATTAGGAACCGGTCCAGGCCGTTTTGGGCATAGGCTTTTTTTTTTAATTCCTACTGTTGGATTGCACTAATATCTTTGGGCTCTTTGGGGCTACGCGAGGGGTTTCTAGAGGTTTTCGGCTATGCTATCGACAGGGGTGTCGTTATCGAAGGTTTTTTGGACGTAGAATCCTTTATTGGAGGTCCCAGATCCATCCGGTTTCACCGTGGGGTCTATGGGGCTTTTGAAGGATGCCAGGAGGTTGAATTAATTTGTAATTTTCTGAGTAACTTTGGACGTTTCATCCAAATTTCGGAGTTCCACATGTGTCCAAAAACTTTATGGAAATAAATGTTTTTACTCCTTTTTTCTAATTAATTTTTATACGCAGAATTAGTTTCTGAACGATTTATATCTTCTTACATTAGCATAATAATCCGTTGAGTAACATTTGCAACATTTTGAAATCTGCATATCGTTATACGTTCCTACAAGACAAAGTTTGAGGCCGATCAAAATTTTCGACCCTGCATCGCGAATACGGAGGTAGGTGTATTATTCTGAGAATAATAAACCACAACCCCCAAATACCCCATGATTTTCAAGGTTGTTTGCAAGGAAGGCATGTTTTGATCATGAGCTATGTCTACATCAGGCAGGTTTCCAAGTAAAGGGAGCCGCTGGGCTGATAAAAAAAAAAAACCTCTCTGACAATATTGGTTTAGATGGGACCAATATACAGTAGGACGTGAATGGAATTTTCGGAAAGAAGGCAATTGTGGGGGGCTACCGGGCAGGCCACACATTGTCGGGATTCGCCTGGATCTCTCCCCTAAGCACTGGAGGATTTCCTGCGGGAGTTTCGGTTTCATTAGCCCGACCGGCTACCGCCTTGACGTAATGAGTTTCACTGAGCAGGCCACCAACCCTCGTCAAGAGAGCCCTAGCGTTAGCACTGGAGGGTGTATAGTTGGCTGTAGAGGGGCATAGAGGGGTCTATTGGGGGTCTCACCCAGAATACGGGTTATTCGCCGATTATAATCACCCCCCGGAAACCCGCTTTTCTACGCCTTTGGGTGGGAGGTGGATTACAGTATTATTGTAATAAATTACACCGCCTCAAACCCTTCTCTTAGGAGGCCATTAATTCTTGGACCACTCTGACGCCGCTTTCCCTCAAGAAAAATCTCAGCTCGTCTAAAAATATCGCGATTGCCAAAATGATGAGAAGATGATGGGGATCTTTATTGCTAGCTTTTGAAATTAATTTTCGCGAAATGAGTAATTTTGGTGCTTTCGAAAAAAATTATACTAGCAAGAAACGCTTCATTTTCACATTAATGAAGATTTTTTTTAAAATTAAATACAAAAGCTCAATCTCGCCGCTGACTGCAGCGCTTCCCTAGGTCCCTATTGGGAGCTCTTACGGCGGGCTGACGAGTTTAGAAGAAGAGTGGGGCCCTGAGTCCCCACAATAAAAAAATGTGATGTGGACCTCGGGAAGCGCTGCAGTCGGCGGCGTGATTTGGCTGTCCCGCTTCTCCCGCGAACCTCACCGCCCACGACCCGGACCGTCCAAAATCTCGCCGCCGTTTTATCATTCACTGATCCTTCATTTTCATTGTGTATTGCAATATTGCTGCAATTATTTAATTAATTGCAGTGTATTTTTTGTAGGTCCTGCCTTCCAGGAATCCTCTGTCGACACTTCGTAGTCTCGTGCGTATATAATATCGTGCGGGGAAGGAGCACCCCCCCCCCCACAACTTTTGGTCGGTTCAGTTTGTTTATCCCTAAACCAGCCTACTCTTACAGCTATCCTTGCCTGAAGAACCAGAGCCTGGCCAATGAAACAAGGGACCCTCCTACACCTTCCGGTTCTCCATTTTACAACTTCTTTTTTCATCATGACGTAATCAAAAATCATTGTATTAATCCTTACTTTATGACATAAAGTCCATACATTTTATGAAAGGATTAATCGTTTTTCCATCCAATTAATTTTTATTAGATAAATGGAGCAGTTATTCAAAACTCTTACAATCCTCGTAAATTGATTTTTTAAACGGGCCATATGACCGAATTTCAAATGGCAATTTGGTACTCTCCCCTGGGAGGGGGGGGGGACTTCTGTATAATTGTAAACTATTAATACATTGACGTATACTTGTCGAAGATTTTTTCATCAGCAAAAATACGTTGTTTGATCGTTTTAACGACACGGGACAATTTGTTGGACAACCTCCAATTCGACCCAAGCAAGTGCAGCCCCCGTGGTCAATGGAGTTACCCTCTTGTTTTTCCAAGAATTCACCGATGCCTCTTCACTCTTTCTATCTTTTGTATGTGCATACGTTATTGAAAATGTGAAACGGGATCATTACCGGTGCCTAGAAACATCGGGCGGGCCTGAAACAGTCGCAAAAGTCGGGGGGGGGGGGGGGGGGGGATAAGTTATACCGTATAACGGAATAACGGATGATGGTATAACGGAAAAGTACCAAACCGAGTATTTAGTCAAAATTTCAGATTTAAAAAAAAATTCCTACTGCCCAAAACGGCCATGTATGTTATTCAAGACACCTCCCCCTACGTGTGTGCAAATTTTGGCTTTTACCCTATTTTTTCTGCCTCAAGACTTTTTTCGTCTTCGTTGCCTGGAGTAAAAGTGATGATAATATCATAATAACATGATAATATCATGATAATATTATAATAATATAATAACATGATAATATCATGATAATATTTTACCATCAACATAATATGTTATGTTGATGGTAAAACAACGATACAAGTTCATGGTTCAGGAAGTCATTTAATACTTGGTACGTGTCTCAACAAGCAACCTGGCCATGCATAAGCTCGTTTTCTGGCTCTGCTATAGGTCTGGCATACTCTCCCAACACATTCACAACACATAATAATATTATGTGAAATATTATTTCACACAAGGCCTAAAAGCGGCTGAACACCCTCATGTTGGTTGCGTTTGATTAGGCCAGGCACCTTCTTCGCCCTCTAATATGAAATATAGGCCTACATCAAATTGAACGTTTTTACGCAAACCACGCCACCGTGGAATGGAATAGTAAATCATAAGGTTCTTCAGCGACGAATTGACCAAACGTATATAAGAAAATGAAGATAAAGAAAAAATTCTTTCCTCAATGCGTGTATAACTTGTTAACGCAATATACCTCGTCAATTGGCAGAAGTATATCTACTTGCTGGAGGAATGAATGGCGTCTTACACGAAAGAACAGTGTATTGTGCACTAACATGATTGTGATACCTCTTTTTATAGTATCCATTAGTTAATTTTATGGTCATTAGTCTTATCAAGTAAATTAAATTCATCCGAAAATAGAAACTAAAATTGCTGCTTTTACTGGAGTTTTTTAGCTTAGAAAAATAATGTGTTATCAATCTTGCAGCGTTCTTATTTATTCGCTTTAATTTTCTAGGATTGTTTTCGTTGCAGGTTCCTGTTGAACAACACGTCAGGGAGGCTTCTAAGGTTACCTTCGGCTTACCACTTCCTGCCTCACCTTCTCCTCAGCCCTGCCAGCCTCCGCCCAGCTTTGGCCCTCTCCAAAGGTCGATCAGGAGGTAAGATCAGGATCAAGGGGGCTTCAACCCTTTTTCAATAACATGTTATTGAAATCCCCAGTTTTCCCTTGGAATGGATGCTCTATCTTTCTAAAAGTGAAATCCCGAGGTAGAAAATTATTTCAGCCTGCCAGACAGGATTTTTCCGAGTTACGCGAAGGATGATACTATAGCCCTCATGACTTTGGGGTCAACCCGGAAGGGTATAGCCTCGATATGACTACTTGCTATGAAATGCCCCTATAAGTTATAGGCTATAACGTATGCCTAGAGTGACCAGAGGTAGACCTACCTGTACAGTTTTTCCCTGCACTACCGTTCCGGCGGGTTCAGGGTGACCTCTCAAGGTTTCTTACCGTCCAAAGATCTGTGATATTGAGTTTGGCACGCTGTGATTCAAGGGACTCACTCTCAGAAATCTTGCGAACTTCAAGAATTAATAGCTGCGGTCAAACATCACTAAACCAACTAGTTGGAGTTTCGGAAAGACTTCGCCCATAGAGACTAGTGTTGTGTCGTTTTCGAACAAATTTAGACTCCCAGCCGAATAAAGAGGATCCCATACGTGAGCAAACACATTACAATGTCCGCTTATTAATGAGGAAGAGTTGTGTAACCCAATTTTAGCCCTGTCATCCTCGACTTTACCAGCAAAAACATGTTTGGTACATCAGTTTCAATATCCACTGTCAACTTGGTTGTTCTAAATGAAGCCTGTTTGGCAGCAGCTATTAATTCTTGGAAGTTTACAAGATTTCGTTATCGTCCATACCTCCCTCAAAGAAAATTAGGAAAAATTAATTCAAATGAAGAACGGCGTGAAAAACGTGCCAAGTCATTAATTTCCTTATTGATTTATTCATCTTCTTCTCCTCATCCATCCATCACAAGGCGGAACCCTCGAAAAATAATGTTGCTTAATTTCGGCCACCTGGTGCTTTTAGGAACAGCCGTTGAGAAATGAGCTGCCCTCATTTCGGAATGTTTTTAATTAAAGTATTTTATCGAACTTTCTTTTTTTTCAGTGTCTGTGATTTTGGGAGTGCCCACCGTCAAAAGGGAAGTTCAAAGTTACCTGCTCTCCACCGTTAGGAACCTCATAGAAAGCATGAACAAGTCTGAACAGGACGATACCATTATCGTTGTCCTCATCGCTGAGGTAAGATTGTTAAACTGAATTGTGCTACGAACAGTTCAACGCTGGTTGATAAATTCGCTAATTCTGTCAACTGCCAACGCCCATTTCACGCTTGGCTGCTTCCCGAAGGGAATCCAACAGGTGCAGTATAGATTAATCGATCCCACTCAGTTATAGGTAGCACCTTACATAATACGGTTTGCCGGTTTCGAGTAATTCCCATGTAAATGAGACCGCCGAAGATAATCATGGACTCGCTTTAGAACGCATTAAGGCTCTATTCAGTCCCAGTTTGGGGAAGTAGAATGATCGCAAACACACATTATTATCTACCAACGGGTAGATAGTTGGTAGATAATAATGTTAACTGATAGAAAGTGTGAAACCGGTAAAATTTCACTTTCCCAAGCTGACGTTACTAAGCCAAAAATCAGGCGATGTCCACAGCCGCATGCTGGAGACCGGACATTCGCTGAGGAAAGCAGACATTAACGACTGCTACATTGGCAAGTTGTCTAACCCGTACGAAAATAGAACCTTTACTGCCCCTAGCAACCACCTGAATGACTCCTCCTTTTTTCAATCTTTTTCTCTTCCGTTAACCGCGTGAGAATCGATAAAAGGGAGAAATTGGCCGGGAACTGCCTGCTGTTCCAATTAACGTGAGGAAGGGGTTGTATACATCCGTAGTTGAGTATATAACTCCTTCTACGCCGCTTATCGGGTGTCGTCGACAAGCTAAGGACGGAGGATCACTGGGGCTTCCCTTCATGTCGCCCTGTAAATACTTGACGGAGAGAAATGCGACCCATCGATTTGGCCCGACGATATCGCATTTTCCTGTTCCACCTCCTTTATCAGAAGACCGGCTTCTCGGTAAATACTTGGCCCGTCTACAAGGTACCTACCTATTGAATGGTAAACGCTGTTGGGCGCCCACAAGAACAACTACGGATTAATTAAAAGTCTTTAATGGGACAGTTTTGCGCTAGGCGCACCTTCCTGGCGATTGTTGAAACAAGTTGGCCGTTAAACAGATGCAGGAACTCGGCTATTGGCGTCTCGTTTAAGATCTCACGAAACCCTATTAGTAAGCTGTGTTTGCCAAGGGAAAAACATTGGAATGAGCTTCTTCTTGTTATTACCGCTGCACATGCTTTTACCGGGGGTATACGAAGGCTGCGCGCCCGAGACCATGTCGACCTAACAACGAAACGCACGAAGCTGTATTCCTACGGCTGAAAGTTCGGGTTTTCCAGATGTGGGAAACCGGACCCGAATGGGACTGTCGTAATTGAGCGCACACTATCCTGATGATGACTCCTATGCGCCACAGTAGGTAATCTTTAAATCGATCGCTTGGGGCTCTCCCAGAAAAATACCTTTTAATTAAAAGGTCCATCATTTCAGGGAAGTTGGTTGCCGTCTTCATTGAACGAGGCCTGCGAGAATCATTCCCAGGTTTAATGAAGCCGAAGCCTCGTCTGCCGGGGGCTAACGTACGCGGGCAACATTGTCGAAGACAACACTTTTTGTCCTCAGCACGTGGTGCCGGGTATAAAATAACGTGTAAAAAAAGACCGGGGCAAATGGGACGAAGGGGACAAACACGAGCGAAAGTGAGGAGGAGAGGCACAAAGAATAAACGGAGAGGCTGTGAGGCTCTCATGAAAAGGCCATTTGACACGACGTTGCTCACGAGGGAAGTTTAGCAGGTGGGTTCTAATTCCGTCTCTTTCCGTTAACACTCGATGTTGCACTGCAGAAAGACAAAAGCGACATAAGTCTCTGCCGGCTTACCAGAGTAGAGTTTCAAGTAATGGGAGGAGATCAAGCACTCTTGAGAAGTAATTTCCGACGGAGGCTATAGACAAGAACCAGGCAGGACACAAAATGCATGCCCGGGAAAGTGGAACACTGCTGCACTGCAGGAAAAGAGTCACGCAAAGAAACTATTCCTTTGGCAATTTTTTATTATCTCATAACTGATCGCCCAGGGATACTTTATGATCTTCTATATCATCCACAGACTTGTATGGTATAATCAATACCATCGTGAATACGAAGACATACGACGGTACCAGGCAGGTACATCCGTCTCAATATTGCCAGAAAATAATCCCCGATAAGGTGAGACCCTTGCTATATTGAAAGAGGAGCCGGCTGGCAAACCCTCGATTTGTATTCTGTCGGAAACGGCCGGCCGGTATTCGGGATACGGGAGCTAGGAACCCGCCGAATATTCCTTTCGAGGTTCAAGGGGGCAGACCTCGTGTAATAATAAGAGCTTATTCGCGGTGGGAAGGAAAAGCAACTTCTTGTTTCATTTTACAACACTCTGAAAACAAACTGTTGTCCCACTCCCCTAAATGAAATTTTCAAAATTGAGCAGTTTTGCATTTTCAAAATCTTGTTACGTTAAGTCCCCCAAGACTAGGGGCAATCTCATTGGCAAATAGCCCAAAACCATCTTCCAAGTTCACTTTGCTCAAATAACCCTTAGTTATGACAAGGGGGAGTGCGAGGGCGAAGTTGGTGGGTCAATATTGTATTTTATGATTGATGACGCGGCTGGAGGTTGGCAGCCCGCTGAAACCTCTTGAAATTCACTTAGGAGCCTCCCACGAAGATGGTTTGGAGGGGAATACAAATTAGAAACGGAACAACATACCTTAAGTCATCACATTATACGAATTACTACCATATTCCGCATTTCAATCCTTTTCAGTTGTATTAAAAACAAATTTTGTTAACGAAAAACTCCTCAAAATAATTTTAGGACTCCTAATTATTAGGACTGCCGTCTTTGTTTTAGCGAATTTAGGAGACTTGATGCAGAGATCAGGGGCTTTACTGTTCGAATATTATGATTCACTTATGTGTACTCATATCGTTTCTTTGGTCAACTAAAAAAATAAAATTAAACTAAAAAAATACGTAGTAGAAAACCACATTGAAAAGCGACATGAAATTTCTTTTGAACATGATCCGCTACCACCAACATTTTTAAGACTTTCAAAATTTATTCTAATATTTAATTAATTAATAAATCTAATAGAAGAGGCCCCCTGAGAAGCTAAATCTTCTATTATCGTCTTTAACAATTTGAAGGACGATGTTTTTCGTTATATTTAATATTGAGGCATCGTTTGCCACTGGACTTGCATACGCCCCGAAGACCATCGTCATGGCCACAGCAGCAGCAAAAAGCACAGATGATACTTCAATTTTTTCTAAAGATAAACAAATTCATTACGTTAGCTACTGTAGTAGTAACATTAAATGCCTCCTACCCTCAAATTTTGAGGGTAGGAGGCACCTGAGACTGCTGTCATTTTCTTGAATGCAACCCTTGTGTGCCCATCTATAAGTGAGCTGCTGGGAGGAAACGTGGTCCAACCGCATTTAATGGGGATTTTTAGGTTTTTGGCCTTCCTTACGGTCAGGAAACTGGGTAAACTCATATATAAGGCAACTTTTGGAAAACGCAGGTTTTGCGTATGAGCTTATGAAAAATCCAAATCAACAGAAATGTGTTAAAATTTAATTAATTCTCTACCAGAGATAGTTACAAAAACACGTGGTATACAAAAAATATACAACGCACCTGAATAGTTGGCTGGTAGATATCTACTTACTCTCATGAGAAGCAATGTGGCTTTTATATCAAAAGTACCTTTACATATTTTTGTTTTTCATTCAAGCGGAACCGATTTTTAAGAACTGGAAACACAAATTCCTCGCTAAAAAACGAAAACCTCAATATGCATATTCAATCGTGGTTCAGTCAGGGGGGGGGGGGGATGGTCATTGCTTCAGAGTTGCATTCAAGCATCAAAATCAAGAATGACAATATTGACATTCTGAAAATCACCATTGAATGAAAGAATTAATTTTGCCTCCAATAGGTACCTAAGTGAGAATGTGGGACATCCCCACAGAGAAAGGTAGTAAAGACAGAGGAGAAACTCCTACGTTAAGGCGATGGCAAAGTTTGGTCTTGGGGAGTTGCACCCTCTAGCGGAGAGCTCCGTCAACATCCAACGTGAAACCCCCCTCCTCGCTCCCCGTTCCAGTAGGTGTTTCTCCCCCTTGCCCCCGTCAAGACCCCTTTCCCCTCCCCGCGATGAGCTCCAGCCTCCAGCATAGAGTTGAGGCCTCAAGTGGATGCCAAACAATTGAATTTCAAACAATTCTGATTTTTCCAACACTTGGTTATAAAAAATCGGAAAACCCAGAATTGTTTGAAAATCAATTGTTTGTCATCCTCTTGAGGCCTCAACTCTATGCTGGAGGCTGGAGCTCATGGTGGGGAGCGGAAAGGGATCGAATTTTGATACCATTGACAAATTCGATCCACATGATCTCACACGGCATAAGAAAAATACCTTTTGATTATCGACAACTTTATTGACAATAATAAGTACCTACCTAATAATTTCGTAATACAACAACTTTTGACAACAATTTGACATGATTATTTTGAGAATAAATGGTACACCAAAAGAACGGTGAGGTTAACACTAGCAGAGGAGAAAACTGTAGATCTATAACAATAATTGTGTTTTCTGAGCTCTTTTTTCAAAGCAATTATTGCTTTGAAAAAAGAGCTCAGAAAACACTGACTAGGAATGAAACTGACTTATGAAATATAGCAATGAAAACGGCTTTTGAAAAAGTGGTGAAACGCTAGTAATAGCGAAACAAACGTAAACAATCGACCACATGGCGGTCAAACACAGTGACTGAGAACGGTCGAATGATATTCATGTAACGTATTTTTCTAGAAGTGTAGAAGTGGGGAGAAGAGCACCCCGGCCCGTGGGCAAGACGTGACAGGGGTGGGGGGTGGGTGCCACCACAGAGTAAAAACTACAAAAGACTGTACACCCACTGGGTGGACAGTTCGCTCTCTAATTTCGGTGCTCTCCGCTAGGACCGCTACTAAAGACCCTCCAAACTTGGCCATCGCGATATGAACCTTGTTGACTCCCCCTGGACATCCCTAAAAAACTGGACGGGACGATAAAAATTGGACGGATGGCAGTCATATTTCCCCATACTTTCTTTGCACTCCTTGATGTACACTATAATAAAAATAACTAGTCTCTATCATTGCAGACTGAAGAAGAATATGTCTACTCTGTGGTTAACGACATCAAAATTCAGTAAGTATGTTCTGCAGCATCCACAAACTTGCGATACCATTTTATTTTTATTTGTTTTATTTATTTATTTATTCACATAAAATGTATACACAAACTTCACTTAAATATACCTACATACAATGGATATTTCCCTATTCCAATCTTTCGGATACCGGCCTAAAGGTCGACCCGTCCAGACCAAAGACCAGACCAAGTAAGGTATCGATAACAGTATTCGTTTGCCTGTATGCAAGAAAATGTTGTTTTGATTTCAACTTAAGTTACTCATTTCTGAGCTCTTTTGGACCACAGTTCCTAAAGTTTAAAAAACAATGACCACATATTTTTTATAAACCATAAAGGAAGTTGAAATTAAGTAGGACATACCTGGTATTACTTTCTCATTAAACTGGCACAAAATATTGAACAGAAATTACTTAAACTATGAACATTGTCTCCCTCCCTCAAAAGGGACTGTGGTTGAATGCAGTAACAAGAAGCGGTAACAAGAAGCAGTTGGTGAATAAACGCGACCTCAAGAAAAATAAGGTTACACTGAATGAAACTCTCCCCCTGCAGAAAAAAACGTTGTATGGTAATGCAAGAGCTACAAAAATAACCTCTTTCTGCTACTTACATGTAAGCTTCCTCTATCAGAACATCTCCTGACACGACTGAACGCAAATGCGGGAAATGTTCGTGGTTGTGGCCAAGTCTTTCTTGAGAAATTCGTTGAGAAAATACGGCAAGAACTGCGGTGAGCACAATGGAATTATTGTGGTCCGATATGAAATTATCTTTTATCGCATTATCAGAGAGGTTGGTATTATAGTCCTAAGAAGGGTCGGAAGGAGAAAAGTTTGACTTGATTTTCTTCCAATAGAGAAGCACTCTCTTTCAACAAAAAACGTCTCTTTTCATCCCAAAAGGCTTTGTACTGGCAATGCGACATACCGAAAAAAGGGGAAAAACTTCTCGGCTTCTTTCCCGTTGGGACATCCTTAAAAAAGGGGCACTGAGAAGGAATCAGAGAAAAGAAGAGGAGGAAAAAATTGAAAAGAAAAGTCGATGGGGTCCTGGGATTTTGTGCGGAGTTGAAACGTTAATCCTTTCGAGGGGACGATATTTTCGTGCTGTACTTGAGCTGCACCTGTTCCAACACTGCCAGGTATTCTGGGGAGATTCGGTACAAGGGTCGACGGTTAAAAGGAAGGAAACTTGTAACTTATTCACTTAGTGCTTTTGCCGCTCGATATCGGACAGGTACAACCCGCCTCCTTTATCCTACGCCTATCCCCAGGAGCATGTACAGCTCTGCCGGAGTATGTCTGACAATGGGAAAGCATCGATTGAAAGGTCTGTTCGCCCTAGGGGGAATTCTCTTTTGAGCATTGTGGAACCAAGTGCATGTAAAGCCAATCTGATGGAGACATTTTTTCGTGCTTTGAACCAGAGCCGACTGGCGAGAGAAAGAGAAATGGCAAGTCCTTTGCGAGACTGGTCATGTATTATGCAACGCAAACAAGTTTTAGTTCACCTTGATTTATTCGTAAGGGAGCGATCCCGATCGCTCTTTTTCATAGGAGTATTTTAGTGAGAGAGAATTGATATTGATGTTATTTCAAGAATCTGGATGTAGGTACCTATACTGTCTTCCAAGTCTGAACTGGCTGTGCTGCTCGGCGTTCATCAACTCCCGCCCAGGGCCGTAAAAACATATCAACTCCTACCCCTTATTTTTAATCAACTCCTGCCCAGCGCTCGCTATAGTTTTTCTACCCCGTCAGAGGTTAGTCCAGAGAGATACAGTAACAGTTACTGTAGTCCTTCCACATTAATTTAATTTATAACAAACCAGTCAGACGTTGTTAAATAACACTTCACATCAATATCACAATAAATTATCACAACCATGAATTACAGGATCGTCAGATGTCTATCTCTTAAATCTACGTAATATAATCTCTTCAATATGGAGGATCGTCACATGTAGGTATAGGTACACCTATATTAATAAACCTCATTCATGGTTATCCCATAGACCCCCAAACATAATTGCTACCTTCTTCATATAGTCATACTTACGGTGACAATATCCCGTCTACCTTTTTTTAAATCAAATTAGGTACCTATCCACTGTGCTTTCCGTTGGGTCCGGCACGAGGGCGTTTCATATAAGTTGTCAGATATTGACTTTAATTTGCCATATACGTCTACCTGGTACATAACTAATGAGTTTAGGAATAGGAAAATGTTGGGATGCGTCGTAGTCGCGAATGTCTCCCTAAAATGTGCATGGAAACTCAGATACGGGCCAGAGTTGATAACACTTGGACTCAGATACGGGCGGCAGTTGATGAACTTTATCACCGTCTCAGGGCGGGACTTGAGACTCTCTTAATCCCCTCCGTACACGCGGGAGGGAGTTGATGGATGCCCGTGCTGCTTGCATGGGGACGTAAGAGGACTGAGAGGACAAAATTTGTTTTATTCTAACTAGCAACTACTTATAGGTCGACTGTGCTGCCCTCAATGAAAAGACGTGCCAATTTCATTGCGTGTTTGCTTTGCAAACGGGATTCAAGGTGGGTCTGCGCACAACTTCCATCGACCATCAAATTTACCCTAGATTATACTGTTGGTGTTGACACCCCCCACCCCACCCGCATCACACAATTATGGTTTCTCCACTGCCCAATCTTGGTTTCAGTTTCGAATACGAGCTCGAAAGCGGTCTGCTGGAAGTGATAGCCCCTCCGGCTAGCTACTACCCCGAAATGACCCGCCTCAGGACGACACTCGGCGACTCCCCAGAACGGGTTAGGTGGCGAACCAAGCAAAACTTGGACTTCGCCTTCCTCATGATGTACGCTCAACCAAAGGTATGAAACATCTCATCAGTTATTCGTCAAAATCAGTTATTCGTGATTTCAAAACGGGTCAACGTGCCTAATAATGATGTTTTTCTACATAGGCCATGTTCTACGTCCAGCTGGAAGACGACATCCTCGCCAAACCCCATTTTGTCACTACAATGAAAACCGTCGCTCTGGAAAGGATCACCAACAAGAAGCCCTGGTTTGTCCTCGACTTCTGTCAACTTGGATTTATCGGTGAGAAAAGTAACTTAGGGCAGGTTTATCAAACACATTTAATGGATCAATAAAGTAGATATAACGCTATACTTCCGATAACTCGAAAAATGGCGTGTGGTCAATGCGCGTTATTGGTCCTGCACCCCCTATTGGTAGTTTATAGATCCTATAAAAAAGAAAAATCTCACGAAATGACCACCACTAGATCACAGTGGAAATGATTTCGCATGCGTGACTTTCCACAATCGAGAAGGCTGTCAGAATCAGTTCTGCATGATCTAAATGTTACAGACATGAGGATCCCTTTGTTTACTTAATACGTTTGGTTGGATTTTTCAAATAACTATTTTTTTTTAAACCATAGAAACCTGATGGACTAAGCGATTATTTGAGCAAGAAACGCTTGCATAATACGCATATATTATATGCGTATACGAGTCTGCAACACATTGGGACATCTTATGTCTTTAGTCCCCCCCACACATTTCCTACCCCCCCCCCCCTTTCCTTTTCTGTTACAGAAGTACAGTACTCCCCTCTATATACGAACTACAATTGAGTGTAAAGCATAGAAATTAACTTTAACCCCTCAGCTGATCCAGACCCTGGGCATCGTCAAGTAAATGTCTTAAAGAGGCTACATACGAAATTACAGCTTCCTAGAGTGTAAAGCATAGAAATTAGCTTCAAGAGCCATTCAGCTGATCCGGACCCTGGGCATCGTCTTCATGTCTTGAAGAGGCTACATACACCAGCTTCATTTCCCTAGCAACTCCATGAGCAATTTTTCGTGACGTTTTTTTTTAAGTTTGTGTGCCATAGCAAAGACATAAAATGTCAATTATCAGGGAAGGTTAACAAACACATTTATCGAATCGATGAAGTAGTTATACGCCTGTACAACCGATAACTCGAAAAGTAGAGTTTATCATGAGCGCTATTGGTTCATAGCGAATAAAGGAAGTTTATAAGAACATACTTTATTGCACCTTGAGGGGTTCTGAAAGGCTAATCGACACTTTAGGCAGCCTCATTTCTTTCTGTTTCCGACTGTCATTCGTCATTATCTTCACGATTGTTCAAGTTTTTCGATTTTTCTATGCTATTATTTTATATCTGATCATGACCAGTGACGAATGGCCATGACGGACCGTGAGTGGGCAGAGTTTGTTTACAGTTGGTTTGTGTACAGTTAAAAACGCTGGAAATTTTACCCAAGGGTTTATTATTCTTTGATATAGGTTAAAAGTGCCAAAATTAAATCTGTGTCGATAAAAAAATTTGAAGTTTTTTTTTCAAATTTAAAAAACTTCCTTCTTTTTCAAATTTGTTTTTTCACTCGGAAAATATTAGACGTCCTGGGATGCTCGAAAAATCCCATTTTTAGCCCCATGAAAGCCCTCTAAGTAAGTCCCCACAGTGAAACCGGATCGTTCTGGGACCCCCAAAATTGGACGTCCAAAAATACTTCGAAAACGACACCTAATTCGACCCCATAGCCGGAAGCCTTCAAAAAACCCTCCAGTAGCCCCATAGTGCCCCACGGGTTTGGGTGATCGGGCTGAAAACCTTGCGGGCACAACTAGATGGTAGACCAAGTATTTTGTCAAAATTTCAGATTTAAAAAAAATTCCTACTGTGCAAACTACGCTTCGTACCTTGCCAATTTCAATTACCATGTAAGGTACAAGCCAAGTGCTCAAAACTGCAATGCAGACTTCCTTTCAAGAATGCCACATCTGAATGATGAAAAGGAAACTTCTGTCAACTCACTGACTGATCGGCGGGGTGAAACTGAGGATGACTTCGATGAGTTCTTCCAAAATTTGGATTTGCATTTAATGCAAATACGTCAAACCCCTCTGACGTCTCTGGAGATAGCTAAAGAAACACTGAAGGATTCTCATTTAGCTACGATACTCTCTGCACTCCACAATGGAAAGGACCTTGCCTCCAGTGGGTACAAAGGGACAGAAGCCAATTACACGTTCAATGACGGATGCTTGATGATGGGGCATAGAGTTGTGATCCCGCCAAAATTCCGGCCCTTATTGCTGGAAGAGTTGCATACAGCACACATTGGAATTGTCAAAATGAAGGGACTGGCAAGGTCGCTACTGTACTGGCCATCAATAGATGAAGATATCGAGAGAATGGCCAAGTCATGTGTTGCATGTTTGAAAAATTCCAACCTTCCACCAAAATTTCGCACTCACCACTGGGAGTACCCCCAGGGCCCATGGGAGAGAGTGCACGTAGATTACGCAGGGCCATTCCTTGGGAAGTACTTGCTTGTGATTGTTGATGCTTATTCAAAATGGATGATAGTGAATGTCACCAATTCAACAACAGCGGAAGCCACTTGCAACATGCTTGAGTCAGCATTTTCACAGTTCGGTGCCCCCACTGTAGTTGTATCTGATAACGGGCCCCAATTCACTGCTGAGTACTTCAAGGACTTCTTGAGCAGTCAAGGGGTACGCTTTCACAAGACATCGGCTGCTTATCATCCCTCTACAAATGGCCAAGCGGAACGAGGCATCCAGACACTGAAAAGGGCCCTCACCACTGCAGGCGCCACTGTGAGTACTCTCCAGCATCACATTAATTTGTTCTTGCAGCATTACCACAAGGCCCCACATAGCACAACTGGACAACCACCTAGTGCCCTGTTCTTGGGGAGGGTCATCAGAACCAGAATAGATCTCGTCAAGCCATGTTTAAAAGGAAGAATGGACGAAAGGGCTCTGACAAACTGCACGCCGAACTTCAGATCTTTTGAAGTCGGAGACAGTGTCCTGTTCAGGGAGTACAAAAACAAATCTGAATCGTGGCAAACTGGGATAGTTGTCAACAGACTGGGTGACCTTCACTATGAGGTAGAAAGCAATGGTCGACGTCACAAACGCCACCTCGACCAACTCTTGATAGCAAACCCACCAAGAGCGCCGCCTGGTGGCCGAAGTACCGAACGAGTCCGCATCGAATCCGAAGAGTCTGTAGGTGGGTCTCCCAGACACAGTACTACACAGCCGGGAGGCGGGAATGGTCAAACCACTTCTGGTGGAAACGGAGAGCCGAGCCGAACGTCAATGATGTCAGGGACGCAGTTAAGCGACTGCAGACAACCGTCAAACGTGTGGACATCCCCAGTCTCAGCAAGGCCAGCGCTGCCTTCAACAACACCTCATCAAGAGAGACGATACCCCGTACGTCAGAGAAAACCAAGAAAAATATTCACTCCATCATCTTAAACAAAATATGTAGGTATTCAAAATAATAAGTTTGAAAAAAAATAACAATAATAATAAATTAATTAATTTAAAGAAAAAAGATTATAATGCGAATGTGCCTGGAGGATTGTGGTATAGGTAACCAGCACACATAAATAATTAACTTAACACTGTGATATTATCAATTCTTGATACGAATAAAGCAGATAATTAATCCGTGATTACGTTCATCATTACCTACTTCCTTCTTAATTCTAAATTCGAAATTTAAAAGCCCAGAATGGTTTGGACGGCGTACGGCGGACGGACATTTCGGTTTTGGAATGTAGACCTCTTGAAACGGATAATGTCAAATTTTGAGGCCGATCTGAATTTTCCTCCATGGGAAATTGAAAAATCGAACATCAGATTTTGTTTTCTCCTTCGAACTTCGTATTTTGGTGTCTTCAGAGGAAAAACCAAAATCCCTATAATATAAAATATATATTTATATTTATAATATTTGTATATATATAATTATATTATATATAATATATATAATAATATTATTATACTGAATTTAACCCAAATTTTACTAAGAAAAGGTGCTGAAACACTGAATTTGTGTGCTAGCAAGCATACGATGATAGATCAAGAAGTTTCCACCCCCGCCAGTTCTGCGCTAGTGTTTCATACTCCATTTTATATGATCTAATTTACCTACTACTTTACCATTTGGCAAACTTGACATTATTTCCACAAGTAAAATAGTTGTGGTTCTTTTTCTCTTTTCTCTGACATGATGTCGCTGAAATCATGAGGCGACTCAATCGAAAATCCTCTGGGGACTCGGATTCCCACCGCCGACCCTAAAGGATTCCCGATTGGTTGTTTAATTTCCCTCCAATAAAAAAAGAAGCCAACTGATTTGTTTCCTGACCCTTGAAACGATGTGGAGCACTCCCCTATCTGGTGGGCATTTTTACGTCCGGAGAAGTTTTTCGGGGGACTTCCCAATCTACCTATTCGAGAAAGAACTCGATTACTCAGCTGGGAGGTTAAATGCGGCGGAACCCTTTTCTACCTTCTCTGGTGACATTTTAGCGCGCGAAGTATAAATTACTTACCAGCCGCAATCCTTTTATTTTTGGTCCATTATTTCTTCGAATGCAGACTTATCAGCTTTTCCTCTTGAGTTTCCCTCCCTTATGGTGCTGTGTGGGCACCGGTGTTCGCCGGTGGAAACGGAAAGATACCCCAAAAAATATATTACTATTACGTAAGGGATGAAGATTTCGACCTATCGCTATATTTCGCCCCAGCCCAGCTGAGTCTCCAGTTTTCAATTCAGTTCCTTTTTATGTAGGTACCTACCTACTCTGAAACAAGATACCCTTTATGTTGCCGAAATGCTTACTAAATTTTGATGATTTGCAGGTAAAATGTTCCGGTGCGTGGAGCTGCCTTGGCTCATCCAGTTTTTCTTTATGTTCTACAACGACAAGCCGGTTGACTGGCTTTTGGATCATCTCATCCACACCAAAAGCTGTTCTCTCGACAAGGACACTGTGAGTTCCGAATGTACCCCGTTTTGACACCATTTGACATTTACAGGTAAAATGATGCGATCCGAAGATTTGCGTTCATTCGTCATGTTTATGATGATGTTCGTCTACGACAAACCTACGGATTGGCTTTTCACAGATTTCATCTCAGCGAAAGTTTGCTCTCGAAATATTTATAGTGTAAGTTGGAGGTTTAACTATCTGATAGGGCATACCGTGAAGGTAAACCAAGGTGAGTGAAGTCACAGTGCAGTGATGGAGCTAACTTATCTACCTGCGACTTAGCTAAACTATCTAGCGAAGGTACCTAGTTATTGAAAATTCATCAAGTAGCTATTGATTCCTAATTTGCCCTCGCTGTACCTATTAAATAAATTAAAAAGCAAATTATGCTTTATATTTTCTGGGTTGATTACCATAGTTTGATGACTTGAATTAGTATGAGGCACTTGGTCTGCGAACCCAGTATATAGATACTGAACATATTATTTTTTCGAGAGGCAAAGTTGCCCTTGCATTGTAGTTCCGCCAACTACCACCAGATCGCTTTCAACTAGAATGGGTAGATTGACTGACTGACTGATTTGGGGTAGGGAAGCTCTGTTGCCTGTCCTGCAAAACGCTTGGACTGTGATACTGAAACGCGAAAGCCAGCTGGGTTGCCCACTTCTACTGAATGCAGTTGAGTATCAATTGGGCTGATGCATGGAAGATCTGGAAAGCTGAAGGTTGCAACCTTTCACGCCATCCTATCATCACACTGCTCGTTCCATGGTAAAATCCTTACAATGTGGCTCGTACGGATTCTATTTGTCCCTCTCCGCCCAAGGGCTGGTCTATGGGGGAGAGGGGGGCCGCAGTCCTTTTCTACTACACTTACCTACCTAACTCCTTTTCGTTCTCTACAAATTTTAACCTCTGCTGATTCCTTTGTGTAAGCAGCAACAATTCGGCTCCTTAAGTGAGAATACCTACTCTCAAAAAGGGCACTGAGGGTGAGCCATATTTTAGTTTGGCTACGGATTTCTCTGCTCCACCACAGGCAGTTGAGCGCTCGAATTGCTACTCTGGCTTGTGAAATCCAGTTTTCTATAGTATAAAAATTTTTTTTAATGAGAGGCCTAGTAAAGATCTAAAATCGTGCTGAAATAGATTTTTTAAATAATGCAATATTTTCCGTGTACAGGTCAAGCAAGGGACGACCAAATGCCATTCAAAATTGTCAAGTTTGCTCCTCATGTTGTAAATCTCCAGAATAATGTTTTGAAAATCCGCAAATTTGTAGATCTTTACTATGCCTTTCAGATTTTAAAAAACCACCAAAATTGGACAAGGGAGTGCTGCGATTTTGGGGCACGAATATCGCTGTTTTCGGGGTGGCCGGAGGGAGGGGGGTACCAACTGCCCTTAAAGTAGATAAATGTTAGACATAGAGAAGAGATTGTCTCATTTTGCGTTCATCAATTGCCTTATCAATTTCAGAAGCACTGCAAAAAAGCCAAAGACGAGTTATGGATTCACTACAAACCATCGTTATTTCAACACATCGGCACTCATTCGTCTCTCAAAGGAAAAGTCCAGAAACTCAAGGTACCAGTCTCACGTAACAATGTATGAACGGTTGTCGATGAAGAGTTTCTGTTTCTTGTTCTCATATTTGAAACATCATTTCAGGATAAGCAGTTCGGGAAAGTTCGGTTGTTTATTCCTCACGCCAACCCGGACGCGTCGGTCGAGTCTGAGATCAAGTCCTACAAACAGTACACCCTGAAGAGAGCTTATCTTGGCGAAAGTTTCTTCTGGGGGCTCCTCCCTCAGCCCGGTGACCGGCTCAGCTTCCGGTTCTCAAACCCTCTCAACATCAGGAGGTAAGGTTGTGATTGATGGGATGTTAAGGGGTTTGACGTGACAGAGGGCTTCAATAGTAATGGACAGGACGTGACAAACGCCACGCTAATATTATTAAGTGTAGTGACATGTGGTAAGTATCGATCTAATCCCAGGTGCTACTCACTGTTAATCAGGAGGACAACATGGTCACGTCTTAACATTGCCCATATCACTCACGTTCACCTAAATGACTGAAACCCCATTTCAGGTATGTCTTCCGTAGCGGGAATGTGGAACATCCGTCTGACAGGTTTTATAACACAACAGTGGAAGTCCAGCCGTCCGTCACCCCTACGGCCAACTACGAATCATTCAACTATACGTCGGACGGGTTCGTCGTCGTCGGTGAGTAAAACATTTCAATCAATTCAGCCCTCGAGTACCTACATTCAGTTTGTGTATGTATTTTATTCGGTGATGGCGTTTTTCAGGGAAATTTGATAACATGGGTTTGGCTGACGGGCCAGTCGACAAGAAACTCGGTCCGATCAAGGAGCTCCGGCTTGTGGTACATTCGGAGAGCGACAACTGGGCCATTTTGAGCGAGGTAATGTTTAGATCAGGGCTTCCCTTAATTTTTGGCTGGCGGAACCCTTTCACGGAACAATATCTACTGCGGATCCCTCTTACTCAAGTATTTAGTGGCCTTTTATCAGCGCGCTTTAGTGGCCTTACTTTTGTTCCACTCTTCAACTGTATGCATTTTGTAGGAAAGTTTTTTTGCTTTTGTTTAATTTTGCTAATAATATCTTGAGGTTATTTTGACTTTCGACCTTGCAAATTGTGCCTTTAACTGCTCCTGTCTCGTTTACACTAACAACGATTGGAGGAGATGGATCTCCTCGGCCTTGACCTTCCAGGCTCCTTCCAGATGGTCCATAATGGGGATGGGATTACGGACCGCCATCTGGGGGATGTTGTGGAGCAAATACCTAGCTGCTACTCTTCTATGTCTATGAAGTGATGTTGCATTTCACTGCTAGCCCCCCACACTTTTAGCTAGTCCACTTCACGAGCTAACAATTCCTGCAGTAAATAGAGCGGACGAGGATGTTTAACGAATATCATCTTTGATAATGATTTGTTTATTTTTATACAAAGAACGAAACGATAAATCAGCCAACGATATTATCAGGCCAATCAAAGTTCATTCAGGGAGAGTGTGGGTTGGTTATTAAGAGAAAAATTGGTGGTATTCCACCCAGATGGTGGAAAAATATTTATATGGAAGGATCGAAATTTACATGAGAGGTTTTCATGTTTTTAATAATTAAATTATTCTGAAGATCAAAATATTTTATAATTTTTCCAATAAATTTTCCACAAAATTCCCTCAGAAAAAAAATAAATCCCCCCCCCTGCCCCCGACATCGTCCTCCGTCGACAAAAAAAAACAAAAACAAAACAAACAAAAAACACCTGACTTGGCGACTTGGCAATATTGGAAACTAGCGTCTGGGGAGAGGAATAGTGAGGGCTATCGCGAGCGCTCTCTCGACCCGCGGCGTTTAAGCGAACTAACGTTTTCAAAGAGTTTTTACTCTGTGCTTTCCACCCATCTTATCACCCCCTACTGTTGCTTTTAGCGTGCTTGATTCCAAGATTTTGATTTCGCCAATTTTACTGATACAATTGTGTTCAACGTGCGGCAACCCGATCGAATCAGATATCTACATTCATGAGAAGAGATGTTCGAGCATTAGGCCCGAAGGCATTAGGGACTCGAAGACGCATGACGTGCGCATCCAACCATCTACGCTGGAATTCTCCAATGGGCCAAAATTAAGGAATGGAAGAGGGGAATCGAGTCAGCAAACGATTGCTAAAACCCTTCAAAGCTAAAGTTACCTTGCTAGATGCTAACGAAAAAGGTCTAGTTATGTGCTACGTGACTGGGTGGTTTTATTACAATGTAGGTACCTAATGAAATGTCCGCCCGCCGTCTATTTTTTTAAATTTGAAAGTTTGACAAAATACTCAGTTCCTCATTTAGTTGTAACCACTACGTTTTCAGTCCGATCGCTCTAAGGTGTGGGGATAAAAAGGAGCTACGGGAGGGATTTTTTTTAAGGGTTTTGGCCATGGGGTTGGGTTAGGTGTCGCTTTGTTAGAATTTTTGGGAGTATAATCCATGTTTTGGGTCTCAGCCCCATTCTCACCGTTGGTACCTATCAATGGGGCTTAAAATGTTTGAAGGAAGTCAGGAGGTCTTAAAAAGTGTCTTATTCAGAGTACATACTTCAAGAATTCATCTATAGAGGTTAAGTATTTTACAAAATTGTAGTTTGAAAAAAAAAAAAAAAAAACATCGTCATAGATTTACATCTGATTTGCCATAGTCATAGATTTACATAGGTTTACATCTGATTTGCTGAACCCTTGTGGGCAATTCAAGTGGGGGGGTGTCTGCCCAGCATCTATCAAGACTGAGAGAGGAGATTTTAAAAATTTTTTAATATAATATTTAATATTATATACCTACTTATTATTCACAGCGTTTAAAAAATATAAATCTACACCATGTCTGTGAGGCTAGAGGCTAGAGAGAATAGAGAGAAGATATTAAAAAAAAACAAAAAAAAAAAAACATTTTTTCTCCTTGTTAATAAATTGTTTACTCATATTCAACACGTTTTGAGTGTTGGGTTACCCATTTAGTTGCCTAATATTATGTAGAGAGCAAAATACGTACGACAGAATCTTGATGATCTATGCAGACCCCCAAAAATCTGTATAAATACGGATAAAAATCCGTGGATGGCAACACTGCTGTAGACTCCTTGATAATGTTAGTGCGCTTAAACGCCGCGGTTCAAGTGAGCGCTCGCGTTAGCCCTCACTATTCCTCTCCCCAGATGCTAGTATATTGGAACGTACACCGCAACAACTCAGAAATTTCCGGGAAAGCGACCGAGAGACAAGCCTAGTCCCGTCCACTCTCCACCCTTCAACTTTTGTTTTTAGCATTCATTGTTATTACTTTATTTTTTATTTGCAGTAAAATAAATTTTTGAGTTTTTAATTGTATGTATTCACTCTACGTTTATTTTTGTAACAGTGTATTACATTTTTCCCGGAGTTCGCCGCGGACCTCCTAGTGAGGGTCGGCGGACCATGGAAGGAAGGAACCAGGAAGGTTTAGATCATGGTGTTTCCACTGCTGCTGAACCGTTCTTAAAGTTGAGGGGAGGTTTGATTCCTGGAAAAGAGTTCTGGTTCGATTTCAAACGATCAAAACTCCATTGCAAACTCACGTGTAGAGTGGTGACAGTATGACTGACTAGACAAAGTACTGTCTCACCTTCCCTGAATTAATTTCGACGTTTTAGCAGCACTTCGTACATAGCCTTAACGTCAAATCTCAGGTATTCCTTATTCACATTTCAGATCCTAATAGAACCAGACGTAAAGAGATGACACGAGCTCGACCGCCTTTCAACCCTCCCAAGGTCCTCCGCTTTGGGCCTCTGAACCCACCTGATTCCCTTCCAGCCTCAAAATAGGCTGACCCTCCAATAGCCGCCAAATTGGTGAGCCCCGAGCTCTCACCCCACCAAACAGTAAATTGTGAAAATAAGGTTGCAAGTGTTTTATTGGAGTGAGCATTGGAGCTGATGCCCCCCATAGGAAGTCCAATAAGTCAGAAAATAATGCAGAATAGAGCGTGCTAACTACATTAGTAGTATCCTGTTACATACAAAATTTAATTTTGTATGAATTCGGGAGATTTTAAATATCCCGAATTCATGAACTTCATTTCCTCAATTTTCATTCCCCAAAATCATGCAATTACCTGCTTTTACTTTCTTGGAACCGGTAACAATTTGCACCTGATGCAACTTGGAAATGTGCCATAGATTGTTCACTCGGTGGCCAGAGTGCCGCAACCGTGCTCGAAAGAAACATCCCTATTATTAAAGTGATACTATTGAGATATTCATAAAAACCTCATAAAAACGGCCGAAACTAGTGAAGATGTACAATTCCTGAGGTCTATTGACGTAATACTCCTGTTTCTCCTTACATTTATATATTATAACTATATTTATATGGATATTGCCAACATAACTATATTTTTCAAGTGATTTATGAATCAAAATCTGTGAGATGTTGCCATTTTTCGTAAAAAAAAGAAATTAACTGCTTCATGCCAAATTAGTCACAAAAAAAGCTGTAGTGTGAGCGTGACATTTCTGTAAGAAAATTTGTAAATAGTTACATTGTTTTTCTCTGGAGTTTTTAATTAGTTTATTTTGTCCTTTAGTTAAAAATTAATTACAGTTCGGCATTTAAAATGTAAATAAGTTTATTTTTGACGTTATGCATTTACGTAGTCAATTTATTTTACGATTTTTTAAAATGTGAACGGGCGATGCGAATCGGTATTAGCTCAACAGTCATGTGTAATACGCTTAAATAACGTTTAATTTATTGTAAGATGTTACATATTAGATGGCAGTGATTTGAAGCGGTTGTTTGAGGGAGTTTCTTCTAGTGTTACCAACTTAGGGGTATTTAGCTGCTTTTAGGCATTGTGACAAAAATATTCATTCCGAGGACCCCGATTGACGTGGTTTTTGAAGGTTTTTTTTTTTAGTTCGTGATCTGGTTTTAATCAAATTTCTAGTGAAAGAGTCGACAAGAGCGTTCCGTTCCGGGAGTCGTCTGCAAGACGGTTTAGTTATAAATCGGAACTGGTCATTAAAATAATTGTTTACCATATTACACACAATCCCACCGCATTGTTAGAAAACGTACAAATTCTCTTTCAGAAGCTTAACGTCAAAATAAGGTACCTACCTAGTATAAGGACGTGGTGAAATTATTGTCAATTTGATGTTCCCGATTTGTTCAATTTCCGAAATTCAATACCTTCCCTAAAAAGCCAAAATACCTTGTGCTCTAAGCGTGTAAATTAGTTTTATTTCTGTTAAGGCTCTTAGATTTTTAACTGCCTTTCACAAAGTCACGTATAGAAATTTCCTGTTTTTGTCTGCTTTTGCCAAGTTGTTTTAAAGACTGTAAATATTGGTGTCAGTTGCCAAAAATACTTTTTCTAGTAAAAATACTGAGAGTGGAAAATTTTTTTCCTGCGTGAGGGATATAGAGAAAATGCATAACCTAATTCGCGTTTGACCGAAAATTGTATTGTACTTAAAGCTGTTATTGTTGAAGCGTTTATATCGCCTGAAAATTCATTAGAGGATTTCCTCGATGTGTTTTGTATTATGTTATCTTGTGTGCGAGGAACACGTGTTGTAAAACAAATAAAGTTATTTAAAAAAGTTTTGATTACTTCTCCTTACTTCTCTTACTGCTCCTAAACGATAAGTGATAAAGATACGGCGATTTTTCCTACCGAGCCGGAATCCCTGCTCCTCACCCACACTAGGTACACCGGATTTTCACACATTATGTTGCCATTTGATGTGACGCTAGAATGAGTTATTTTTACATGGATGTGTTTAACTGATAGGGGTCAGTCAATCTTTTCCGGACGCAAAAAATATGAAGCTCTCACGGATGTGGGGAAAATTGGCAGCGTGAGATTTGAGGATATGTGAGATGTATCCATAAGCTTTCCAAAAAGTGGTGAACGACTTTTGTACAATGAAAAACCGCAGTAGGTACCTAACGAAGTTGTAAATCATCCAAAAACAGGAGCCTGCAAAGAGTAGGAAAGCACGGGGTGATATTAGTGGTATAGATTGAAATTGCTCGGGCCCCTTCAAGTTTTCTTCAACAATTTTGGTTTACTTTGAACCCCTGGGGGCTTTCCGAAAATCACCGACTGGAGGGAGTCTTCATTGGCACTCAAATTCGTGAAATTCTGATGGACCCTGTTTTAGATGGAATTTCGGAGGGAAAAGAGAAAGCAGCCTAGGAAGCTTTTGACGTAAGTTAACTCCATCAAAAGTACAAAGGGTCTCACAGCAACACCCCACATCGTCATTTTTGAAGTTTTTCAGGAGAGCCCGAAAACCACAAAAGCAACAACCCACAACTAACTCCGAGAGCCTCGCTGAGCGAGTAGGTAGTAAACAAAGGATTTGAGATGACAATGTGGGGTATTACGGATGACAAGACGATATGGGGGTATTCACTTAGTAAAGATTACCATGCTCCCTATCGATTTTCTTTTAACCATCAAGTTTGATCGATTCGGTACGAGAAGACGGGCGAACAGTATGCCAACTCAAACGAACCCATCGAACTCATCACTTTCTCACTCTGTCGAACTCATTTTCGCCAAAATTGACGATGTGGGGGTGTTGCCGTGAGATCCTCCTACTCATTATGTCCATGAAAATGCATTTCCTTCATTCTCGTTTAGAGTTTTTACCTAAGAAATGTGGAGCAGCTCCTATACTGCTGCTGAAAGTGACGCGCACGGTGAGACATTTCACCCGGACGATTCTGTAATGGAACGTAGGTAGGTAGATGCTTGCTGACCGCTGCATAACTGTAATTTACAGTTACTGTAACAAGAGATGCACCTGGTATGATGCTTGGAAGCAATCGAAGAGGAAACAATCTCTAGAACAGACTCTAATCAACAACTCTATAGAGTAGTATACAACTGAACATGAAGTGCAAATGAAGACGACAGAAGAAACGAGTTACCAACACTTAATTAAACCGAATTTCTCAGACAGGAATTTCGATTTTCAAACTAAAATCACCCTTAATCAACTGTATTTGTATCTGCAGAACTGGAGGTATATTATATTCATTGTCATATTCGTATTTCTCGATGAGTAAAAATGGCTATTTGAAGGGTGCTGGGGGAAAACGCCTTCATTCCACATCGGGGTGGAAATGAGGCACCATCTAGTGGCAATTTGGGAGTAGAGTGAAAAGAAACCAGACACACACGGATCACATTTCAAACAGAAGGACAAAGAAAAGTACAGGAGTATTCCGATTTAACTAAAATGCATGTATTTGTAAATCATTAATTCATAATTTTATTACTCCATCGATCAGCTACCTACTGCTCCTTTGTTTTTATTCACAATATTTATCAAATTCATTTAGTATGGAATACTTGGAATTCACAATGTATCTTTATTTACATAGGTGAAACAACTTTTGTGCTCCATCCTTAGCACAAGCTTTTGCTTAAAGAGGGAGTTGCATTGAGTGAGAACTCCATTTGGCGATCTGTCTCTTTTTTCTCAAATTGATGCTTATTAAAAAAAAAAAAAAAAAAAAAAAAAAAAAAAAAAAAAACATGAAGAAATGACTTCGTCCATTCTCAATCACTACAATGGCATAGGCATAATATGATTTTATCCTACTAGGATGGAGTGATGTTTAGCCCCAAAAACTTGATATTAAATATTTTAGTAGGTAGTAGGGTGAAGGGGTTTCGCATAGTTCGTCATTATTAAGACTAGGGTGGAATACTGTTTGGGAAGTTTATACAGCTAGCTTTATGTAGCTTTCTAATAATTATACGGGTTCCTGTTTTCGGGCGGACCTCGTTTCATCGCACGTTCTTTGTTCGATGTACTTATGTTAACTGTCGTTTCGTCGCACTGCACATGTATCGGATCATCGCTGGCCTCACGCTCACCTTCAGTATTGAGCCGAGCGTCTCTTACTCAGGTTCTTCATAATGTAAGGTGGATGGGACGAGAGCGTGGGAATTCATTTTCGTATACAAGACGTTTTTCGACGATTTTCAATATATTTGCACGATAACTAGTGGAAGGAACACCCTTAAAAAAAAAGAAAAAAAATTCCGCTAAAATCCCAAAAAATTTGTGTCCTCCACAATTAAAATTTTCAGAGATTGTGCGGATTTGTGATGACCAAATAATCCAATTTGGCTGTTTATCTGTACAGGGGTCTGAGGATCTTCTATCTCTGCCAACCAACGTTGGCTTTGTTAGTTGAAAATGAGGGGTGCTGAAACCACCGCAACTAATGATACCCTTTCCGGTGGCTCTGGCCGGATGGTCTACCTAGCCGTCTCCAGTGAAGCCATCCTTTCCCTTCCTTCTCTCAGAACCGGGAAGCCACCTCAACATTTCGACTTTCCTTGTTCGTTTTTCTCATTATCATTCATCCTGTTCCCCGTCCTGAAACCCCCCACAACACATGCCTGCAGGATCATTATGATAGACGCAGAGCCAAAAGCCAAAATAGTTTAGTCAGGCTCATACTGTGGATTTGACAATCGGAAGAAAGCACAACAACAAATCATGACGGAATTACTTTTATTCGTATTCATAAAATCGAGTTCATAGCATTAAAATTGTATAATACAAACAATCAGTGAATCCGCCCTTAAATCAACTATTTACACATTTCACCTCATCGCTACACGTGGTACCCCATTAACACAAAACCGCTATATCCGATCGGTCGAGCCCATCAAAAATGGCACAATCGTCAACGACACAGCCTTCATATTGCCTTCCAATTTGACTCTTTTTGTTTCATCAGTGCATCTTTTAAAACCAGTGCCGCACCCCAAAATGGAACGATAAACTACTGTCAGCTTAATTCATTAAATAAATTGACTATGTACAAATTAATCGCATTTATGGACCCAATCTATTTACACAAAAAGCGCATTTCTCTGCGTTCTCAATTTTGAGCGAATACAATTTTAATTATAAAAGAAAACATTTTTCATAACATTGCACGAAACATACACACAATACTCTAGACAAGTTTTCGTATAAACCTAATTATGACACTAATATTTCGACTGCACCACTTAACACACCGTAAATAATTTACAATTTTTGCCATCGAATATAATTTTACTAAAATAATTAGAAAAAACTATATACAAAATGTAGGTTCGGGAAATCACAAGGAATAATTTCCTATTTTTAGGCTCATCGTTAGTTCATTAATTGAAAAAGCCACCGGTCGAGCGACTTTTATTGATTAAGTAAAACGAAGTCGTGCAATCACACGAGAGTCTTCAGAACTTTAAGAATAAATTAACGGCAACTAAGTACAAAACATGCAAATATTACAGAGGGTTCATTTTGTGCCGGGCTCGCACTTAATCAGTCATTGCTGGATTAGCGCCTTCTACGAGTTAAATCTGAAACCTACCCAGTTGAACGTATAAAGTTGGCACCGAGCAAGTTACCAAGACTTTGAATTAAGTATCTCAAGCTCAAACCTCCCGGGTGCATTAAAATGCCCACAAGCGAAGACATAAGAATAACCTTTTTTAAACAACAAACTAGCGAATATATTCCAACAATCGCTAAAACACATTATATTAGATATCAGCAGCATGTATATTTATATCCGCACAGTGAGGTAAGACGGGGGACAGCAAACACCAAACCTTACCAGTTACCATCACAGACCGATTTTGGGACGGTTTCGATAAATCGATATTTCTATTACTCAAGGACGGTATCGACAAAATATTTTCAGAGGTCAGCGTGAATTTTCAAATTACCACCTATTCCGTTTAAAATTCACCCCATTAACAACAGCCCGCTTCAACCATCGCTTGCCGAATTCTACCAACTCACTCCGATCAACAAAGCAGAGTACCCTTGACCCAGAAAGGTCCAAAACCACATCAACTTCTAATAAGAGCACGCGGCTCAACACTCACACAAACTCGAATAATTTATCAGCATGAGATCAAAAGCATACTCATCAAGGGGTGTACACGATTTTCAAGGAGAAAATAAAACTTCAAACCAAAATCGTTGAATTGGAATAAATCAAAGGTGAACAGAACAAAATACCAAAACGTATTTTGTCTATCCAAAAATTCAATGTCGTGTCCTCACAACTCTCAACTTTCAATTCATTCATTTTCAATGTCGTGTAAATTCCAGTTATATAAAAGTTGTAATGAGAAACCTTTAGCTTTAGGTTCTTCCATCATGATGAAATGGAGATTAGTAGGGGGTTTCCGTGGACGGAGTGTGACGGACGTCAGACGTAAACTTCGCCTCGCCTGCCACCACCCGAAGTGGTGCTCGTTTTCCGGCTGCGATCGTCGTTCGACGTCGTCGACCCGCTCGAACTGCCGCACGCGCTGTCGTTCCTGTCGTCGTTCGGGAGCTCTGTCACTTTGGGAGAATGTTGCGGGGAAGGGGAGGGGACGGACGTTGTCGTCAGAAGAGTCGTAAACATCTGTTGGGGCATCGTGACGCTGACGACGGGCACGTTATAGCCGACCAGCGGCTGAACTATGGCGCCCGACTGGATGACGGGGGAGACGACAGTTGAGAGGCCGGCGGACGTTAGGGTCGGGTTGAGGATGGCTTGGGCCAGAGCGGCAGTGCTGCCGGTTGACGTGATGGTCGACTGATTGCCGTCGAGTTCTTGAATAGGAGACAGCATCACCTGCAACATCAAAATAATGACAACACTGGCTACACTGACAACTGGCATCACTGCTATGGGAATATGAAGCATAACAGGTTCGCTTTGTTCACATTCGTGTAGGTACCTATATCACTGAAAGCTTTATGATGTGTTTGACAGAGTTCCAAAAGCACTAGATCTTTGATCACGCTGCTTGTGCTCTAAGCGTGTAAATTAGTTTTATTTCTGTTAAGGCTCTTAGATTTTTAACTGCCTTTCACAAAGTCACGTATAGAAATTTCCTGTTTTTGTCTGCTTTTGCCAAGTTGTTTTAAAGACTGTAAATATTGGTGTCAGTTGCCAAAAATACTTTTTCTAGTAAAAATACTGAGAGTGGAAAATTTTTTTCCTGCGTGAGGGATATAGAGAAAATGCATAACCTAATTCGCGTTTGACCGAAAATTGTATTGTACTTAAAGCTGTTATTGTTGAAGCGTTTATATCGCCTGAAAATTCATTAGAGGATTTCCTCGATGTGTTTTGTATTATGTTATCTTGTGTGCGAGGAACACGTGTTGTAAAACAAATAAAGTTATTTAAAAAAGTTTTGATTACTTCTCCTTACTTCTCTTACTGCTCCTAAACGATAAGTGATAAAGATACGGCGATTTTTCCTACCGAGCCGGAATCCCTGCTCCTCACCCACACTAGGTACACCGGATTTTCACACATTATGTTGCCATTTGATGTGACGCTAGAATGAGTTATTTTTACATGGATGTGTTTAACTGATAGGGGTCAGTCAATCTTTTCCGGACGCAAAAAATATGAAGCTCTCACGGATGTGGGGAAAATTGGCAGCGTGAGATTTGAGGATATGTGAGATGTATCCATAAGCTTTCCAAAAAGTGGTGAACGACTTTTGTACAATGAAAAACCGCAGTAGGTACCTAACGAAGTTGTAAATCATCCAAAAACAGGAGCCTGCAAAGAGTAGGAAAGCACGGGGTGATATTAGTGGTATAGATTGAAATTGCTCGGGCCCCTTCAAGTTTTCTTCAACAATTTTGGTTTACTTTGAACCCCTGGGGGCTTTCCGAAAATCACCGACTGGAGGGAGTCTTCATTGGCACTCAAATTCGTGAAATTCTGATGGACCCTGTTTTAGATGGAATTTCGGAGGGAAAAGAGAAAGCAGCCTAGGAAGCTTTTGACGTAAGTTAACTCCATCAAAAGTACAAAGGGTCTCACAGCAACACCCCACATCGTCATTTTTGAAGTTTTTCAGGAGAGCCCGAAAACCACAAAAGCAACAACCCACAACTAACTCCGAGAGCCTCGCTGAGCGAGTAGGTAGTAAACAAAGGATTTGAGATGACAATGTGGGGTATTACGGATGACAAGACGATATGGGGGTATTCACTTAGTAAAGATTACCATGCTCCCTATCGATTTTCTTTTAACCATCAAGTTTGATCGATTCGGTACGAGAAGACGGGCGAACAGTATGCCAACTCAAACGAACCCATCGAACTCATCACTTTCTCACTCTGTCGAACTCATTTTCGCCAAAATTGACGATGTGGGGGTGTTGCCGTGAGATCCTCCTACTCATTATGTCCATGAAAATGCATTTCCTTCATTCTCGTTTAGAGTTTTTACCTAAGAAATGTGGAGCAGCTCCTATACTGCTGCTGAAAGTGACGCGCACGGTGAGACATTTCACCCGGACGATTCTGTAATGGAACGTAGGTAGGTAGATGCTTGCTGACCGCTGCATAACTGTAATTTACAGTTACTGTAACAAGAGATGCACCTGGTATGATGCTTGGAAGCAATCGAAGAGGAAACAATCTCTAGAACAGACTCTAATCAACAACTCTATAGAGTAGTATACAACTGAACATGAAGTGCAAATGAAGACGACAGAAGAAACGAGTTACCAACACTTAATTAAACCGAATTTCTCAGACAGGAATTTCGATTTTCAAACTAAAATCACCCTTAATCAACTGTATTTGTATCTGCAGAACTGGAGGTATATTATATTCATTGTCATATTCGTATTTCTCGATGAGTAAAAATGGCTATTTGAAGGGTGCTGGGGGAAAACGCCTTCATTCCACATCGGGGTGGAAATGAGGCACCATCTAGTGGCAATTTGGGAGTAGAGTGAAAAGAAACCAGACACACACGGATCACATTTCAAACAGAAGGACAAAGAAAAGTACAGGAGTATTCCGATTTAACTAAAATGCATGTATTTGTAAATCATTAATTCATAATTTTATTACTCCATCGATCAGCTACCTACTGCTCCTTTGTTTTTATTCACAATATTTATCAAATTCATTTAGTATGGAATACTTGGAATTCACAATGTATCTTTATTTACATAGGTGAAACAACTTTTGTGCTCCATCCTTAGCACAAGCTTTTGCTTAAAGAGGGAGTTGCATTGAGTGAGAACTCCATTTGGCGATCTGTCTCTTTTTTCTCAAATTGATGCTTATTAAAAAAAAAAAAAAAAAAAAAAAAAAAAAAAAAAAAAAAACACATGAAGAAATGACTTCGTCCATTCTCAATCACTACAATGGCATAGGCATAATATGATTTTATCCTACTAGGATGGAGTGATGTTTAGCCCCAAAAACTTGATATTAAATATTTTAGTAGGTAGTAGGGTGAAGGGGTTTCGCATAGTTCGTCATTATTAAGACTAGGGTGGAATACTGTTTGGGAAGTTTATACAGCTAGCTTTATGTAGCTTTCTAATAATTATACGGGTTCCTGTTTTCGGGCGGACCTCGTTTCATCGCACGTTCTTTGTTCGATGTACTTATGTTAACTGTCGTTTCGTCGCACTGCACATGTATCGGATCATCGCTGGCCTCACGCTCACCTTCAGTATTGAGCCGAGCGTCTCTTACTCAGGTTCTTCATAATGTAAGGTGGATGGGACGAGAGCGTGGGAATTCATTTTCGTATACAAGACGTTTTTCGACGATTTTCAATATATTTGCACGATAACTAGTGGAAGGAACACCCTTAAAAAAAAAGAAAAAAAATTCCGCTAAAATCCCAAAAAATTTGTGTCCTCCACAATTAAAATTTTCAGAGATTGTGCGGATTTGTGATGACCAAATAATCCAATTTGGCTGTTTATCTGTACAGGGGTCTGAGGATCTTCTATCTCTGCCAACCAACGTTGGCTTTGTTAGTTGAAAATGAGGGGTGCTGAAACCACCGCAACTAATGATACCCTTTCCGGTGGCTCTGGCCGGATGGTCTACCTAGCCGTCTCCAGTGAAGCCATCCTTTCCCTTCCTTCTCTCAGAACCGGGAAGCCACCTCAACATTTCGACTTTCCTTGTTCGTTTTTCTCATTATCATTCATCCTGTTCCCCGTCCTGAAACCCCCCACAACACATGCCTGCAGGATCATTATGATAGACGCAGAGCCAAAAGCCAAAATAGTTTAGTCAGGCTCATACTGTGGATTTGACAATCGGAAGAAAGCACAACAACAAATCATGACGGAATTACTTTTATTCGTATTCATAAAATCGAGTTCATAGCATTAAAATTGTATAATACAAACAATCAGTGAATCCGCCCTTAAATCAACTATTTACACATTTCACCTCATCGCTACACGTGGTACCCCATTAACACAAAACCGCTATATCCGATCGGTCGAGCCCATCAAAAATGGCACAATCGTCAACGACACAGCCTTCATATTGCCTTCCAATTTGACTCTTTTTGTTTCATCAGTGCATCTTTTAAAACCAGTGCCGCACCCCAAAATGGAACGATAAACTACTGTCAGCTTAATTCATTAAATAAATTGACTATGTACAAATTAATCGCATTTATGGACCCAATCTATTTACACAAAAAGCGCATTTCTCTGCGTTCTCAATTTTGAGCGAATACAATTTTAATTATAAAAGAAAACATTTTTCATAACATTGCACGAAACATACACACAATACTCTAGACAAGTTTTCGTATAAACCTAATTATGACACTAATATTTCGACTGCACCACTTAACACACCGTAAATAATTTACAATTTTTGCCATCGAATATAATTTTACTAAAATAATTAGAAAAAACTATATACAAAATGTAGGTTCGGGAAATCACAAGGAATAATTTCCTATTTTTAGGCTCATCGTTAGTTCATTAATTGAAAAAGCCACCGGTCGAGCGACTTTTATTGATTAAGTAAAACGAAGTCGTGCAATCACACGAGAGTCTTCAGAACTTTAAGAATAAATTAACGGCAACTAAGTACAAAACATGCAAATATTACAGAGGGTTCATTTTGTGCCGGGCTCGCACTTAATCAGTCATTGCTGGATTAGCGCCTTCTACGAGTTAAATCTGAAACCTACCCAGTTGAACGTATAAAGTTGGCACCGAGCAAGTTACCAAGACTTTGAATTAAGTATCTCAAGCTCAAACCTCCCGGGTGCATTAAAATGCCCACAAGCGAAGACATAAGAATAACCTTTTTTAAACAACAAACTAGCGAATATATTCCAACAATCGCTAAAACACATTATATTAGATATCAGCAGCATGTATATTTATATCCGCACAGTGAGGTAAGACGGGGGACAGCAAACACCAAACCTTACCAGTTACCATCACAGACCGATTTTGGGACGGTTTCGATAAATCGATATTTCTATTACTCAAGGACGGTATCGACAAAATATTTTCAGAGGTCAGCGTGAATTTTCAAATTACCACCTATTCCGTTTAAAATTCACCCCATTAACAACAGCCCGCTTCAACCATCGCTTGCCGAATTCTACCAACTCACTCCGATCAACAAAGCAGAGTACCCTTGACCCAGAAAGGTCCAAAACCACATCAACTTCTAATAAGAGCACGCGGCTCAACACTCACACAAACTCGAATAATTTATCAGCATGAGATCAAAAGCATACTCATCAAGGGGTGTACACGATTTTCAAGGAGAAAATAAAACTTCAAACCAAAATCGTTGAATTGGAATAAATCAAAGGTGAACAGAACAAAATACCAAAACGTATTTTGTCTATCCAAAAATTCAATGTCGTGTCCTCACAACTCTCAACTTTCAATTCATTCATTTTCAATGTCGTGTAAATTCCAGTTATATAAAAGTTGTAATGAGAAACCTTTAGCTTTAGGTTCTTCCATCATGATGAAATGGAGATTAGTAGGGGGTTTCCGTGGACGGAGTGTGACGGACGTCAGACGTAAACTTCGCCTCGCCTGCCACCACCCGAAGTGGTGCTCGTTTTCCGGCTGCGATCGTCGTTCGACGTCGTCGACCCGCTCGAACTGCCGCACGCGCTGTCGTTCCTGTCGTCGTTCGGGAGCTCTGTCACTTTGGGAGAATGTTGCGGGGAAGGGGAGGGGACGGACGTTGTCGTCAGAAGAGTCGTAAACATCTGTTGGGGCATCGTGACGCTGACGACGGGCACGTTATAGCCGACCAGCGGCTGAACTATGGCGCCCGACTGGATGACGGGGGAGACGACAGTTGAGAGGCCGGCGGACGTTAGGGTCGGGTTGAGGATGGCTTGGGCCAGAGCGGCAGTGCTGCCGGTTGACGTGATGGTCGACTGATTGCCGTCGAGTTCTTGAATAGGAGACAGCATCACCTGCAACATCAAAATAATGACAACACTGGCTACACTGACAACTGGCATCACTGCTATGGGAATATGAAGCATAACAGGTTCGCTTTGTTCACATTCGTGTAGGTACCTATATCACTGAAAGCTTTATGATGTGTTTGACAGAGTTCCAAAAGCACTAGATCTTTGATCACGCTGCATTTTGTTGTGGGGGAAGGGGGCAGGTGAATTTTTCCTATTAAATTGCAAGAAGTATCGTGATCTGCCCCAGGAGTCAAATACAGCAGCAGTTATGGTTCATACAGAGAGGTTTCGCCACAGATGACTGGTTACCGTGCTCCTCCGGAAGGGAGATATGGGTTATCCACTATCTCGCACAAGCTTCGTCGTGCCTCTCAGATCCTTCAGTTGAACATGAGCCCATCTCTCCCACAACAAGTTGTTGTATCGTTAGATGCAGGATCAATGGGCTCCCTCTTGGAATTCGCCGTTTCCAGTGAATTCAATAAAATACTGCAATCGGCCATGGCCGTATGCATACCACAAGCTTACGAGCAGCTGGGCAATAGGTTGTAGCCTGATCCAGCTACTCGATCTTGTTTATCCCACCGAATCGCTTCCTACCGATCACCTTTTGAAACTCTTCCATAGTCCCTTCAAGTTGCCATCAGCTTATTGCGTCTCCCCTTCCCAGCGCATCGCGATCATGTTTTGTACAGTATGCAGCTGCCTTCCACTTTCAGCCAGACCTGTCAGGAAACCACTTCTTCGAGTTTTTTTTATTTCGTCTCCCTATTGTGTGGTTTTGAGACATTTTTTAATTTTATTTTGATGGACCTTATTCTTCCTAATATCTGCACAACAATAAACTAAAATAAAAGCCGTTAGGTTCTTTTCTATCATGAAATATTCAAAAATGTTCATTTATTAAATGAAACCGTTGATTAATAATGAAACCATTTGAGGGGGGAAAAAGAGAAGAGTTGCCACTAGGAAGGGAAAATCGTGGTGGAAGGGGGAAATTTCGTGAGAACGGTAGTTCGATTTCCCCCACCAGAGCTCAGGGGCAAAGCACAATATTTTTGAGGGAGACCTATAATTAGCTGGCGGGGACAAGGTAAGTAAGTCCATCGCTGTAACGGTAAAATGGTCAACGGGGGAAGGGAAGAACCCGCATGTTCCTGCCAACTGGCTCTGCGCTCGAAGCGGACCGTGGCGGATGCCGCCCCAACTAAGATTAGCAATCTGCAGAGCGTTTAATGTCGGGAATGAGGGGAAGATTCCCCACAGCTGCTATCAACGAATTCTAACCTGCAAAACAGGCGGAGGGTTAAACTCTTGCTGCGGTGGGTTGAGCATGTTTTGAGCCATATCGGGAGCTGAGCCAGTAATAGCAGTGATGAGATTGTTGTTGTTGTTGGCGATGCTGCCAGACACTACTGCCTTGACGTCCTTATCAGATAGAGGGTTCTCCTTGGTTGTGTCCGGTGTGGGGATACGAGGCCTGTTCCTGAGGTTCGGTGGGATTGCCGATACGTTCAATTTCCCAGTCACTAGAAATGGAATTTATCGATTATTTATAAGCGGAGCACATTTGTGAAAGGTGCTGTCTTGGACGGCTCCTAAATGTATCTGTTTACGAATCAGAACTTACTCCTTCCTTTGCTTCCCCGCCGAGTAGACTTCCTTCCCAGGATCCGGTCGTACATGGACATCTTGTGCGGCGGGTGAGGCGGCAATTGAGCGCCAGTAGTTGACCCGTTAGGGACTGGACCTGCCAAACGAAAATGATTCGAATGTCGAACATGAACAAAAACAATCTGGAGCAACAAGTTCAACTTGACCTACCACCACCAACGATCACGGCGTCCGGGCTGGAATAGACGGAATTGTGGCGAGTTCTCTGACCAAAGAGTCCGCCACCTCCGGAGCTGTAGGTCGTCGAAGCGGATCTGATGGAGCCCATTCGCTGCATCTGTCGTTGGAACCAGTTCTTCCTTCTTTCCACCATGGGAGTGTCGACGCTTTCCTGTCAACATCAAATTTTTGCCATCAAGAAGTTGGTTTATTTCAACGTTGAAAACGAGAAAAACAAAACCATGCATAGTATACTGTAAGGACACTAAGTGTCCTTATAGTCTTGGCAATATAGAGCTCGGTTGATGGCAGAATTGTGAAGAATGAAAATAAAATTAATATGAATAAAGTTGAAATTGTTGCTATGACAATCTTTAAAAATTTCAACTTTATTCATATTAATTTTATTTTCATTCTTCCCTATTAAATTCTGCCATCAACACTTCATTGCCAAGTGTCCAAATTGAGCCACACTCATCCAACATTCCCTGGTATCCAGAAGCTTCTGCCGTCGCCCAGGGACTGCACCGCTAAGAAAGGGTTCCAAGTACAGGCAGTACAGGGCATCTTGTCACACATCTTGTAGGGTTGATAGGGGGAGAATACAAGGAGAGGCCGTTGATCAGCCGGAGTAGCGCTATACCAAACTGCAGCACCCAATGGGTGATCCTGGGTTTCCCCACGTAGACCTGCCGGCCTGACATCAGGATCGCATGGACCAAGGGGTTCGGGGTATGGCATATAATACATGTGGGCATATTATACCCACATACCGTCGGCCCACCTGGTCCAAACGCACAAACTAGAACCTCCATGTGGAGCGATCAAGTATTCGAGGGTACGAGGGATCCCCCATATAGGTAAGCACAGCTGCTGGTCAGGTCTGCGATCATCCAGCTCCGAATGACCTCGCGAGCCACCAGGAACAGCAGCTCATGGCATCTTCAACACTCGGGATGTACCCGCTAACCAAGGATAGGGTTTGCATATGTATACATCGGGTCGACTTACAATAAATAGTTGAGGGTATTCTGAAGCAGATCCAACTCCAGCCTTATGAAGAACCGCAAACCCTGTTCGAGGGAGCCCCATCACCTGTGCTGCATAGCACAGCCCACTGCGTTGAAAATGTTTACCTTGGTACTGCCTGATAAGTACCTACTGTGTGCCGAATAAAATCAAACTTGGAATCAACACAGTAGATGGATACAGCTGCAGCCCAAACGAAAGTTTCTGGTTGAGATATAAGCAGGCACCATCTCAACTGAGCCACCCACTTTTCCAACTGATAATATCATCAGTTATCTTTTGGTAAAGTTAACTACTCATATTATGAGTAGTTAACTTTACCAAAAGACATTAAAAACGCGGGAAATTAAAAAGTGAATTCAATTTTCTCTCCCACACATTCACACTCACTATAAACGTTACAGTCACATCTTCTGAATGCTCTACATGCTACAGTCTCATTGCTCCCAAGCAAAAAATCAACTCGACAGCATAGAATATACCTAAGTTCACGTGATCGTCAACACTCTTTTCTTCCTTTATGATCCTAGTTTCTTGAAAGAAAGCGACCGCAGCGCGCAGAATAGCGGTTGGTACCCCACTTACACGGAGCGAACTGGACCATCCAACAGGTTATGTAAGTCCGAGGGAGCACAACATTCCCCAAGAAAGGAAAAAGTCCGGCTACGGCGGAGTGTAGGTAAAAATAGATCGACATTAGACGATCAGATCTTCGGAAACAGCCGCAGGAGATCTAAGAAAGTTTCCCCGTTTCGATTTGTGCCGCGAATTGAACAACGAAGAAAGTCTTAATAGATTATCAAGATTCACATGTCACTTTCCGGATGGACAAGAATCATCTATCACATCACTACGAACCCCTAGCTACAACTTGGTATACATACCAAGTTGTAGTAGAAATTTCTCCATCACAACCTGCACTGTACGGTTAGAAGACCCTCAAATCTCATTTCGCAATGGGTTTAATTACATTCCTGCAGAGGGGACATCTTCAAGTAAACGCTTTACTCACAAACAAGGTAGGTACCAAGAGATCAAAGTCCCCTCAGTGAATAAACTAAACGTATGGCAGAGATACTTCCTTGTTCGTGATAGTTGATCCCCGTTCAATGACAGATGACGTAAAAACGTCCGAAATAGCTAGTGTATAGCAGGTATTTTTCAGTAAGGAGCAACTCAGCTCACACAGAAGGTTTGTTTACAGCCAAAAATTCTCAACGACCTTAATTTTCCAAGGCGCATAACTTCTGGAAGTCATACTTCTCCGTGAATGAATAAAATTAAATGAAAATCTGAGTATATGACGATGTCATATACTCGGATTTTCATTTAATTCTACCTACAGTGACCAAACCCAGAAAATCATTAAACAAATTTTCCACGTTAACAACAGCATAGGTAACTTCTGGATGTCAAACTTCTCCATGAATGAATTACATAAATTAAGTAAAAATCCAAGTGCCTATATTGGCGTTTTTAGCGTAGAATACGCTTTAGCCATGGACTAACTAGCCGAAAAGTGTCACGCGGGAGTGGAACGAAAAAGGGTATGGTATCCAGGAACGAAAACGGTGACGCGAGACCAATAAACATAAGAATATTTACATCCACCACAGTCAGTTTCTAACGAACAATGTTGAGTTGAAAACATTCATAACTACTGCTCGTAATTTAGGTGTTGCTATGTTATAGGTGTTTCAAACACTGTAGTAATATCAATAAAATTATAAATACCTTCCTGTCTGAAGACTGATTTTTAAAAGGCTATCGTAATAGCATAATAGGTTTGATCGCATTCTTGAAAAAAAAAAAAAAAAAAAAAAAAAAATTAAACAGAATAAAAAAGCGCTGCTTTATTTGAGGTAGGTACCTTTTATTTGAATAAATTTTATTTGAAGTTTAATAAATATTAAATTAAATAAATTAAATTCATAAATTTCATAAACCGTTATTGTCCATTACCTCTAACGATTGTGCATCACAAAAATAAAAAAATAAACCGTTTTTACATTCTTAACATACCTTTATTTTTATTCCTTATTCTCGGAGAAATACACTTGCTTAAATCCTTTCGTAGATTCAGTTACTTTGAAAAACAAGTTTTCCTTCAAATTTGAGCCATTCATCGAAGTTTCGTCCATTTTTGCATATCGGACTGGCAAGAAACAGCTAAAATCATCGCTGATCACCATTAGTCGTTTGCCATATTTGGTAGTAACTCTCTTGAGTGTATCCATTCTATACCATTTATTCTGCTCTACTTCATCTACCTTCAGCAGAGGTGTTTCTGGACAATCTGCCAGAGCATTAATTGCATCCAAAGAATTCATTATTTTCTCTCACACAGCAACCTTTTCATATATAATGTGAAATGTTGCGCTCATCAACGTTAATTCACGTTCCACGAGCGCCAATGAACGATCCTTAAACGTTAATGAACGTTTCTCTAACGATAATCAACAATACTAAAACATTAATGAACGATCCTTAAACGACAATGAACGTTCGATGATCATCGTTGAACGTTCAGCGTTCAATCGAGGCTAAAGCGTATTCTACGTTCCTATACTTGTGGCAGTAGTCTCTAAATAAAAGCAAAAGGGGGTCCAGGGGGCTTGCGTTTTTTTTTTTTTTTTTTTTAGAAAGAGAGATAGAGAGATTTCATCCCGAATTCTTCCGCAATGCGCGAAAGAAGTCAAACCTTTTGATGGGCGAAGTCTACAGTATGGTTGAGACTTCCGGATACCTTCCTGTTCAATGAAAACGGAAAAACAGTCGAAATAGCTAAATGCGGATGTTTTTAACGGATTTAAATTTTAGCCTATGAGAACTTCTCATATAAAAATGCCGTTCGGGAAGTTCACCAAGTTTTTTTTACCGAAATAATTTGCATTAAATGCAAATTTTGCATTTAGCATCAGTTCAACTTCGATAATCATCAACGGTTCCGTCAAGAAATTCGCCTCGGTAGTCGACCTACAACTCCCGACAGAAAAATCTCATCCGACGATAAAATAGGAAACTTTATTTGGCGCCCCTCCCGCAGTTTCAAGGATCTTCTTGGGTGATAACCAGTTCGTGATCACCCTCGTCTGATCTACCGCTCGATGGGATTTCAACTTGATTTAATTACACGTTTGTTTGGTTCAACTATATCAAAAGTGCAGGCGGATGTTTGAGAGTCGAGTATGTTGAGATTTTGAATTATTCAACAGCCCTCAGTACCGGCATGATAAGATGAATGGAGTTTTTACATTCGTGTAATTATCCAATAAATCAAAAAATCGTGAAGTAGAATTTCTTTTATTAGAGTTGCATATTGTATTTTACAAACAGGAAGCTACAAACAAGGTTCATTTTTTTTTTTTTTTTTGCCGTTAGGATGTCGTAAAATGGCACCAATATAAAACAAACATTTCATTGCCAATTGTTTTGACTGAATCCGTTCCAATGCGGAGAATAGCACGTTGTGCCCTTGCAAGAAGATTTCCACGTGATACTCAACGTGTTGGCGAGATTTAAGACAATTTTCGCAACGTTTCGAAGGTTAAACCGGCGATGAATGTAATTAACTTGTAAGACAATGTTGCTCTCACGACTGAGTAACCCGCACACGATTCTTATGCCGAAAGGTCACGATCTTGGACACTTCCAGCCTGATTTTTTTTTTGTGCAAGTTAATCGGCCAACCTTGAAAACGAGGGCTTTGAGACGGCAAACAACGCTAACGTATCAATTAAGGCAAAGGGGCTGATACATTTCAACGTGTCCAATTCGAACGATCAACCGGCGCACCCGGGATGGACGACAGAAACAGAGTTTGACGAGCACATTTCACTCCCAGATAAGTACTTCGCTAAGTACCATAATTACTTCGTGTTGTATATAGTCAGTATTGCGACATCTGTAATAGCCATATCGTCAATGTCACCGGTCCGTTCATGAAAATATAGTCAGCCGTTTGTCACCTAATATCGTCATTCTGTCTCCCGTCTCCGCTTCTATTATATACTAGCTGCTCCGGCTCGCTTTGCTCGCCTACGCACCCATCCGGGGGGGCTGCGGCCCCCTGGACCCCCCCAGTGGGTGAGTAGCATCGATGGACACGTTGGAACCCCCGAACCTAAAGAAAATCCCCCCATATATTACATAGCCATCCTGACCCAATCTTTTATCCTGACTCAAGACCTCGCTTCCTAATTTTATAGAAGTATAGATAGATATATAGGGTGGCCAGATATTTTTTTCGAGGAAGCAGTACATTAAACAAATAGTCGAAATAGTCGACGGACACTATAGTAGGTATAATATACTAATATACTATAATATACTAATACCTATAATATACTATAGTATAATATACTAATACCTATATATGTATAGTCTATGTATATAGTAGGTACCTACTATAGTGTAATAATAATAATTTTGTCTCTTGTACTGTACAAGAGACAAAATTATTATTATAAGACATTAAATTTTTTTTTGTCTATAGATAGAGAAAAAATGTTTCATTGTCTAATAGAACATCACATTAGGTTAAATCATTGCCACTGGCCACAAAAAAAGTATGACTATAATATAGTAATATATCATATTATGATATAGTCTACATCTCATAAAGGAGATTCATACAGAGAGATCAATACTATTCGTCTGCATTTAAAAACTAGAGAACCTGTTTGAAAGACAAAAACCGTAGCTCCAACAACTAACTTCTTCTTCCCCTAATTGATAAGAGGTGTTGGTATTCTATCTAATTTAGGGTTCGGGCGTCTGGGCACCATCATTCTTTGGAAGATATTGCCAAGTGCGTAAGTAAGTTGGCAGGAAGTAGCGAGCCTAAAACTCTACCAAGTACCTACATAGTTTCAAAAAGCAGTACCTACATTTCAGGTGTACCTACACAAGGGTCTCTGTGTACAGCAGTATCACATACCATAAAGCAGTACTGTACTACAAAAAGCAGTATATCTGGCCACCCTAATTATATAGTCTATTAGATAGTAGATTAAATCATAACACTTCGGTAAATGTAATTAGGTTCGCCCATTTTCGCAAAAAAAAAAATCCGGTTGGAAAGCTGCACCAAGTTATGTCACCAAAGTGTCGCACGAGGGCAAAGAACTTCACGTTTCTTTGGTCTTTCAAGGACCTCTGGAAACTTCCGAAACCAACGGTCGCTTCCACTTTTTTCTACCACGTCAAACCGGAAACTAAATTTATCGTGCAGTAACTCCAGCTGTTGAGACACTTTTTTTTTTTTTTTTTTTTTTTTTTCGGATAACGTAAAGGGCAAATCCGCAAATTTTAACGGAGCCAGTTAGGAAGTAGATTTGACATTGTGAAGGCAACGAAGGCGGTCTTCGCCGAGTTGATGAGGGTCGAGGGAAATTAGGCAAAAAGCAAGGAACTCTTACATTGCTACAAAAAAAAAAAAAAAAAAAACTGCGAATTTTACACTTCGCAACAGTGATATCGGATCGTTCCGGGACCCCAAAAAATGGATTCTACGTCCAAAAATACTTCGAATTAGACACCTAATAGCCAAAAGCCTTCAAAAAAACCTCCCGTAGCCCCATAGCGCCCCAAGGGTTTGAGCGATCGGGCTGGATACCTTGCGGGCATAAACCGATTATTTTGTCAAAATTTCAGATTAAAAACAAAAATCCTACTGCCCAACGGCCCGGACGGCGGACGGACATTTCGGTTTTGGAATCTAGATCTCTTGAAACGGATAACGTCAAATTTTGAGGCCGATCGGAGTCGTCGACCTCCGTCGCGAAAACATAGGTGTATTATTCCAAGAATAATAAACCAAAAAGTTGACAGGAGGTGAACTCACCTACTCGTAGGGTTGACGACCGATTCATCAATTTTCAAAATCTTTTTTGTTTTGAATTGATTACTTAGAAGCGCTTTTTTAAATACTTAAATCGATTCATTCATAATACTTCGAAAACATCACCTCTCTGGACCCTTCAGCAAAGTCCTTCAATAATTATTACTCCCTATGTAGCCTCATGATTTTAGCCTCGGGTCTGCGTGGTCACAAAAAAAAAGGTCATTCAAAAACTCCACCTGCAGGCGACAGGCCAAAGCAACTTTGTAACCCCAAAGAGCCACACGGCCGCTCTGCTGCTTATTCAGCTCCAACTTATCTGAACTTCCGTATCTACCCCTAACAGGTCCTTCATTGAATGCGGTATTAGGTACCTAAAAGTAAACAGTTTCACTTTTTCGCGCCAAATCACACAAATCTCAGAACGCTTATTTAGCGATAATTCGGCTCTAAAAACTGATCCTAAGAAGTCCCACTAGAGGGGCGCGTCAATATGAAGATTGCTTTTTTGCGGGCGATTTTTTTTTTTTTCCTCGAAGCAATCTGAAATGATACCTCACTCAGGTGGGGAAACCCCCGCGTCCCTAATGACATCCCAGTTTCACTAAGTCCGGCCCAGTCTTCCTTGAACCAATATTGCCAATAACAAATTACACGGTTTTTTACGTAATGAACCGTTTTGAAAGGCGTTATTTTTGCTGTCACAGCCTTCCACGTCTAGATGATGAGTGTCTATTCAACTCTAAAAATATCAAAAGTACTCACATAATCGGCGTAAACGTCGTCGTGGGCGACGGATTTCCGATGGGTGTTGAGATTGGCGTAAATGGCATCGGACTCTTTTACTTTGAAAAATTCTGCCGACCCTTTGGGTTCGTGCCGGCGGTAATGCTCCGACGCTAAAGTGTACGGCAGATCTTTGGGCACCACGTCGTCCCAGTACTGGTCCTTGAGCAGCTCCGGGTGCTCCTCGTGCATTTCGTCGACTATCATGTAAGCCGCCTGAAAAAAAGAAAGAATGAAATTCAAGCGCCAGTTCAACGGGCCCAGTGTGTACCGAACAGCCCATTGTGTCCCCCGATTTTCGCTGAACACGTGAAATGGTCGGAATGCAGAATGAAGACACAGAAAGCCATTTCGTATTCCGCCTACGCAGTCCGGTGCCTGCCTACTCAAACTGCTGGTCCAACATCCCACCCGTCTCTCAACACAGTATGACAAGTCTGCCAACTCAACAATGGCATCATCTCCGACACCTCCACGAACACCGCCAATAATGGCCCCGAGAGGGGCCACTGAACAAGAATAAGTACCTACACAGTCAATGGAAATATAAATACCTTAACGTGCCTGTCGATCAACCAGTTCAACTCTATGTCGTCGTCATCTTCACCAAAAGGGCCAATAAGCACTTCGGCAACTTTGAGCCACCCAATGTAGAAGCAAAACTGAAAAACAACACATGTATAACTGCAGTTACAAGATGACGCCCCATATCCTTCTTGATAGCAGCAAGTAAATCAACCAAAATTTTACCTGGAGTGCCGTGAATATAGGGAAGTAGAAGTCGTACTCGTCTTTCTTGCCAAGGTGATTGAAGACGAATTGTCGTCCAAGAAGAGCCGACATGAAATAAATGTAGACTGATAGTGTTACCACCTGGAAAACAAAAAAAAGCTGTTAAGCAGCAAAATTATAGTTTGTCGTTGCTGACAAGCAACAAATTTGCAGACATTCCCGCGATAAAGTTGATGATACTGAGTTCTGATACCTGCTGACTCTTTGTATCACAAATATAAACGTGGCAAAGTGAATTACACATTGTTTTTGCCTGGTAGGTTTGAGTGTTTCAACTGAGGCACCCTCAAACCGCTTACCAGACCAGCATCAATAAGCACTTTCAATGTAAATGTTATAAGAAATATAACATTGACGGTTCCCAGCTACGCCCGAGGAAGTGCCGAGACCTTCGTGACAATCTAAACCCTCAAACACAACCAAGAAACAGTTATGGGAAAGTCACTCCAAACTATTTTTGAAGAACCTTTTTTTGAAGAAAGATTTTTGAACGAAAATTTGAAGGGAAAGGGATCATGCAAGGGACTGGAAGGAGAACGCTCTGGCGGCGAAGCGGGGAACAGTAGACCCAAGCGATTTCTGCACCCTCCACATTAAATAGAAATTTTCTATTGCCACGAACAGACGGACCAACTGATCATAACACCTAGTGCAGACTTCTATTAGAACATTTTCAATAAAAAATTTTTAATCAACATTTTAATAATAATAATCGAACAAATCGACCAATTATTGTCATTGAAATCGATGAAAGCTTTCTCAAGATACCAATATTGAAGCAGTTTGTTAGTGAGTGTTCTCTTACATGGCTGTCAACCGGCCCAGTCTTTGATTGCTATTAATTCACAAGCTAGAATCACTACCATAGAATGCCGGGCACAACTTACACTGGATTTGGTATACAAGCTAGGAGTTTTGGAAAATTGCGGTACCCAAGATTGGCGTGTAAAGCGAAGATCCACTTCGTCCCTCGCTGTTATTCCCAAAGAATCGTCGGAAATTTAAAAAAAGACACCCAATAAGTATTTACACGGGAATCGCTGCATCCCAAAATATACCAACAACACCAACCTGCAACATATAATGTAGGTACCTACCTTGCTTCGCGAAATTCAATTATTTCAACACAGTGTATTTTTACCCGGGAGTTAATTGGTTTGAAAATCACACGTACAAAATAATGGGAGTTTTCATAGACCAAGGCATGTGACTCCATTGAAAATTTCAATGATATTTAATATCATGTTTACTAATACTAATTTATAGCATAATAATTAAGGGTGGTGCTTACTCAAGCAATTTTCGGTGCATTGAGGTGGCAATTAATACTGTGGGGTGGGTACCAGTTTCGCGCAAAGCACTCTTTCTACCTACCTATTTTGCAATGTTACAATTCCGGCGAGACAAAAATAGTCTAAGTGCCAGTTCCGCGCCAAACCGTTGGACAGTTCTGCGCGAACCAAAGCTGAGGTTGTCAATATTTTAATGAAGAAATCATGTGTGCTGCTTGCTGTGATGGTATTTCCAGCTTGTCCTACTACCAAGGGCAACTTTTGTAGACTAGTAAGTTAAGTCTTCAAATTTCTGGATATATTTAGGAAGCATCAGATGGTAAAAACGCTGCTAATTTTACACTAGGGTTTATTATTCTTTGATTATTGGCTACTTATTATTGGGCTTATTATTATTGGTTACTTGTGCAAAAATTTAATTCGGTGTCAATGAAAAACATTTTAGAAAAAAATTTTTTTTTGGGGATTTGTTTTTTCAAAATTTTTTGTTTTTTTACTTGAAAAATATTTGACCTCCTGGGATCCTTAAAAAATCCCATTTTTAGCCCCATGAAAGCCCTATAGATCGCAACAGTGAAATCGGATCGTTCCGGGACCCCAAAAAATGGATTTACTACTACGACACCTAACTCGATCCCATCGCCAAAAGCCTTCACAAAACCCCTCCCGTAGCCCCATAGCGCCCTACGGGTTTGGGCGATCGGACTGAAAACCTTGCGGGCACAACTAGATGGTAAACCAAGTATTTTGTCAGTTTCAGATTTAAAAAAAATTCCTACTGCCCAAAACGGCCCGGACGGCGGACGGACATTTCGGATTTAGAAAGTAGACCTTTTGAAACGGATAATGTCAAATTTTGAGGCCGATCCGAGTGGTCGACCTCCGTCGCGAAAACATACTATCCTATTAGGTGTATTATCCCAAGAATAATAAATCAAAAAAACAAAAACAATCCTACTGCCCAAAACGGCCAGGACGGCGGACGGAAAATTCGGTTTTGGAATGGAGATCTCTTGAAACGAATATTGTAAAATGTTGAGGCCGATCGGAGTCGTCGAAAACATTGGTGTATTATTCCAAGAATAATAAACCAAAAGCCAACGCAAAAATATATTTGAATAACGAACTCATGGTCTATTCAAATTTAAATTATCGCAGATTGTCACCGAAGCTGTATGTAAACCCCAAATTTGGGGTTTATTCAAATGTTATGACATTTATGTCATAACATTTGAATAAACCATAATGTCATGAATTATTAAAGTTAATTTTTGATTTGCTGAACATTTTTGTAGATGTGAGCCTTGCCCTTTTCACCCTGGTCATTTCAACTATTCCCTGGAGCTAATTTTTTTTGGACACGCGGTCGTGCTCTTCGGCGCCATTTCAATAATTCCATTAAGTAAGGTCTTGTTTACTTCCAAAGGAGAATTCAAACTAGGAAGCCATTTGGGACCTTGAAAGACCTCGAGACTTCTCCACCGAAAGTCCGGTTAGCTGAAAGCCCAGTTGCCCTAAGATGGATCCTTTCATTGATCCAAAGACGTTATAAGGCTATCCGAAGGCTCAACGGGGCGAATGATTAATTGAAGAGGTTGCGGACAAACCAAGCCAAAGGAAAACTTGCATCCCTGTGGGTGCATGAAAGTATCATGTTTTGCTGTTTGGCGAAGTGATGAAACAGAAATCACTCTTTCGATCCTGAAAATTACCTCCTTAATTTCGTACTTATCTTCGTTGGCCGCCGTGTTTCTGACTTGCGAACGACTTTCCAGACAACCTTGTTATCTAAAAATGACTCATACCGCTGCAAGGGGAATTCATAAATGTTCGGGGCGATGGGAGAGAGTTATATGAAGTGAAATAACCTGATTAAAGTACGGTGATAAATAAGAGAAATCTTTTTGCTGGATCTGGCTCGTTTAGATCGAGCGTTGCTCGGCAGGCGGTTTGGGTTTAGCCCTTTGATGTTTTCCACAATGAGAAACTGTCTGTTTTGGGCAATTTGGGTAAATGTGCAGTATCGTTGTGGACTAGGAATTTCGTAGAGGGTTGATGTCATCAGGAAACGTGTATCACGAGCTTCTATCGAATATAAAGCGATTCTTCTTGCCGAGATGGCCTCAAGTCAAGATACGTATGCTCCAACACCGGTAGTCAGATAATCCTGAGACAAAAATAGACTCGAGCATTCCTTCGAGATGAGACATCTTCAAAGCACCTCGATCTCCAAATGGATGTTACGAGCTGGACCAGAACGTTACCGTCGATTTTGTTTTATATCAACATGTTTTTTCAACATATAAACGTGAAAAAGCCTATCTGCAGCCGCCAATTAGAATAGCCTTAACGGGTTGTTTATCAAATACGCAGGAATTCAAGGCGGCCTAGTTTTGCGGTAGGTAACTGATACTTTGGTCGCCATTCCAAAGAAGAAAAGATTTATTTCATATTAACGGCTTTCATCAATTACATTCTAAAGACGTCAACTTTTCAAGATCCAACAGAGGTTTTCAAAATAAAATGAGATAAATCAACTTATTTAAACGAAACGTTTGTTGCTAAACTTGACGTAGTTATATAAGATCTTTGTTCCCAAACAACCCCTGAAAATACCACCCACATAGAATTTCCCCATTTGTAAACTGCTCGCGGAAATCACCAAAGCCAAGCAAAATCCTCCAAACCCCAAATATTAACCACGTTTTTCGTCGACAGGTGAACGCTAAAACTCGCCAAATGTCGACGGTCAGATCGGTTTTACGTCAGAGTCGTAACAGCTACCAGCCGTAAAGAAACTCGTTGAGCAGCTCAAATTGAAGTCAGTTTGGCCATTTTCGCTTCAGTTATTGTCAGCACCGGCTTGATAACGACAAGATAATGAACCACCAAAGGCAAAATTTCCCTCAAATTACACTCTTTTTACAAACGGAATGGATCTGTTGTTGCATGAATAGGAAACTTAAAAACCAAGGCGTAGTTTCGCCTTGGTAGACGGGTAAATTAGCCGACAAGCTCATAACTTATCAAGATTGGAAGAAATCGATTTGCACCTAGTTAAAAAAAACACGATTTTCAATCATCCAATTATCGTTAATAACACTCCATTAAAACAGTCCCTGATCCAAATCGTCCATAACAGCATAAAACCCTGTTGGGGAAACAAATAAACGCTTAGCGCCCAAGGATGAACAGGGAAATTGGCCCCGAAGAAGAATCGACCTCTCAAGATAACATTTTTGTTGATAGTTTTTTTATAGGTAGGTAGGTAGAGGAAAAATTAAAGTGGTCTGCCTTGTCTTTCAGGTGATAGTTTACGAATACAAGGTTGTGAGGCTGACAGCGGGACAATTTGGCCGATAGAAGTCGTTCAACTTGAAATGTTCCAGAAGTACTTGGTGGTTGAAGCTCTTAAAATCGAATTCAACAATGGCCCTTGTTAGGAATGACGTACGTTTCAGAACCACGATGCTGATGATTCAAACGACCCCAAGTTGCATAACGTCTTCCCTTTCCGGTGGTACGACAAGAATCCCCCTGGCGACAGATAATCCCTCCGAAGCATTAGGGATTCGTCGCCAACCATCGAGCAATTAGCGAATCGTCGAGGACGTCGGGAGAAATCAATTGAAACGATGCCAGGATCAACCATCGTCGGCAGACAATTTATTAATCACCCCTACTGAATCGACAAGAAGACTTGGGTCATCCAAGCGCGACATGAAAGTTCGTTGTGGGCGATCGGCGATGAATTTTTTATGGCATCGTCTGGAAATATACCTCGCCACGAAACGACGAAACAAGTGGGAAAGTGTGATTGCTTGTGCATACAGAACCACCGTTAAGGCTGTTCGAACTTGTATTGGACCACGTCTGAGTGTCAACCACAAAGAATCATTGTTTCATTCTGAAGCTGTTCGTAACATGAGAAAAAAATCTATAGCGGGAATGATCGACATCTAGGACCGTAAAATTCGCGCTCTCGTCCTTGATGGCTGCGATGAAAAAAAAAATGAATCTCTTGAAAGGCTTGATCCGGTCTCACCGCTAACAAAGGACCATTAAGTGTTTTTTTCCGTCTATGTGATTATGCAAGTTTTCAAAACAACGGATAGAAGAATTTTTTTGCTCTTTCAAGGGCCAAATAACTTAATGTTAAGGTTGTCAATGTGGGAGGGACACCTGGATGGTGAAAAAATTATATGTTGGCTGCAATGTGATTTTTATAGTGTTCGTACAGTACGACAACGCATAGGCAGTGAATGTCCCGATTCTAGACAAGCTGGAGACAAACCTGCTCCAGCCTCTCCTGATGCCGCATATCCAACCACCAAGCCATAATGGGAAGAACTTGAAGGTGAGTCTCCAGGTGGACTCAGAGGCCCTTCTGCCACAGAACTTTACCCGAGAAGGCCCAGGCTCACAGCTTCACCCCAGTTCCTGTAAGGGATGTTCCTCCAGCTCGACAGGTAAAACCCCAGTTAGGACCCACAATGCCGCGCCCAAGGCCATCCTCGCTGACCTCACCCTTGTCTCTCAGTGGCTTAGAGATGGAGCCCTAGGAAGAGGCCTTGTATTGAACAAGGAGCCTGCCCTAAGGCACCAGTTTCTCCCTGCAATTTAGTTGCCTGCCATGGCCTTTGCCAACACACCCTCAGGTTGGATGGCAACGCCCATTCGCTCCAGGAACACTACACCAAGGTACTTCACTGACCACCTGTGGGCCACAAAAAGGCTCTCTCAGCTGAACAGCAGGTGGTCACACAAGCCTGTCCTTGAGCAGCATCAGGTCGCTCTGGACAGCTTCATCAAAGTTATCTGATTTGTACTCTTACGCCAATTTAAAATATCTGCAAGGGATCAACAATGGAGAGTGAACGTTGTGAAAGGCCATAGCTCAAAAATATTTCTTCAGTCTTCTGAATCTAACCAGTCCATGGAATTTAATTTGCATTTAATGGAAAATTCCAACGAAAAAGGTGAGTCAAATTCACAAAACTCACAACAACTGACTCAAATGAAAAGAGGCGGAAACGTAGTAATCGCTTACAAAGTGTAGATAACTTTGACTTGAGATGGTTCATTTTGATTGGAGTGCCAAACGGTCGTTAGTACAACCCAACATCAAGTACCTAATGACACACCGGACAAGGACGCCGTGCTGCAAAACAGTGTAGTTAAAACTTCAATCTTGAAGGGTCCCAGAAGAAATTCCAATGCCGTTGGAATCGCTCGGATTCGGACGTTTTCTCGGAAGAAAGACAGAAAAAAAAAAAAAAAAAAATCCGGTCGGATTCTTCCAACGAGGAAGGCGATTCAGGCCCTTGGGGCGAGGTAGGATGTAGGAAGTGTACCATGTTTGAAGCGAGGCCCTGCGAGCTTTTTGAACATACTTAATCGATTCAGCCAGCCCGGAATCCCGTCGAGCCCGCTCACCAGGCGCCTTAATTTTAAAATGCCATCAACATTTTTAGCGCCAAGCGATTTATTCCGATGAACTGTCATTGTTTACGTCCGTAAAATGATCAATATCAGGTTCGGTTTTGTAAACAAACCGAAACGAAAATCGACGACTCAAAACGGGAGATAAGAAACCGCCGCTTCCTCTTCCAAAATCTTCCGGACTCTGACAAGTCATTCATCAATCATCGAGAAGAGATCACTGACTCAAATAATAAGATAAACCTATGAAACCCGTCCCCGTTTAGGCAATGGTTAAATAATCGAGCTGGATGCCACAATGGAAAATATCAATATTTTGACCGGCTTTGAACACGTTGAAAACCTCAGCAGCTTTTGCCAATTAATCATCCCCGTGCAACACACTTCCATTGCGGCTCCAGGCAGACCAGCCAATTATTGTAATTGGCAAATACAGAGGGCTACATACTCCTGCACTCGATCAACGTGTCCGTTCGCTCTCCCTCAAACCAAGGACGCCTTTGGTGTTGACAGGTATTTACTCCTGAAATAGTACCGTTTTCGAAGTAGGTACCCGTCTTTTTTTTTTCAAGCGAAAGTAATACAATTCTAAATCCGCTCGTTTTTTTTTTTTTTTTTGTCGAATCCTTGAAGAAATTACCTTGCAACCGACTCAGTTCTCACGAGATTTCCCGTAAAATTTAAAATAAAAAAGAGCTCTTAGAAATCGAAAGTGAGATTTGATGCACAGAAAGTCGCCGAACGTCCACACGAGTTCATTAACCCGACTGAATCTTTGAGTTCACTTGAAACATTCAAAAAACCCACAGGGTACTGCTTAACTGCTTAGAGCCTTTGGCTAAAATTCACGAAACATGGAACATGCTTTGCCTAGTAACGTTGCCAAGCAGAAAGAAATCGACAATAATTATTATTGGCAAAAAATCCGCAAGCTAAGGTAGGTACGTTTTCCTGTGAACGGTCACATGATATGTGACTAACTAATATGTGACTAACTAATATGTTAGTAAACAAAAATGATTTGATGTCATGCGCATAACTCAGATTTCCGTACAGCTACACGCAAATTGGATAAATGCACATTTTCTAATAAATTCAGAGCTTTCCAACGAGTGGTGAACGATTTCTGTCCGATGAAAACTAAAGAAGTTTCATTTCCCCAGCAACGGCTCCGTTGTAAGCGGAAATCATTAGAAAATTTCGTCGCCCATCGGCGTTCCCCGGTTTCGTCACCCGAAAATGTGACACTTTTTGCCAAGTTAGTCGAAGGCTAAAGCAAGTTTGAAGTCTTCTCAGTTTTAGACATTTTTCAACGATATCAATTAAAGGAACTTAATTTTTTTTTTTTTTCAATTTAGTTTTTTCAGCACTGAAGTGTTCGCCCAGTGAAGCAGGTGTCGGGCGTGTACCTACTTGATTATAATGTAGGGGAGGGTGGGGCACATTGAAACACGGGGCACAGTGAAACACATTCTGTACCGGGCGTACTGAAGGGTCTGATTCGACGGGACTTTGGCAGTACCTAAGGGCTGCTATCCACTACCAACAAGGCCAGCTGACCGTCCCCTCCTTACCAGTTGCATCCGACCATTTGACGCAACTTGATGCGTTTTTTACGTGAAAGTAAAAATTTTCCGTCAACATATTTTCGCCTCTAGTTAACATTCAACCGCCTCTTATGGCATTTCAATGTACTTAAATGCATTCTTTTACGTTTTTGCCCAACTTTCGTATTTCTACTAGGTACTTCACGTTTGTGGTAGAGATTAGGGGAAACCGAAATGCCTTGTTTGGGGCTCCTTGAAACAAAGGAGCTCGGGGCACAATGAAACGTTACTTATGGCCTCTTTTATGGAAGAATTATAACCTGAAACTTGAATTATGGTCTTTTATGGATGAATTATGGCGTTTTTCCGCTATGTCAAGGTTTATGGTTAAGTTATCTACTTAAGGGCACCCGGTAAAAAAAAACCCTACCTGAAAAACCAATTTTTTTCAATTTTTTTTTTAAATTTTTTCTACTTAGAAACATGTAAGGCACAAGATAAATATAATTTATGCGGAAATAGATGAGTTTGTAAGATCGTTTAATAAGACAACCTTGTGAACTTTACAAATGAAAATTGACGAATTGGCCCAGGGATAATACCCATCCCTTGTCTTCAATTTGTTGCGCCCAAACGTTTGGGTGATTCCAGGGGGCCCAATGCCATTACTTGGTGCTGGTATGTGATCTACCTGCAATGTAACTGGTTCGATGATCTACGCCCGATCCCCATTGAATTTCTGGTTCGGTGTGCGATCTACCAAGATCTACTTAGGGTAGGTGGGGGCAAAGCCCTGCAATTTCCGGTTTTTCGACCATTGCAACCGATTTGAAGCAGATTTCCTCTAAATTTTATGCTTGAATTTTAGGTTGGGCTATTATCTATAACCCCTTGGAAACACAGTCATCTCCTGTCAATAGTAAAGGAGAAATTGAATATTTAAGAAAAAAAAATTGTGCAGGGCTTTGCCCCAACTAGGTAGAAATGGGTTTTAAAAACAATTCTATTGAACAAAAATGCTCAAAATAAGTTATTTCTTTATTTAAAAATTCCTTATTTCTTCATGATCGAAAAAAAAACCTGAACGGAGGGATAAAATCAAATGACGAGGGGACATAGCTCAGTGTCCTCGCGTTCAACCTCTCCAGCCAAATACACCGATTAATCGGTCAGATTTACCACCAAACTGGATTATCAGTAGTTTAATCTGTGATTATCGGTCATCAAAACATTGGCGGACATAAGTGACTGTAACAAGAAAATTACGTTCACGCATGCGCCGAATTGGTCGCTGATTCAATCACGATGAAACTTATAGGGGACCATCTAGGACTTAATTCACACTATTCCGGAAAATTTCACAGAAATCCGATAAAAGTTGGTGCAGTCATGGCTTTGGCAAGGAATGTGGACTGACAGATGCGCGGACGGACAAACACGGAACCAAATTTGTTCAGGAATCCCTGATCATCAAACCTTGCATTTATTGGCAATTGCTCCCCACTCTTTGGAAGTGATGTGCACCTATTTGATTGACATTAAACTATAAATGATGAAATTTTAAATTTACAATTCAACTTTAATGTCATTATTGAATCCACATGTACCATACAATGCCAAAATACGTGCTGATAGTGAATGGGGCAAAGACCTGCACTTGAGGGGTGCAGGGATTTGCCCCAAACAACCTGCAGAGACTTGCCCCAAATGGCATGTTTGGAAATTACTCTTTGATAAGGTTAGGAAAAGTGTGTTAAAGAAACGGTTCTCCCCTGACATTGAAGCTCAATTACAGTACTATTCATTGATGATTAGCTGATTAATTTGGCGCAACCCTATCTCACACAAAATTGACGTCAACGTTCCTGAAAATTACATACAAAAGGTGAAAAACAAACTTAACTCATTTTCTCAGCCTATTGCCCTCAGAGACGCCATTACTTTTGATGACAGACACCTGTTGCTGAACCTCAACTGCTGCCTGGTTGCCAGTTTCTCAATCACTTGTGAAGTACTGAAAAAGCCACTGCATAGCTTTGCCCCACGCAGGGCTTTGCCCCCACCTACCCTACCTAAAATAAGAGTTTTCTGACCTTAGTCTGAAAAATCCTTGATATACCTCAGCGGGGCAAGAAAATTTCTAGATATATTTAACATAATAATATTATGTTAAATATATCCCGTTTTTCTGTTCTGTATCCTCGCCAGCCATAATTCCAGCGTTTCTGGTCTACAATTATATACCGTGGGGCCACCTGCGCGTGCTCCGTGGTTTCTATTATAATAATTATTTACCACTTCGGCATCTGAATCTTCCGATGAAGGTGGTACGTCTCCGGACAACAGCCCTCCTATATTTTCTTCTGCCCACAAAGTGAGCTTCGTCTATCTGAATCAGGAGGTTCATGTCTGTAAATCACGGGAGACAGCGGGAGGGGACTGGTAGATCGAGCGAAGGAGGTCGATGTCATACCGAACCGGCACCCATAACTTTGGCTCCATGGGCTGGGCCCAAAGCCATTGAAATTTTGGTCCAATGTCATTGCGTTTTTAAGCATTTGGGTAGGGATCAGGAGTCACCAAGAAAAAACCGTGTTTTATTGCTTACCGTGGATAACTTGTTACGTAGGTACTTACAGTGCAGGGACCATCTGAATTGATGGAGATAAAAATAAAATAAAATGTAGATATTACGTTGGTTTTCGGTGGCCTCCGTCATTATTCATTAGTTCCAATGGTACAGGGTTGAGTTCAATAAGGCTAATCATAATCATAAGGCTAAGGATAATCATTTTGATTGGCCTTATTGAACTCAACCCAGTACCATTGGAACTAATGAAAATGTAGATAGCAAAATTTGTCACAACCGACATTTTCAATGCGAGTAGTAGCAAATCAATTACTGAACTCCTGTTGGGCCCAAACTGATAGAATTTCAAAAAGACCAATGATTGGGCTCCCTAATAATTAATCGGCGTGATGCAATTTTTTAATCGATCATGCGGGCTCATATTGGCCATCAGGAGTTATGTAATACAGTTGGCGAAATGACCTGAATTTTTTCCCTGCCAAGAGTTTCTGCTAATGGGATACCAACGAGTGGCGGAATGTTTCACAAAAAAAAAAAAAAAAAAAACATGTCTGATCAGTTAGGTACCTCCAGAACACTAGAAGGAATGGTCATCAAACACTGTGAGGCAATTAGAGCGTTCTCTGACTACTACTACGAGGAAGGATTACAATGTCTCAAGCTTTTCACGAAGTTCAATTGCAACTATACTAAACGAATTTTCGAGGTATTTATAACAACGTGCCAACAACTTGAATTTCTCTGAATGTGATGGCTGTCCTGGAAAGATGTGTTCGAACTAGTCACGTAGCTGGCACGACCCATGAGTAAATTAATCTCCGGTATGAACCAGTGAGCAAATTTGTCAATTATTGTACTTGGAGCACCGTCCTTGTGGGGTAGGTCGTAGTGGACCATTCAGAAGGGTCTGGAGAAAGGCCTTCCACGGTGGCGGGTTCGTTCAACCCACCCCACTATTGGGGGGCAGGAAGACACGTCTTGGCTCTGGATTGTGGCCCCAAACTACCCAACGAATACCAAGTCATCCCCCAGAAAAGTTACGCAAGGGTCGATCAATGATATAATCCGGACAAATACCCTGCCGCCTCAATTTTTATCAGAATCTTGACAAAAATGAAGCAGATTTAAGAAACAAAAATTTCCAAAAAGTAATTGTACTGTGATTTTTTTTTAAGGCTCTCCCTAGAAGTAATCACCAAGCTCTCTCTCACGCCCGTAGAAGTCGATCTACCCCTGGTTAGCACTAACTCGTCGAAGGTCTGTTTTACTATCGAACTCGTAACTTTCAAAACGCACTCAACTTCCCGCAAATGTGGGACGAAGGCATCGTTTGACACAGATCCCAGTGAAAGTGATACTGCACTAGGGGGAAAAATGCAGGCTGCAAGTCCAGCAATGAGCAGCTTCACGATGAGCGGTTTCCCTCGTCGTTTCCGAAAATTCCCTATCGTTTGCCGAACCCATTACGATAATTACGGCGGAGATTCAACATGCAAAAGCCAGTCCCTAATAATCACTAGAGAGACGAAATTTAGATCAACCTACTTCGACATTTCAAAAAAAAGTTTCCTGGATCCCGGTAGACTCGTGACGCTCGATGTTTTTGAGCAAATCAATACCAAGATCCGTCAAAAGTTTATCCGTCATGCCCAATGAGTCGTGTGAGACCTTGGCAAGGCCTTCGGAATCTCGTCAATTCTTTATTTTTCTCCCGACAAACTGGGCGAATAAAAACTTGCAGAATACGGCCCTAAAAGATGGCAGCCTAATAGTCCGGTTTTTTGCCAAATCAGCCACAAAAAAATCATTATCCCAGGTTGGGAAGCAAAATGAAAAGGTGGGGATCGTTGTGCAAGGTGAAGGTTCGGTTTTTCATGGGAGTTTCGTCACAAGTGGGAACCCTCTTTTGTCATTGTAAAAATAGCCTCACCACTCTTTGATAGGAAAATGTACAAAAAATAGAGGAAGCTTGTGGAGCGGTGCCGCGACGACGGAGGCAATTTTCCACGAAACTTTCTTCAGCTCATTGTAGGTAAACTTTTTCAACATTAAGTTTGATAGGGACCGCATCGTAACGACCTTGAAAAGGCCGAAAAGTCACGCTTCGTTTACCTTGTATAATAACAGGAGGCATTAATATCTGAGAGAAGTCTCTACTTGAGTTAACCTCGTCGAAAACTGTCCTACAGAACTTCTGCTTCAACCCTGCAGTTACTTTTTAAGTATCAACAAAGTTGATAGTTAAACATTCGTACAGTTATACTTATAAGTATAACTGTACGAATGGTGTTGAACGAGCAAGTCTAAACGCAAGTCTAAACGCCTTCCACATGCCATTGTATTATGTCGATGTGACTCAGAACTCAGTATCTTCACAACATAGTGTTATACATACAATGACCCACAATTACCCACACAAATCAATATACTTTGAAATACTCATTACAAATACAAAATAGTGATATAATGGATTATTTCATGCATAATGAGAGATGAAACTCTTAGAAATATTTCATTATACGGGTAGGTAGATGTATTGGCCAAGTGATAAAAACTATGGAAGCGTCCTCCACGTACCACATGTACATTTTTACACTGACTGAATATACAACGTGCGTCATTTGCGCAAATTGAAGCGTTCAATAAATTCATTTACATACTCAACTTCCACGGCCAGTCCAAATATGCAATGAGGACATAAACAGCTTTTGTAAGCAGCTTCCCGTATAACAAAATACGAGCCAACCAGGAAAGAAGAGAAAATCATGCAGGTGTTTTTTATTTCTTCTAATTTATCAATAAAAGAGTTCATGGGAAATTTTGGGAGAGTACATGCATGTTACCTGAGTGTACACCAAGGGCACGGTCACGTTGTCGTACCCGATGAGACTCCCCAGACGCCACCTGAGGTCGGACATTTCCGTTAGGATGGTTTGCACCATGTGGTCCGAATGGATCAGATTCTCTTTACGAGCCCGGTTGATGATGTTTGTCGCCCAAGTGAGGGGCAGCCAATATTTGGTCATCGGGTGGCGCTCGTCCAGCATTTGTATTATCTTCATCTCGCTTTCCATCAACAGACCTGGGGTAAGAGCGGGTTTGGGAGGTTCCTTGCATTTTGACACAAAATTTCATGGGTAAGGTACTTACCTCAAGACGGGGACAATTTGCATGTAATCCCTTCCCACCCCCCTTGTGAGTGACATAGCTCAAATGACCCTACAAGGTACAAAAATAATGGATTTGTGTTCGCCCTGTGTGTTAACTGTTGAGAAATTAAAATTCATTCAAATGACAACTTTGATCAAACCATCAAGGACCAACAATGGGACGAGATAAGAAAATGACGGAGAACAATTTGAACTTGGAGGGTCCTCGTTGATAGCTGCAAACTCAAGGGTGACCAGCAGAAAAATGAAAACGAAAGCAATAAGAGCGACGAATACCACCATTAACATCAAGAAGACGACGAGGATCCTTGCAAAATGAAAGTGAAATCGGCCGAAGAGGAATCGATGTAATGGACTCACAGTCGACCACGAAAACTTCATTTGGGGTGTCATTGACTTTATTTGCTTTGAAACGATTCCTTGCAAACCAGGAAGACGAACAGTGAAGAGTCAGGACAATCCGCCAGATGAGCCAAAATAGCCTTTAAGAAATGCCATGGCTTTCTCGAAGAAAAAAGTCAGTTATGCCTTCTAAGAGAAAACTTGTTGAAATGATCAAATTTTCGAATAATTTTTTTTTTAATCTACAGCCTAACATTTGAATCGGTTTTTTTTAAAGGGCGTATTATTAATGCTTAATTATTTAATAATACGCCCTTAAAAAAAAAAAAAAAAAAAAAACCGATTCATTTACGGTCTTGAGTATTCTATCTAAAATAATGTGCTCTTTCCCATAGTGCTCAACTCAGGGTTTGGAGCTACACCCAATGAAACACTCGTTAACACGCCCAGTACACGCTGAACCCAAAAAATTATTCGAAAACAGAAGACACTCCACAAGGGTCCAACCACTACAACGGCTCAAACTGGACAACGATTTTTTTCTCTGCCTTTATGCTGAAACTGAGCAGAAGCCCGCCATAAATGGGCTTTTGGTCGACTCAAAAATTCCACCTCGCAAAAGTTGCAATTTTTCTCTACACGGATACGCTATTTCGGAAGTGCTGATCATCGTTGGCAACAGTGCGTCGTGAAGCTATTTTCTGCAAAGTTTTACAGCTTGAGTGAGTTTGATTTCACTTCTAATACATGCGACTAATTCTGCGCAAACGATAATGACAACCTCAAGTCCCTTAATTTTATAGAAGTCAAGAGGGCCACACGAATGTGTTCTAATTGGAAATGAGATTTCAATGGGCTCCTTGAAAGGGTCGGAAATGAGAAATTCTGACATCATATTCGGCTTCAGCACCCTCCAAAACTCCCTTGAACCGGTTTTCAAGTCAGAAAACCGTACAGTTTCATTCAGTAAGTACACGGAGAAATTTTATCTAAATAAGGAGATTCTGAAGAGAAGAGAAACACGCTGCAAATTTTACACAAGGGTTTATTATTCTTTGATATACGTTACTTGTGCAGAAATTTAATTCTGTCAATGAAAAAATTTGAAAAAAAAAATTTTTTTTGGGATTTTTATCTAAAAAAATTTTTTTTGATTTTTTTGTTCAAAAATGTGTTTTTTCAAAAATTCTGTATTTTTTACTCGAAAAATATTTAACATCCTGGGATCCTTCAAAAATCCCATTTTTAGCCCCACGAATGCCCTAAAGATCGCCCCAGTGAAATCGGATCGTTCCGGGACCCCAAAAAATGGATTCTACGTCCAAAAATACTTCGAAAACGACACCTAACTCGATCTCATAGCTAAAAGCCTTAAAAAAAAAACCCTCCCGTAGCCCCATTGTAGCCCCATAGCGCCCCACTGGTTTTGGCGATCGGACTGAAAACCTTGCGGGCACAACTAGATGGTAAACCAAGTATTTTGTCGAAATTTCAGATTTTTTAAAAATTTCCTACTGCCCAAAACGGCCTGGACGGCGGACGGACATTTCGGATTTAGAATGTAGACCTCTTGAAACGGATAATGTCAAATTTTGAGCCCGATCGGAGTCGTCGACCCCCGTCGCGAAAACATAGGTGTATTATTCCAAGAATAATAAACCAAAAGTGGGGATAAACGATTCTTTGAAACGTTTTGCCACTGATCGAATATTACTCACGATGACAACCCTCAGCTAATTGGATTTCAAATTAAACACTGGTATGAGTTTGATTCGTTATCGTCACTGAATGTATTTCGTATTTATGTTACTCCTACTGTTACTATAGTATTAAATACAGTAAAATTTACTGTACTATAGTATCAAATACAGTAAAATTTAATTTTACTGTCAAACGGGATGGATTTATTGAAATTGATCCAGATTTTAAATATCATTCGTATCAAAATAGCAATAAACCACAAACGCTAGTGCTGCAAAAAATCGAGATCATGATCGATTTGTTTCTCGTTTGCAATTAGACAGGAAAAACTCTTGCAATGGAGGTATCTGTTATTTACCTACTTATCATCGAAAAACTGGGACTAAAACAATTTAAATTTAATCCAAATCAGTCAATAAAATTATTATTTCAGTTCAATGTTCTCTGTCAATTTCAAAGTTTACTTAGGTTTTGAAAATGCTTAGATTTTTGGTTTAACAAGTTTGCCCACTTTGTCGGACAAAAGGCAACTCCGTCGATTTGGATGGTATATCCTCTCAGCAGGAGCTGATGGCGCAGGGACACACAAAAATTTAGCAGCAAGCTCAGTAAAACCGCGTGAAAGTAGGTTTGATTTTGTTTCTGATAAAAATGAGGGTACCTACCAATTGCAACTCATGGAACTCATGTCGTACATAATGTTGCTTATTACTCAGATCCTTATTTTTTGTAACTTCAACATTACTTGGAACTTTTTTTCCTTGTTTTCGATTTGAAAGTAATGGAATCTCAATCGACTTTTGTCAACAACAACAAAAAAAACGAAAAATCTGGACTAATTGATTTTTTAACAGCACTAACAAACTTCTTTATTAAAATCACGTCTGAATCTCTCATAACCGCTTATTAAATAAATAAATTTTGTTTCGTGCTAACACTTAACGATCTTGATAATAAAATAAACCCGCCTTTTCGGGTGGTGGCATCAATGTTCGATTTTACGGGATGTTTTGGCGCTTTGTGTCAGCAAATCAGAATAGAGAAAACTCCTAAGATTCAGGCCTCAGATTCAATAATTGTTAGGGTTAATAATTATTATTAAACGTCAGTAAAAAAAAACAACAACAAAAAACACAGACACGCCTTTTCTCGCATTAAATGCGGTCTCACTTATCAGAAAAGGCTTACCTTTTGTAACTTGGCGAAATTTTGTAACTTGGTGAACGATGACCTTTCCAGAATAAAAAATTAAAAAGTTTTTCAAGGAGCCCATTTTTGAATAAACCCTAAATTACAAAGGTAAATATTTGTAGAATGCAGATTCTGATGACTGCAATGTTCCGGTGCCACGTGAGAATTACATTTCCCGTAAAAAATCAACCTTGGGACTTCGATAATCATTTTTATATTGCAACTTTTGCTTAATTCCCAGGAAAGGCATTCACGAGAACAGATGACTGTGTTTCATCTCGCTCTTCCTTGAAGAAGTAGAGGGGAAAATAAAGCGGTCTGAATCAGGTTTTAGAACTGTTTTAGAACTCCGATGTTGTAGTGTGGAGCGGAAAGGAGATATGTACACGGGGTTAACCTATCACAGATAGGTTGAATATTTTATGAAGCGCTGATTGAAGAAATCCATCGTTGGATAACTTACCAGTGGTCAGTACCATTGAAGCGAATACACAGTTAACTTTTTTTAAAGTTGTTATTATGCCAAGTTTTACCTAAGGGCGGACGAGAGGTTCCTGTTGACAGGTGGTGGCTCTCAGCGATATCGGCGATTTACAAGCGAAATCATGCACATTGTGGCACTGTGAGTACTTGGTGACACCACAACAACACCATGCAAAACAAAGATGTGGCTCCAAAGTTGAAGAACTGAATAAGAAATTATGTGTGAATAGCAGTTTAAAACAGGATACTGGTTAGAGGAACCCAGTTCAAGTATTTTCGTACAGTGATCTCATCCTAATTCAAGGTTCAAAAGATGGAAATCTTTTGTTTTTCAAACTTATCAATTAATAGTGCTGCCTTCAAATAGGTGTGACTTCAACGGGGGGGCTGGTTCAGTCACGTATCGCGGAGTACCGAACAATAACACGGCAGTCTGAATCAGCATCAATCATAAGCACAAATAGGCCAATAAGAGAAGAAAAAAAGAATGACGATTGAGCGTGAAACAACAGTTGAATGAATAGGAGTCATTCAGTAACTGCATGTGGAGTGAGTCACGCAATAGTGTTTCTATTACCTCTGCCATGTGAGAAAAATTGTTCAACCTGGAGCCAAATCTCAACAAGCGAATTTCGAATAATACATTATATTAGTCTAGTGATGGATCATGCAAAGCCGTGCTAATCAATTTGATTATCTACTCCATGCAAAGTAGCAATAAAGGCAGATTATGTACAGACCGAAAAAGGGCACAAAATCAAAAAGGAAGAAAAGATGAGAAAGAAGAAGGACGGCACAAAGTTGATGAAGCCGAGCTGACCTGAGTGTACACGAGTGGGACGCAGACGGTGTCGTAGCTGATGATGGATCCGAGTTTCCTCCTGTGCTCGGACAGCTCCATCAGCAGCGTCTGGACCACGTGGTCGGAGCTGATGAGCTGCTCTTTCCGTGCCCTGTTGATGATGTTGGTCGCCCAGACGAGGGGCATCCAGTACTTGGCCATCGGCGACCGCTCGTCCATCATTTCGACGATCTTCTTTTCGCTTTCCATCATCAAACCTAACAATGGGACAGTATAGGCGACCACCCAGTGTTGATGCCATGGCGGCATTGGGCTCGTGCATGTCACGGTTTGACAGAAACTTGTTCAAGCCCGTAAAAAGTACGAAACTCATTATCTAGCAAGAGATCTTGAGTCCACCCAATCGGCTCGGAAGTGTTGAAAACGTTGTTCCATGTATATACTATAAATCATTATACAAACAACTGTGATAAAATTTTACAGTTGACCTTTGTGACCCCCATATCAGATTGTGTTAAGCCAAAGGTACTAATAAGGAAATGATGAATTCAAAAGTTCTTGCACGTGAAAATAGAAATGGAAATTGGCACACCGTCACCAAACAAACAACAATTACCGCGAACTTCAATATTGTGGTTCATCCTGAACTGTCGGAAAGTGCCGGAGTTAAGTGGTTTCGTTCTTTAGGGCGAAGCGAGACAATCACATTTGCTCCGGGGTTCCCGATCGAAAAGTACTACATCTTGGGCACACGATGAGTATCCGGCTTTGGATTTTCTTCGGTTTGGTACCGTGAAACCCGATTTTAACGCTCGTGACTTGTTTACAAGTGCTAGGAAAGCTTGTGGTTGTAATTTAGACTAATAATTGGTTTAAATTATTGGTTTAATAAATGGTCTAAATTGTTGATTTAATTACTAAACGAAAGATTTGAGGTTCATATTACATTGATTAAGATAAAGATGTTGTCGTTCAACAGAAAACATTTTGGTGATTTTATTTCATTTACACCGCTGGAACTCATGATTTTGGCTCCCAATCGTGGATATCGTGTCAAGCACTAACTGGAATATTCATCACGTCAGTGAGCGCGGTTTGGCTGGTTTCGACACCCATTCGGTTTTTTTTCCGCTTGACCCAGTCACCAAGCCGTAGAGTGACATAATAACCAAACATATTATTTCACTTGCCGATTGGATGGGATATAATTATTACGGAGGAGAAAAACGGGACGGGGCCTGCATGAAAGAGAACTGCAGCTGAGCCTAATGGTACGTGGCGCCAACTTTCTAAATATCGAACAAATCGCGAATTCGTCGGCCTCGTGTAAAGCGAACAAATCGCCAGCATTAATTTCCGTCTATATATTAATTTATTTTTTGTCGTGACCGTGTGCCAATAACCCCTTTCGCTAATATGATTCTAACCTGCGTCTACGATGTGTTGCAGGGTCGGGAATCGTTTTTTGACCCTCACGCTTACGTGTTTGAGCGTGATGACGTAGGCGAGGACCGCGTACCTCACGATGTTTCGTCGCATCAGCCTTCCTCTCTCATCCTGCAACATCCAATAAACACGGGCGATGCAGATTTCAATTTGCAACATCCTTCGGATCAACCAGATAACACCCGCTAATGCATCCAATTAGCGGAACCTGGAGGTTGAATGCAAGTAGCGTCTGGGGAGAGGAATAGTGAGGGCTATCGCGAGCGCTCTCTCGACCCGTGGCGTTTAAGCGAACTAACGTTTTCAAAGAGTTTTTACTTGTGCTTTCCACCCATCTTATCACCCCCTACTGTTGCTTTTAGCGTGCTTGATTCCAAGATTTTGATTTCGCCTATTTTACTGATACAATTGTGTTCAACGTGCGGCAACCCAATCGAATCAGATTACCTACATTCATGGGAAGAGATGTTAGAGCATTAGGCCCGAAGGCATTAGGGACTCGAAGTCGCAAGACGTGCGCATCCAACCATCTAGGTACGCTGGAATTCTCCACTTGGGCCAAAATTAAGGAATGGAAGAGGGGGATCGAGCCAGCAAACGATTGCTAAAACCCTTCAAAGCTAAAGTTAGCATGCTAGATGCTAACGAAAAAGGTCTAGTTATGTGCTGCATGACTGGGTGGTTTGATTACAATGTAATGAATGTCATTAGCTATGTAGGTCCCAAAAATGACATGTCCGCCCGCCGTCCATTTTTTTTTAAATTTGAAAGTTTGTCAAAATAGGTACTCGGTTCCTCATTTAGTTGTAACCACAACGTTTTCAGTCCGATCGCTCTAAGGTGTGGGGATAAAAAGGGGCTACGGGAGGGATTTTTTTGAAGGGTTTTGGCCATGGGGTTGGGTTAGGTGTCGCTTTGTTAGAATTTTTGGGAGTATAATCCATTTTTTGGGTCTCAGACCCATCCTCACCGTTGGTACCTACCTATCAATGGGGCTTCAAAATTTCAAACATTTAATGTTTGAAGGAAGTCAGAAGGTCGTAAAAAGTATCTTCAGAGTAGGTACATAGTACTTCAAGACATACAATTCATCTATAGAGGTTAAGTATTTTACGAAATCGTAGTTTGAAAAAAAAAAAAAAAAAAAACATCGTCATAGATTTACATCTGATGTAATTTTTTCTCAATTGATACAAAAGAATAATGAACCCTTGTGGGCAATTCAAGGGGGGTGTCTGCCCAGCATCTATCAAGACTAATAGAGAAGAGATTTTAAAAATATTATATTCGCACTTATTATTCGCAGCGTTTAAAAAATATAAATCTAGCCCATGTCTGTGAGGCTAGAGGCTAGAGAGAAGATATTTGCAAAAAAAAAAAAAAAAAAAAAAAAACAAACAAAAAACAAATTTTACACTTGTTAATAAATTGTTTATTCATATTCAACAGGTTTTGAGTGTTGGGTTACCCATTTAGTTGCCTAATATTATGTAGAGAGCAAAATACGTACGACAGATACATTCTTGATGATCTATGCAGACCCCCAAAAATCTGTATAAATACGGATAAAAATCCGTGGATGGCAACACTGCTGTAGACTCCTTGATAATGTTAGTTCGCTTAAACGCCGCTGGTCAAGTGAGCGCTCGCGTTAGCCCTCACTATTCCTCTCCCCAGACGCTAGTGGTTGATGCATGGGCTCAAGGACGAAACTAACACGAAAAATTATTACTATTTATAGAAAAAGGGGTCTTAAACTATCGCGGTGTATTAAATATTCAACGTTAGTCTCAAACCATAAAATAAAACGAATTTCCCAACTTCCGCCTGAAGGAAACGCCCGTCTTCTATCAAGATTCATTACCTTGAAGGTTATTGCAACTAAATACAGAGTTACATCAAAACAATCAAGGAGAAAATGATTACCAGGTTTATCATAGGACATAGTAACTATAATTTCTCAACCGTGAAAACTCAAGATGTTGTGATGAAGGATTCGTATAATTAAAACCATTACACATAGAAGAGGAAGATAGTATTTCTATGTTCAAGGTCAGGATGCCAATTTTATCAGGAGAAATTTTTGGTCCATTTACAAAAATCGGGAGAATATTAAGCGAGTAAACTCAGGAAAACGACGGAATTTTTCGATTTCCGTTTTTTTCTCTCTTAGTTAATATTCAACCGATTTTGATGAAATTGAAAGGGCTTCAAATGTTGGGAATGATATTCCCAAGAACCTATATCTACAATATTTGACCTTTTCTATGTATTTCGTAGCCCACTCTCAAAAAACCACGTGGTCTTTCCTCCTCAAAACCCTGAGCCCTCTCGCGGACTCAATTCCCAAAAATGTGGGTACTCAACTCTAAACCCTCTCCAAGAAATTAGGCAGAGGTGTAAAAATGACTACCAGACTCAGGCGATATGCAGGGATATGCAAAATGACTACTGGTGAGAGGCCGAATATGCAAACTTTGTAGAAGGAAGTCTGAGACGCTGGATCGTTCTATATAATATATAGTCATATTATGACTCCACCAAGATTTTATACAGACTAAAATAAAAAGAATCTCTTATGCAAATACTTATTCATACTTACGACACCTGGTATGGCCGCACTGACGAAGAGAGCGAGCGTGTCCGGCCAAGGGAGGAGTCTGTACTGCTCCCACCACCTTTTCACTACCAACGTCACGTAAAACGCTAGCACAAAGGCCATAGGTATATTTTCTAAGTGTTTGACGAAATATTCTTTGACTTCTTCGAACCGCCTGAAACAAAGGAGAAACCAAGTTTTAGCCATGATGGGATTTCTGCGTGGATTTCGGTCAAAATTGTGTTCAGAATGAGCGTAGTGCAATGTAAGGTGGGACTCCTCGCAGTTACGTGATGTTATCGCAAATCCCGACAGAAATAGAGCCAATTTGAGTCAAAATGGCCCGCAATCGGATTATTTCACGGGAAGCCATGACATAACAGAATTGATGAGTAGAGCAATCATTGAGTAAATAGTCGGTTCCTCTCAGTGCTAAAGCATACTTTTGAATAGGTAGCCCTCCATCATTTCAAGCCCGAGTCCGGCAATCCCGGATGTTATCACAGATAACTATCAATTCGCCAAGCTGCAACGTCGAATTATTTCTGCGACGAGGGTTATCCCGCTGAGAACATCCTGCTTCGCCATTCAGACAACAGCGTCGAAATCGGATTTTCCTTGGGAAAACGTCTTGATGGAACAATTAGCGTAGTTATATCCCGGAGAAGGGAGTATGGAACTTCTTTGACCGAAATAACTTCTTTCAAAACACCACTCTTGGGGTTCACGGGGTGAGTCAACTGTTGACACACTCATTTTTCAATGAATTTTCTTCGCTGAGGAATTTTCAAATCTGCACGAGACGTATTTAAACTTTTGGGTAGGTGGGAAACCAGGCATGAATGTACCCCACGGTCGTAAAACGACCAAAACCGCCTGTGGAGGATACCTGCGCGGCCCAAAAAATTATGAAGACACCAATTCTTTCTCCGAATGTGGAGACCTGGTGAGCTCCTAGGGAGAGAACTTCATTTTGAAAGGATTTGTGCTTTCGGGGGATTAAAGTTTCATCACCATGAGAGCAGGCCAGAACGAGGTTTTGATGTGACTTCAAAGCAAAACCCCTTTTGGTTTATTATTCTTGGAATAATACACCTATGTCAACTCGGATCGGCCTCAAAATTTGACCTTATCCGTTTCAAAAGGTCTACATTCTAAATCCGAAATGTCCGTCCGCCGTACGCGTGCCGTCCGGGCCGTTTTTGTCAGTAGGATTTTTTTTTAAATCTGAAATTTTGACAAAATACTTGGTTTACCATCTAGTTGTGCCCGCAAGGTTTTCAGTCCAATCGCCCAAACTCGTGGGACGCAATGGGGCTAAAATGGGGCTATGGGAGGTTTTTTTTAAGGCTTTTAGCTATGGGATCGAGTTAGGTGTTGTTTTCGAAGTATTTTTGGACGTATAATCCATTTTTGGGGGTCCCGGAACGATCCGATTTCACTGTGGTGATCTATAAGGCTTTCATGGGCCTAAAAATTGGATTTTTGAAGGATCCTAGGATGTTAAATATTTTTCGAGTAAAAAAATAAAGAATTTTCGAAAAAACAAAATCCAACAATTTTTTTTTTCATTGACACAGACATAAATTTTTGCACAAGCAACCTATATCAAAGAACAATAAACCCTTGTGTAAAATTTGCAGCGTTTTCCGCCTGAGTTCTTGGCGAAGAAATTTCGCCAGTTTTTCGGATAATGTTGCTCTTCATCCCTGTACTGCTCAAACTCGCAGGGATGAACTTGATAAATCGGAAACTAAAGCACCAGGAAAAAGAATCGGATCCTTCTCATCTCATCAGGAAGAGAGTCCGGCTTGAGCCGAGTTCCAGTATGCAAAACGGTCCAAGGCGTGGAATCTGGTCCGACAGCGTAATTACCATCAACTAGCTCCAACAAAGCACAAAGGAGCGAATCGAAGGTCGGTTTGAGTCGGGCGATAAAATTTTGTTTTGATTTGGATCCGAGAGGGAAGTCGAGATGACGTAATCGCCCATTTAGCCGGATGGAACCTCAAGTGGAAGTCTCATCAGACACCTGGGACTCACGGTAGCTGATGAAACCCACTGCATGACCTTTTTTTCTTGAGTTGCGCCAAATAGCATTGCGCATGTTTCAATTATGATAGCTTGTTCAGGATCAAGGTGGAGCAAGGCGGCCAGGTGAGCAAAGGAGAACAAATGTGGTCAACCGTATTCCGACTAATTGTGGAAATTAGCGGTCCGGTGATTACTAAGGCCGTGAAAATGACCAATGCCAAACATCAGGAACAAGGTACGTTTCACAAGGGAATCTCCCACAGCCAAGTTAGTTAGTGCACTATTAATTATCGTTTTAAAAGCTGCATTGAAAATTGTTTAAAGATTGTTCTAGAGGATTTTCAAGCTAGGCTGCAACAACCAACCCTCGGGACGCAACCCCCTACTATAAAACGAGGATTCAATAGACTCAAGTAGTTCCACACATTTCAAAACCGTCACGTCGCAAACACGATGTAAAAGTGTCTAGTTTGCACAAATACGGTCTGTGCTTTCACTTGCTCATTAAATTAACTCTTATAAAACTTGAAAGCTTCCCTGATTATACAACTTGGAACCCCCACAGTGACACCCCCGAAGAGGTTTTCCTTGCAGGATTATGGAGGTTGCCGGTTATTGCACTAGAAAGCCAAGTGTTAAGCACCCCGACGGAATTCAAATAAGTTTCATTGGTACGTGAGCTAGGATTTAATGTGATGATGCATTTATAGTTGCACCCCGTTATCTGGGCGTTAATCGCTTTTGTGCGCCAAACAGGCTCAATATACCACGTAACAGACATAAAATTGTGTCTCATTCTTTTTAATGACTTCCTAGAATATTGGGAATGATGTAAGCCTGCGAAGCGTCTTATACAGAAGAGATATTTTTTCGTGGTGCATTGATGTTGAGGTGATTGTCATTCAATGGTCTTGCGTGATAAAGCTTTGTTTGATTCCGGGCCCCGAACGGCTGACCTTGTCGACAGCTGTGAGACCGCTCCAGACAACGAAGAGTCGACCATGCGAGATTGCATTTTATTGCCCTTGGTTGGCCGAGGAGCAACAGGAAAAAAGGAAAAAAAGCTACTTTCTTGTTTCAAAACATGTAGATTCGAAAAAATGCTGACTGCACCCCATTGAGGCTACGTCTTTTGTTCAAATCAGAGATTTTGAGATGCTACTCAAGATAGAGATACTCTTACCCATCCTAGTTGAACACCATACAAGGGTTTCAACAAGATCGCCAGGTGGTGGTTTCCCAGGGTGAGGTGTCGTTTTTGGAATGATTGTGGACGGAGAATTCAACAAGTTGTAGACATCAACGTTCACGCATGAAATCAAACGCCTCTTACCAGAACAGGCGTTCTGGAAGAATACTTCATCACTCCATATTTTTTAATGAATAAAGAGTCGTTAATAAAGACTAAAGACGAACTTCCAACACAAATGTTTACATTTTCACAGAAGCTGCTACTAGGAAGTGTAGCATTGTTGTTAGATTAATTCATTTATAATTTCATTTACTTAATATATTTCACATTAAATTTTAAAAAATTTAAGAGAAAATAATAATATCATTTTCTTCAAGTTTTTTATTATTATATTAAAATATTCTTTATTTTTAATTATTATTTATAAATAATATTAATTTAATGAAATTAATAAATTATTATAATAATATGGGCTTTCTGGCAACATAAAACCATTGCTTTTGAAATAGATTTCAGAATTATTTTGATGTCATCCCGGTCAACAATAAGAGCGAATAATAATAATTATATAATAATAATAATTATTATTATTATATTCTATTATTACTATTATAATTATTATATTATTATTATTATTCCCTCTTAGAGCAAAAAAAGCAGCAAAATTTGGAGGGACATCTGATTTTCAACACTCCGTGATAATTTTCAAGGGTCACGCAGCCCGCCCTCCCTTGAGAGCTGGTGAACATTTTGACATCCGCATATATATAGATATATCCTAACTAGATCGCGAATCTAGCTGGACAAAAATTCCGAAATTGAAGGTGCACATTTTGATGGCAAAAGTGGTCGACCAGTGAGAAGTTAAAAAACCAGGAACAGCAAGAATTATCTCATATGAATGACAGTAGAACTCGTTAGAACTAGTCAAAACCAAATATACGTAATTAATATACGTAAACATGTTAGCCTCATTTGAGCCGCTGTAGGAGTGTGAATGTTGAAAGGTTGATCTTTTTACTGTTTCATAGATGGAAAGGAAGTCAATGAGTAAATATTGGAACAGTAGTTCTATTTTTCGAAACCCACTAATGGGCTAGAAAAAAGTATTGGTCAAAACGTACAAAAATAAAATAAGTCTCATACGTTCCAGACTAATAATATTAGTCTGGGATTATATTATAATCCCACCTAATATAAAAACCGAGAAATGTCTGTCTGTCTGTCTGTTTCCCTTTTCACGCCTGAACGGAATGACCGATTCGCGTGCCGTTTATTTGGACCCGTTCCAAAAACCAGCGCGATGGTCATAGGCTACCTTGATTTTTCCTCACTCATCCCCTTCATCGGTTTTTGGGTGCTCCTTCGCGACGAGAGACGGGTCAAATAGCGTCGTTACTAGGGATTACTAGGAAAATTTTCGAAACGCCGAAACCCGATACAACTTTTGGCGTCGGTTTTGAACGAAACTACGTTTGTTAAAACGAGCTTTTCGCGCTGATTTCAACGAGCACAAAACGATTTCCGTGCGATAACCCGTTCGCAAGTTATTCGAACATCGTCGGTAAGTGGGTACGAGTATTTTTGCAAGCCTTCGATAAGTTTGATAGGTACTAACTCTCATTTGGAGTTGATGGGTTGCTATGGGCTGCATATTACGCGAACGGAGCTTTTCTTCGCAACGAGAGACGGGTCAAAAAGCGTCGCCACGGGTGCATCGTTGATAGGTGATGGACGGAAATTTGATATTTCGTGCGAAGCACGTGCGGGTATCTAGTATAATATAATATTGTTAAAAAGTGACTTTCAGAGATTTCGAGACGAATAACAATGTGTATTTTTGTACTGTAACCATAAACACCACTAGCAACCTAACATCATTCCCCTCCTTTATGCCGCATTTACACGAGGCCAGTAGGCGGTCCAGTTGATTGGTGCCAGTGAACTGGCGCCAGTAACTGGCCTCGTGTAAACACCACTGGCGTCCAGCGGCGTGCCAGTCCAGTGGAAAAAAGTCGCTCCAGTCGACTGTCCCGATGAGGTTTCATGCCAGTCCAGTACCCCCCCACCACCAAAACTCAGAGCTGGCGTGACTCACTGGAATCGTGTGAACGACATTTTCGGGGATAGTCCAATCGGCCGTCCAGTTGTTTGAACGAACATTGCCCTATTTTGTTATTGTGTGTTTATTTTGTACTCGGTTTCGATTAGTTCAGTCGTTAAATAGTGATTAAATTGTGGAAACATGCCGCCGAAAAAGTGGGGAGAACAAACCTGACTCTTATCTTGCCCTGGTGAAGATGTAATAAATATCGAAAGCTCGGCATAGAGAATACAGTTTTCAGATTGACCCCATTCCCAATTCTTAACGATCAAAATTTGGCATTTAATATTATAATGATTTTACTACAATGACGTAGTATTTAATACTACACATATTATTATGTAGTTAGTAAAATGTTTTTCTATCAGGGTAAAGAATACAAAAATAATCATCAACACAAAACATTTTTGTTGTTACCGTTGCACCGGCTATTTGTTTAATGTACCTACTGCTTTCTCGAAAAAAAAATTCAGTGCACTGAACAAAGTGCTGTCTCAAACTGTACCATTACTTCCAACATCAACGTAACCGAACCGGTAATCATGATCCACCAATGCGAAAAGAACAGTACCAAATGTTTTCTTGTAGCCAAAATACGTAGTGCCAAAGTGCTCTGGGCACAGAAACTACTGGCTCTGGGGCCCTGATTTGAATAATATTGATTTGAATAATATTCATATTATGCTCTCCGTCGATCGCTCCATAGCATCCAGGAAAATTCCATCTATCCCGGAAACCTTGCTCTTCTTGCAAATTACGGCACAATTCGCGCACAAGGTTGTTCAATTGATCATGGGACAGCCTTGAAGACGCCATTCCGTCCATTCAACTGGCTACGTCTGAACGATCTGTCGACTGGCTACGTATGAACAGGTACTGGCGCCAGTCAGCTGGCTTCCGATTCACGCCAGACAACTGGCGCCAGTCAGCTGGACCGCCTACTGGCCTCGTGTAATTGCGGCATTAAGCAGTCGAAGACGGTCTGCATGGACGACCCTGTACATTCCATTCGTCATCTTGACCCGGAAAACGACGTCGGAGATCGTCTTTACCTACCACTTCGCATGGGCCATCCCATGGGGAATCCAGCTTCGGGCACCACGCTACTGCCCTTCGTGGGTTGTAGCACCATACCTTGTCCCCAGCAGCGAACTCATCCCACTTCTGACACCAATGTTAAAAAGTGACTTTCAGAGATTTCGAGATAGATAACAATGTGTATTTTTTTTTACTGTAACCATAAACAGCACTAGCACGGTTTTAGACGGGGGGGGGGGGGGGTTGATCACGCGGCGTCACAATGAAGTAAGAGACGTCCTGGGGGAATTAATGAATACAGCTTGGGGAAATTGCTGCAAAGAGCCAATGATTGTGGTTGCTTCAGACACTACTCCTGGTTTGAGAGGGAATCTTGCCTGCCGTGGGTTGTGGGAACCACAGAGGGACGCATTATTTGACGTCCATGTCGTAGACACTGATGCACCCTCTTATGTTTCCCGACCAGTGGCATCAGTTCTCGCTTCGGCAGAGGAAGCGAAGAAACAAAAGTATTTACCTGCCTGCCAAGATCGCCACTGTTCATTCACCCCTCTGGTCAGCACAGTGGATGGACTTTTGGCACCCCAGATGAACCGGTTCGTCGATGTCCTAGGTGAACGGCTGGCAGACAAATGGAAGCGGCACCAGGGGATCGTCAAGGGGTGGCTCAGAGCACGATTAACGTTTGCCATCGTACGCGCAGCCTCCATGTGCTTGAGGGGGACTCGGCAGAGATGGAGGAGCGCTGATGACCTGCTAGGCTTTGACGGTGGGGCGGCGCTGCAGCTGGGGCTCCAACTTCGTTGATTGAACACACCATGATCCTACGACTTCGACTCTTTCTCCGGTAGCAACAACGAATGGATTGATCAAATATCAGCGGCTAGATTCTACGAGTGAAGGCGATCAGAGCAATTTTCGATGGCGAGGTTGGCCTCTCTCCAAAACGAAGGCCCTGATACCGGCTCGTTTCTTTTTTAATTATGCTCAATAAATATTTTCGTCGCGCGTTTTAAACACCACTAGCAACCTAACAATATTATAATATAATATTATTATACTTATTAGTCTGGAACTTTTGAGGCATCCTGATGTCATCTCATGATATATTTTTTTCAGTGTAGGGGACGAAACGAAAAAGTCATGAATAGCAGCCAGAAAATGTCAGGAATTGAGTTGGTCCAAGCAATGAAGAAAATTTTTTCAACATTTTTCCGTACTAATCAGCGCAAAATATTAAGCTAAAATGATTCTGTACGGCTAGATTTGTGATCTGCAACACTGTGCGTTTGTAGACCATACCAACACTGAATGTAGAATATTCAACATACTCATAACTTAAGATATTACGATATATCGTACGTATTAGGATATATAAAATTTATATAATATCGCTTTTATAATATCGATGTCACAACGTCCATAACTATCTAGTGAGCACTATAATGAAATAGATTTGACAAAAAATATGAAATTCCGAATTATTTAACGAACATTCCTCAGATCAAACAAATTTTTGGCCATCAGGCCGCATGAAAAATTAAAAACCGTGGTTTTTGGTTCTCCCTTAGGGCATCAAAAAAACGGGAAAAACTCCAAATTGTGGTAAGCAGGTAGTTAAGACACTCATCTTGGGGCGAGCTAATATACCAATGACGCATAATAATCTCGTATCATTACGCTTATGAATTCATGCTGTTAAGACGTGGATAATCGTGTTTCCAGTTGGGGATTATCATATTTTCGCGGTCTACCGGGCAGAGCCGGGTGCGGTTTTTTGTAGCGGGCTGAACGATCGGGATCGGCCCCGACAAGGACGTCCAACTTCCAGGCTAACTGTTCGTGAAAGGGGTCTGTCGCTGTTGAACAACAAGCCGGTCGAAGCGCTTAAAAGCCCAGGACCCAGTCGACCGTGTGGGTTGAAAAGCTAAAATTCGGTTTGCACTTCCGTCGATCCCTGGAGGGCACCACAAAGGAGGGATTTTCGATTGAACGGCCCCCACAATGTAGTGATACGCCCCCTCCCTCCGGCTCTTACAAAGTCTACTCCGTGTCAAGGATCGGGCGAAAGTGAGGAGCGGGGAAGTGCAACACGGTAATCCAATTAGGAAAAAACCGTCGGCCCGCTGACCAGTCAGAATGTACTACATACCTTGAGATGGCCTGCACAATCAGGCAAACAGAATGTTTATGAATTTTATTCTCCAATGATTGGATCATAATTAAACGTTAACAGCGAAATGAGAAATAGGAGACGTTAATTTTCCCGAGTGAAAGCTTCGAATGTTCGTTTGAAGATAATTTACAGGTCGGTGAACATAACTACCGGAGATGACTGCAGCTGGACAGTAAATCATTGTGCGAGGGCCGTTCATTTGGGCTCAGCCTCAGTAGTAAATCCTGAATGCGGTTCGCAACTGGAAAACCTTCCAGGGTCCGTTATTTCTGAAATTAAGCTAAGACCAACCCCAACGGGTGCCTTATGAAAGGACATGCAATTCTAACTTGTCTCCGTTATTTATCTCTTTACTTCAAACACGAATCTGCGGTTTTGTGAAAGGACCACGAGACCTTGTCTTGTTTAAGGTTGCACAAACAGGTGGCAAATCTCTTTTATTTGTCCCAAATGGGAGGTTCTTCGGTAAGCGCTAAGTACACCCGCCAATCGGCTCCCATCAGTAACATGTGAAGGGGCAAAATCGCGCAACAGCCCAAGGACTTCACGTAGGCCAGTTATTCCGAAAATTATATACGTACAATTGACTGACAGCGTAGCAAACCGTCTATAACAGAATCGATAGAAACGAAATGCTTAGTGAGAATACATGTGATTTTCAACTCACCTTTGCTGGTCCGTATTCATCCCATATCTATATGTGAAATTAATTGCGTAGTATAATAAAAGGTAGACTAGAAGTTCTCTCCATATAAGTTTGTAAACGCTCCCTCGCCATCTGAAAAAGAAAAATTGTTATAAATAAAACAAAACCGATAGTTCTGCTCCACATTCCAAAGTAAGTATTCCTACCTCAACTAAAACGTATTGGTTTTCGAAGTTAGAAATGGTTTTGAATCAAAACTTACGATAAACCAAAAGAAGCTCTCGACGATCATAATATGATAATAATATGATCCACATTGTATCAGGGTATAATATAATATAATATCATGTATCATATTGTATACAATCCCTTATTATGGAATATTATTCCATGGTACCTGTTTCAACGTAAAACATAAGTGATTGTATTATGTGAAATGATGACACTTTTGAGGTTGATTCAAAGTGGTTATGTAGGGACGTCATCATTGGTTCCACTAAAGACGCTACTCATTAATGGTTATTGAATCCAATAAAAACAGATCAAAGCAATGATGGTGATGTACATTAAACGTGCCACCGCCAAACATTAAGTTTCGAAGACGCGTGATACTTAAAAGGGTAGAGCTATTTTACCGCATAACAATATACCTAAATAAATACGCGGTCCCGTTAGGTATGCAGAATGAGATTGGTAAATTCGACTATTTCAGAACCGAAGTCACGTAGAGCGGCGATGATAAATTTCAAGTTTTTAACATCGACTTATCTCACGAAGCGATTTCCGGGGATGAGATTTCCGAGGATTAATTTCAAGACGATACCATAATAACAACGATTGGTTTTTTCTTCTTCGTAGCTATTAACATTCTTCACGAAGATGCAACACGTCCGAAGGCCATTAGGGCTCCGAAGGGGGCCCTAAAATTTCGAAATCGGAGGGCATTGGCTGTAACTGGTTGTTTCAAGCGAGCGCGGTTTGTTTCGGTAGGATCTCAAGTTAGTTCCAGGAAACAATAATAAAAAAGTCATAGGCAATAGTCACAGCTGATTTCGATGGCAACCTGTCGCAGCTTTCACGTCTGTCACGTGAAATATGAATCATTTTCTGATCAGGAAACCAAAGCACAAAATTACCTCTTCAGGCCTTCACGAAAGGGAAAACGAGGTGGGGAATTCCCCAGCGGGAAAGTGCCAAATGATGACGGCATAAATAACCACACCAGGATTCGAACCCTTCTCTACCCCTTTGGAAACAATAGAACCAATAATTAGCATTGTTCGGGAAAAAGCTCCAGAAGAAAACGGCCAGGCGTTGGTGGCAACAGAACTCAAATGAGTCACCTGAACGATCCGCTATTCTGTTTGTGTCTGGAAACGTACGAGGATATTTATGTGGGGCAGACGTCTGAATTTACATGAGCTCTTCCCCTTTCAGCTGATGACCCCCTCGAGGCTTTACCTGCAACCAGCACCGACCCAGTTTTATGGCGAGTGCAAGTAGTTTTATGGGGGATGAGCATCAATGAAAACGATCAACTAAAGGTGGAAATTTCAACGAAGATTGCGACTAATAGAACCGGGAAAATCCACAGATATGACCCTGTGTGCACTATCATTTCCTACTTCGAAACCGTCAGGCCTAACGACCAAGCTGAAATCGTTTTGGCTTCCATCGTTACACCACTTGAGCTTCATTGTCATTTTGTCAGCACTGGGGTTGAAGGCAGGCAGACCACAGTATCCGACTTGAGTGATTGATGATGAAGTCACGTCCGACGCTCACATATGATTCTGATCACGCAATTCCGAAGGACAGCAGATCCCTGATCGTTGGGTGCTCCGGTGAACAAGTTGTGACCCCACAGAATCGGCCGACTCGCTAAATTACTTCCTCGTCACCTTGTTCAGGCCCAAACCACCGTTGTGTTAGTACGATTGTGCTCACAGGTATTAAAAGACTCAATGGACGCCCAATCAAATATCTTGATTTACCCTGCAAGTGGTCTACCACTTAAATGCCTTGGGTGGACTCCTCCCCCGTTCGGGTGTTCTACATTTCTGCCCCTATTTTCGACGTGAGATTACTCCAATATAATACAACGTATCTATTGTTTTCCAATGTTTCGCTTGGTTTTTAGAAACTCCAAAAGATGATTTTACCTGTGGTGCGTGGAACGTGATTTTTTGGGGCAAAGTTGTACTTCAGCTATGGGCAACGTTTGACGTGTTGTGGGCCAAACTTCAGTGTGCAAATACGTTTGCGGGCTGCGTTTAAAATCACTTCATAACTGTCGCTGTTCATAAATTTCGGCGTTTCGGGCGTTTTTTTAATCTGAAATTTTGACAAAATACAAAGTTTTAATCCCGATCGCCACAACCCGTGGTGCGCTATGGGGCTACTGGAGGGGTCTTCGAAGCTTTTCGGCTATGGGGTCGAGTTAGGTACCTCTCGTTTTCGAAGTAATTTTGGACGTAGAATCCATTTTTGGGGGTCCCAGAACGATCCAATTTCACCCGGGATCTATGGGGCTACAAATGGGATTTTTGAAGGATCCCAGGAGTTAAAATAAGGTGTCGTATTCCGAGTAATTTTGGACACATAATCCATTTTCAAGGTCCCACATTAGATTCTGTTCAAACATTGTTCAGGAAAAAAAAAAAAATTTCCCAACTTTTCCAACGTAATGACACAGAAATAAATAGCAAAATTTGCAGCGTTTTTATTAAATTGGGTTTCACAAAATGTCTCGTGGGCCGGATAAAACCTTACAGCGGGCCGGTTGTTGCCCACATAATGAAGAACTACAGCTTCATTAGGGAAAAAATCACAGTTCTGCCCCCATTTTTGAGAAAATTTCAGCGAATTAATGTTACTCAGCGGAATTTGGAGTGTGCAACCTGCTTAATATTTCTAACATTTCAAAAAAAGATCATCTTTTGGAGTTTTTATCAACTACGAGAAACGTCGGAAAACAATACGTTTTAGTAGAGAAATTTGTATTTGAAAAAGAACCGAAGAACACCTTGGAACTTCTTTTTAGAGACAGAGCCGCGTCGACACAAGGAAATCATCATGAGGAAAATATCGTATGAGATACAACCAGGATTTAGTCAAGAAATTGCTCTGAACGTGACACGTCTTGGTTTGAAGAGGAAAACGCCTTGCTGCAACATGATTCCAAGAAGAATCCGGTTTGAAACGCATTGGACGCGTTGGACAACTTGGAGGAAAATAGAATAACGATGAAGAATTGCAGCATTTGGATATTTGCTCGAGGGAATATCGTGGCGATAGAAACCCGATGATTTTGGAATTTAAAATAAGGCGCGTCAAACTGCAACATTTTACGATTGCCACCTCGTTCCTCGTAAAGATGGATTCTTCGAAAAAGCCGTTGCCTGAGAGTTTGCAATAGTTTTCTCATTTGCTCCCAGCGCCGTTACTCAATTGCCGAGCCTCAACAATGTGCCGGATTGGCGGAGAAAAGTGGGTCATCGAGTGTCAACCTTCGTCCGAGAGTTGGTCGCTAGAATGCCAATTCAACGCGACAATGAAACGAACGAGATATTGTTTTCAATGCGATTTTTTTTCCACGCCACAAACAACGCGGAAACCGTTTTCAAATGGCATCTCAACGAACGCTTGTTGAAAATTCACCACGGACATGAAACCGTCATGATGACAAACTGCCTCGTCAAAGTTGGCAACAGCCAAGGTCGTCAATCTGCTGAAATTCATGCTTCATGGGGCATTGAAGCATCTGCAACTCGCTTCTAATGTTCTAACATTAAAATTAATCACAACCCAATCTCCACGATCGAAACAAGTCTAGACTGCCAATGCCGGCACTTTCACAACACGCCGGCAAATAAGAAACTTATAATATATCATATTTATATCTATTAGGGTCACCGGAAAGGTAATTGCTGCCAAGGCTGACTACATTTCAGCACAAACGATTATTTCACCGAATGGAAAATCCCGTCAGTGAGCGGAGAATGAAACCCGAAACATGGAACCCGCTTGAGGCGATTGAAACTAATTGCCAGGGACATGATCGCGTTCGCACCTAGTAAGCATGTTTGGTACAGGCTGTTTTCTTAGTGGCAGCCCTGGTACATGGTTTTGGGAGACACACTACACTTGACACTTAATCCGTGAAAGCATTCAGACGCTCCATCACGAAGTTGAACCCAAGGGATTTCCGGATTCGCGAGAAGAGTCTGGGAGGATCGTGAACTTGACCTCAGGACGAGTAGTCTGGCACCTGCCCCGTCAGAGGAAAGAGGGGAGAGCTCGTAGCTTTGAACTTGAAGCCTGGAAGCGAACGGCATTGGTATCCGAAGACATGAGGCCCCGATCGCATCCTTGGGAAAATTTTACGGTTCCGGTCCCCAAAAGCACATTGTTTACGGGCGATCACATGGAAGATGAACCTAATCCGTCGGGCAATTTCCTCACTTCATGTACCTATTAAGTTTCATCCCGCGAAATCGCCCCAAAAGTCACATAGATGTTGGCAAAGAACAATTAACGCTTACTACTCACATCTGAATTGAACCCGCTGAAATCGCGGTGCAGACGCTAAAATGGCAATGACCGACTGCGTTTTTCAATTCGTGATGAAAAGAGGCCCGAGGATCCACGTCGGGTCACGTATAGTTTCATCATGTTGTGCTTTCCCGTCTGATTCTGCAGAAGGTTAAAATGCCGCAACAGCCGAATCGCACGAGTTGTACTATGTGGGGTGTTCGGGTTCGGGTTTCACCTTTCAAAATTTAGCGACCGTTCGCAACGAAGACACGACAAGGCACCACCAGATTTAACCAGGGCAATCATTTTAAAGTGTCTCGAGTAGGTAAAGCCTGCGAAGCCCTAAATAGAAAACACTGCAAATTTTACACAAGGGTTTGTTATTCTTTGATATACGTTACTTGTGCAGAAATTTAATTCTGTCAATGAAAAAATAAAAATAAAAATAAAATTTTTTTTGGAATTTTATCTAAAAAAAATTTTTTTTGGATTTTTTTTTCAAAAATTCTTTGTTTTTTACTCGAAAAATATTTAACATCCTGGGCTCCTTCAAAAATCCCATTTTTAGCCCCATGAAAGCCCTAAAGATCGCCACAGTGAAATCGGATCGTTCCGGGACCCCAAAAAATGGATTCTACGTCCAAAAATACTTCGAAAACGACACCTAACTCGATCCCATAGCTAAAAGCCTTCAAAAAACCCCTCCTGTAGCCCCATTATAGCGTCATAGCGCCCCACGGGTTTGAGCGATCGGACTGAAAACCTTGCGGGCACAACTAGATGGTAAACCAAGTATTTTTATCAAAATTTCAGATTTTTAAAAAAATTCCTACTGCCCAAAACGGCCTGGACGGCGGACGGACATTTCGGATTTAGAATGTAGACCTCTTGAAACGGATAATGTCAAATTTTGAGCCCGATCGGAGTCGTCGACCCCCGTCGCGAAAACATAAGTGTATTACTTATTCCAAGAATAATAAACCAAAAGTTGCTTGGTAAACTTGTCTTCTTGAATTTACTGAATTTCTCAGTAAATTGTGTGGATTACAAACCGAGCAAAGTATGGAGAGGAACGAGCAAAGTACGGAGAACCCCGCTCGTTTATTTTTGGGAAACGTAGAAGGTACCATGGATGTAAACTGGTGACGCAAATCCGAGTCACTGCTATTTGAGACCACCTCACGTCCACCCAGAGATGTAAAATACCCGGGTATTTAGTTTTCTGGGTACCCGGGTAAGTAGGTTACCTACCCGATTTGGGTATTTTATCGGGTATTTTACCTCAACGAAACAGGATCACTAAAAGAGACGTGTAAAACGTTCTTATGGCTCAAAAGCCATCCTGTGCCCAAGTTTCAAGTATTTCGAGTTAATGATCATCCTCAAACAAAAAGAAAAGATCATGAAACGGGGGTGTAGAATCTACAACTGATGTTATTCTAATAGCTATTTCCCCACAACTAGGGGAAAACGTTCCCTTACAGCTCATCGTGAAATCATCGGATGATTAACAGTGCTAAACTTGACTTCCATTCTTGAAAATAAATCGCAATTACTGGGAATCCTCCAATCATCCATGATCATTACTAGTACAATGTAATAAATTGGTATTTTGTTAAAAAATATTATTTAGATACATTGTAATAAATTGGTATTTTGTAAAAAAAAAAAACCAATTTATTACTAAAATGCATCTTTGTGAGCTGAAAGTAAAAATGACGATAAATTCAAAATTACAAAAAAATTGAAATTTACAAGAACAAATTGAAAATGACCAACATTTGAACATTTTAAATAAAAAATGTGGTTGTTGGGTGTTTATGGGAGGGTATTTAATAAATTTTATTCGAGGCTAGTGTAAATACCCAGTTTTTAAATACCCGGTGGGTAGGGTATTACGCATAACGTATTACGTTGCCACCGATTGTAAGAAGAAATATCCTCGGAAACCCCCTTGGAAAAAACTGCATCTGCTGCTCTGGAGCGTTATTGTTAAACAACATTGGAAGGAATTCTACCACTATAGTGGTTATGACTCTATGACTCTCACCCACAATTACAACTAATTTGCCCTTATTGGAATATGTTTTCTGTAACGTGATTTTCTTACCCATTTTTCTCCTTTTCTAAGAATGACTACAACTAAAAGATAAAGGTGACTTGGTGATTGGTGGAGCCATCATCTGGATGCAGGCTCTGAATGTTTAATCGGCGAATACTCGCGATAAGCCGTCCGCTGGAAAGGTATAGAAGGTGTGAGGTTGCCTCTAACAGCAGGGACTTCGGTCTACACCCTTGATATTTATCAGATTACTAAGTAATCTTGTCTTGAAGACTAAGAAGTCTTCTTCCCATAAATAAACGACCAGATTCCCGGAGGGGTTTACAGAGCAATTTTTTCGAGAAGATTCTTAGATAAAGCAATTTCTCTATAGGAATGTTTTTTAAAGAAATAAAGAAGTTTTTAGTTATTCAAAAATAACTAAAAACTCTAGATCTAACGTATTCAAAGTTGTACGAGTCGGATACAAAAAGCACCATACAGAATGATATGAGGAAGTTGCACACCAAAGAGCCGTACCTAGCGGCTTATTTACGTAGCATGAACTGCGCCTGAACCCATTCAATCCCCCAGCCCACCTAACTCGGCCAAATTTGAAACTAAAAATCTACTTTTAAGCTACCTATTATTTACCATAATAATTATTAATATGGCTAGTAATAGGTAGCTTAAAAGTAATATTATTGTAGTATTGCAATACTACAATGGTATATGGTATACCAGCGTAGTTTACAAGTCTAGGAGGGGCTCAACGACTTCATATACCTAGGTGGCTAGAAGGTCAAAACTAGCCAACATTCTCTTGACCGGAGAAAGGACGGGCTTCTGGATGCCGGACGCCGGAAGCGGGTTTCTCGGTTGATCGATCCGAAAGTAAGTTGATGGGTTCGTCATATCCAACTGAGCCAAGCAGGTCCAGCGGATCGGCAAGTTTACCGTCCGATTAGCATATAAATAAGAGGCTGAGTATACGACCCATCGCGAAGGGCGGGTGAGGTCGTCTGTGGATGCTGTTGGATGAGGGTCAGTGGGACGCTCAGTGTCTGCAGGCTCACCAGGCTCCGTTACCTAACTGCCTCGCCCAATATACTCTCCGATACTCCTTTAAATAGCCTTTCTTCCGGACCTTTGATGGTAAAGATAGGTGGCCTATACCTACAATAGGAACACTGCCCTAATGACCCTGAATTTCCGGTAGTGCGTTTGAACTGGGTCGATCCCAATATGTAGATTAAAATTTCACTTAATTTTTAAAAATCACAAGTCATCGACATTGGGAGCTTGATAGGAGTGAGCGCAAACATAGTTCGTTATCGAATGGGTTTCCCCTGTCGAACGAGGAATCCCTGTCCAGCCATTTCCGACTCCAGACGCCTCGTGGCTACAGGTAATGAACGTGAGGAATGCATTTTCCACAACTTCCCAGGTGAGTCGTACAAGGAGTTTTTCGTGTGTCAGCCATGCCTTATCGCCAGTAAGGGATACGTGATTCAATATGCGCTACATTAACCATCCAAATTAAACGGGCGTAGTGAATGAGGCAACAATAGCCTAATTATGAGACAACTACTCCACGTAAAAGGCAACAAATTCTTAGGCGCAGGATTCAACAGATAAATTCCTTCTACTTACTACCATGAGTCACCAACCTCTCAATAAAATACTTAAAGCAAAAAATACGCTCTGTTGAGCGTTACCTACCACGAATAAGTTTTTCTTGAAAATATTTCCTGCTCGCAAATGGGCGTCACCACAGCGTATGCCTCCAACGATATGAGGACAACGGTTGGGGTTCTACCACATAGTTGTATGATAATCTGCAGGGGACATAAATGGACCGGCTCCGAGGCCGTTTGAGGTTGGGCGTATTACGTATCAATGGAACCACACAAACGCAGGAAATGCTGCATGAGGTCGGCTTGAAGTGTTCGTTAGGTATAAGTAACTCCGAAAACGTAGAGTACATAACCTCAGTTTTATGTAAAGGACCGAATACTCCTCCTTCTCCGACAGGCTGCCTACCTAGGCGTACCGAAATAAATATGGACCGACGAGGACGGAGCCCTGGTTATCCGCTCACACAATACTTCAATCAGTCGGAATTACGCCCATTGTATTTTAATTAGTGGCCAATGTCGTTGATATTACCCCTATACTTAACCTTACAATCTGACCTTTTGTGTCCAATAAAGACAACTGAGCTGGTATATCAACCAAAGCCCACTCGGTGAATAAATTTGATGCCACGAGGATCCTTTGGGTCACATTCCAGTTTCCGAACTGGTTGATGGCTCATTGACAATGACAAACTACAAACCAACACTAGTGATTAGTTAATCAAATGAAAATAACTTCACACATAAGTAAATAACTAATACATACCATACACATGGCAGGAATAACGTTCATTAACGACGTTACTAGTAATAACGGCTCAGAGTCGATGAGTCATCGACTAGGGGGTAGGGATATTTCAAAAGTATCGAAACTTGAAGGTATCGATACTTCTTGAAAAAGTATCAGATACGTTTCAGATTCTGAAAATGTATCTGCGGGTTCGCCCAATTTAGCGGGTGTTGGGCGCGTTCAAATTGTGTTCCTACAATTAAATTGTCCCTAACTGAGTGTTTTGTGTTTGGGGGAAGGCCTCTAGCCTAACTAGGATTTCGCCCCCGTTGTCTTTGGAGGAACGTGAAGGGGGTACTTGAACATCCTTGTCTAGGTCATAACACAATTCGTTGTGATCTGCCAGCCTAGGAAGTAATGTCGAAGCAGATTTGGAAATTCCGCTATCTCCAGCCCGACAAGAACTGTCTGGGTAGACTGGAATGCGTTGAATTTCGGAAGGGAGTCCAGTCGATTTAATATTATTATATTATTATATCGTAGTATCGACTTTTTTTTCAGTATCGGAGTCAATATTAGTAACTAATCCTATGTGAGGATAAAACTGTTTTATCCTCACAGTAAATGTGATAAAATTAGTCTCAGTAGAGTCACTGCACAACAACCGCCACCATAGTTGAAGTTGAGAATGGGAAGAAGAATGAAGAACTACAGCCTTTTTAACAATATACAAATACCTATTGTTGTTCTTATTATTAGTTTGCAGTTGGATTATAAGTTGGAATTCAGGTTTTGTAAAGTAATATTGCTTCTTCTTCTTCTTCTTCTTCTTCTTTACTTTCTACTCCTGCATGATGAGCTTTCTGATAAATTTGAGAAAAAATAATTGATTCTCGAATGTATCGATTCTTTTAAAAAATCGCGTTTATTTTTTTTTACGCTTTTCTTAAAAATTGATTAAATTCATCGACACTCCTGCCAAATCCCACGGAGACCAACCCACCCTTCGGCACAGCCAAGAGCACCGAAAACCGCCAGGCAAACGAAAACAATCTTTGGAAAGATCTTCTTTTCGAAAGTTGCAAAAAGGTACACTTTCACAAAATATTTTAAAAATATTTTATTAAAATTCAAAACAATTGTCTAAAATTTTGTAAAAGTGGGCTTTTTCGCAACTTTCCAAAAGAAGATCTGTCAAAACATTGTTTTATACTAAAAAATTAAAATTTAATGTTTTAAATTTTAATGAATATTAATATTCATTTCCTTAATAATCATTTCCTTAATTAATAATTATTAGGGATGGGTATCGATATAAGTACCCATCGAAATAGGTACCTAGGATTTTCTTCACATGCCCTGAAATAAAGACAAGGTTTGTTCCAGGCCTGACGGCGTCTGTTGACAGAAGTTGACAGCTGTCGACAGCTCCCAACCACACTCATTCGAGCTGTCGGTTCCTGTTCAACTGCTGTCAACCGACTGATCGACATGGAACAGCAGTTATCTGAACTGCGCATGTCTCCGTCGATTTCTGTTAACAGTCAAATACATGGTATCTAATATTTACATGATATGTAAATATTAAACACCCCACTGTGCCGATCTAGGGATAATTATATACCTACTCGTATTTCCAATTACCTACATTATTATTTGCACTAGGTACGCGTTCACTTTGCATGACGCTTCGGTGGATTCGTGCATAGTTTTTGTTCTTTTGTACAGTTCGTAATGATAGGTAGACGGGTAGACGGGTGGCTTCCGTCATCTTACGAACTGTTCAACTTGAACAGTTCAAGTTTTCTCCGTCTTAGAGCCACAAAACAGATCTTAACCGTTTTCAAACTGATGGAGGTTTGGTGACAACGTCTCGAGGGAGGGTCCGATTGTCCTACCAACGCCGAAGAGGATGAAAATTGATTCAGCGTTTTTATCTTTAATTAGATTTTTACAGGCGGTTGGTGTTGGAAGCGTAAAACACGATCCCTCGGGGGTGGGGGAAATGCGAGCTTCGAGGAACAATGAAGTCGCCATTTAGGGGTCCATTGTGTGAAGGACTGGTTAATAGTTGATCCAATAGATTAGAAGGATCGTCTCCTCATAGTCGAATGGGGTCCCCGGGCAGCTTCTTCATTGATCCTCCCGTTCGACTAAAAAACCCGGATTTGTCTCCGTTCTGGAGGAGAAAGTGGAGGTCATTACAGCGCTTCCTGGCAAACTCGAATTATACCTGAGATGCCTTCTTTCTTGCTACACATACCGGCCAAGCTATTGGTTTACCCGGGACGTGAAAGAGTTCGAAATAAGCTTAGCGAGGAGAAGTGAAGTTGGCTTAGCCCCAGTTTATCTTCGGCTAGGTTTGTCTTACAAAAATGTCCATCTTACAGGACATAAGTCGGTACCAAATCGTGAGAAAATAGGCGGCCTAGTTCCTACGAAACAAAAAGCCATTACTTACATGTCGTCATGCCGGAAATCGAGGGGCATTTTCGGAAACATTTTGACGCTCATTATAATGAAAAACTGCTCCTGGGAATAACTATCACAGGTTTAGTGATGTCAAGAAACCATGAACCCTCATCCTGAGGAGTATGCTTACCTACCTATACTTTTACGATTTCCTGCCGAATAATATACGATTTCCTGCAAACAATGATTATTACCTACTGTTCATCGATAATATTCAATCTAGTAAGTATTTAAGTTACAAAATGTTTGTGGATTTACCAACCACTCTAATCGAATTTTTATAATATTATTGCAATATCCTCGTAGTGATGCAACCCACGCGCGAATATACAGAGAATTTATGTTACCTACAGCTCGGCTCGAAACAGGGGAAAACCCCACGCATTACACCTTGATCCCTCGACAACCCGGGATTATTATGCGACTTTTATCCTGATACATGAAACGAGAACTGGTTCCCAGAAAGTTGGCTCTTCGCCAAATTCGACCCTCGTTTGGAAAGCCCAATAGAGAAGACGATCACCTGAAAATTATTTGGCAGTTGTTGTTATGTAAAAATCCTGTCAGGAAAAACATCGTTATAACCTAATATAATATTATATCATATTATGATCATAATATGAAATGTTGATATCATCAACATCATAATAACCTAATATTAATATTATTAAAGCCGCAGCCCGAGGAGGAGGAGGGAGGCTGATTCAATCGTGATGAAACTGAAATGGGACCATCTAGAGCTATTATAGCTCTAGTGGGTATAATACCCACATAATTCCTGAAAATCTGATTGAAATCCGATCGAAATTGCGGGAGTAATTGCTGTGGCAAGAAAATCACGTTCGCGCATGCACTGAGCGTACCGCTGATTCAATTGTGATGAAACTTATATGGAACCATCTAGGACTATACCCACACAATTCCTGAAAATTTGATTGAAATCCGATCAAAATTGTGGAAGTTACGGGTGTGACAAGGAAATGCGGACAGACAGACAGACACGGAACCAACGTTGTTCAGGAGGCTCTGAAACGCAAAACGTGAGTGGAAATTTCGATTTTGGAGAACAAAATTTGTTTTCATTTCGAAAGAGAAAACAATGCTTCCTCTGCCTTGCAGACTCGGAAGCAAAAATACCAAAAATCCGCTTTTGCGAGAAGATGACGAGAAAAATATGAAACCACCAAAAACAACCAAAAGTGGAGCAAAAATTACAAAAAAAAAAAAATCTGTAGGTATTTTTCAAGATAAAAAAAAATATTACCGCGTCTTTATTGAAACCAAACCGTGACTTCGTAATTCGTAACTTGACACACTAGGTATGTAGGTAACGTCCAATGTGCTGGGTCGCCTTTTATTTTTCTCGGGATCGGACGAATCGTCGACGACGGAGGTGATTTTGATAGCCTATAACCACCCCCAGAACTCGCTGATCACAATGAGACCACCCTCATGAAAATCCCTTCAGCCGCGATGCTGTGATACACACACATGTTTTTTGTATGTGTGCACACATACAAAAAAAAAAAAAAAAAAAGTCGAAGAGATGAGCGCACCTTTCCATTTTCTGGAAAGGTTGCGCTAAAAACTACACAATATAGTCCAATATAGTCCAGTCACTATATAGTGATCACACAATATACAACATAATACCTATGGGAAAACGAGTAGTTGGGTCTGAGTCCAGGTGGGATACGGTCGGGGGTTGGCTGGCGTGGTGTGTGGGGATAATCAATATTATTGCTTTATTGACAATTGTACATAGGGAAGGGGCTATTAACGTTGAGCTGAGGTTGAGTTGTGCTACTTTCACCTGAACAGTTTTGGAAAATGGAACGTTCCCCATCATGGGAAATTTGTGTCGAAGATTTCCTCTCTTGTAGAAGTCTCCAGGAACGTTACTGTTCGGGCGACACGGTTGAGTGGCAAGGGTGCGGCCGGGGGCTCGTGCCGTTGCGGCCGCCCGCGAAGAAATTGTTCGTGGGGGTGCGGCGGATATCAAAAGAAAATGAACCCATCGCCAGGACGGGGAAGTCCTTGCGGACGTCATTATCCCAACGGGGCCTGTAGGTGTTGAAAGAAAATCACTGCCGAGGCGACAAACCGTGTGAGTGAGCTTTTGTCTGTGACATCTTGATTCTTCGCCTCCAGACTCCGAAGTTGGAGGCCTTGACGACACCACTAGTTATGCTAATCGAGTGTTTTATGAAAAAAAAAAAAAAAAATACACTGGTTATAAGGATCTTAAGGTAAGAAGAAGAAATCAATCCGGGGAGTTACTCCCCACCCCGCGACCAAACTCTTAACCAACCGACCACCCCGCGACCAACTCTTTGCGTTTCTTGTATAGAGTTCAGTTTTTTTCCCCCAATATGGAGATTAGGGAGATGGTCTGCTGATGATCTAAATTGTTTATTTAGAAATAAACATCATAAACAGTCAGTTACTTTCGTTTGATTAAAAAAAAAAAAGAGCGTGGGTACCGGTTTCAGGTTGCTCCACTCATCTACCTACCGTAGAAGAGTACCTTCCTACTCCATCAACAAAAGATAATTGGCGATACTGAAAGGTACGTATTATACATAACAAATTGGCTACGGTGAACCGATTAAACCGGCGCTCAGTGGAGCAGGACTAGAACAAACCACCAAAAAAGTTTCGATTTCGACGTCGCTTCCTTCGTTCTTCTACCTATTTGTTATTAGTTGAACTTTTCATAAGGTCCTAACTTCCTGAGAATCCTTGTTTGGCTTCCAAACTGAAATACTCTTTCAATTCAGTACATCTGATTCAAGAATTTCTGAAGCGTTTCAAAGTACAAGTGCGGGATCGGCTCCTGCCCAAATTAGGAAATTCACCAGAATTTCGGATTAAATCATCCTGCACCATGTTGTTAGAAGTCAAAAAGGGAAAAATACATCTTTTGTTTGACAAAAAGTCATTCAGGTAGTTTACGATCATCTTAAGTTGTTCTGGTCGATTCAAAAGCCGGTGTAGGTGACGGCACCTTCACCGGTACTGGTTTCCAATCCAAGACACCAGAGTGCAGGTCGATTTTCAAATTTTTTCTTGATTTTCTTGGTGGTTGGCACTGGTGACACTGGAGAACGCAGAAATGGCTGTGTTCGACCAATAGGAGCTGACCTCGGGTTTTCGCCGAAATTCAAATTGCAATTATTCCATAAGTTTTATAAATTCGTAAGAACTTGCAGTTTGTGTTTTAACCCTATGTTCAGTATTATTTGGACGCCTTCTATCGATTAAAAAAAATAATAATTCAGACACGTTTCCATTCCTAATTGTGAGAACGAAACGCTGCAAATTTTACACAAGGGTTTATTATTCTTTGATGTAGGTTACTTGTGCAAAAATTATTTCTGTGTCAAAAGAAAAAAAAATTTTTGGAAAAAATTTTTTTTTTTTAATTTTTTTTTTATATTTTTTATTCCAAAAATTCTTTATTTTTTAATCGAAAAATATTTAATCTCCTGGGACCCTTCAAAAATCCCATTTTTAGCCCCATGAAAGCCCTATAGATCGCATCAGTGAAATCGGATAGTTACGGGACCTCAAAAAATGGATTCTACGTCCAAAAATACTTCGAAAACAACACCTAACTCGATCCCATAGCTAAAAGTCTTCAAAAAACCCCTCCTATATCCCCATTTTAGCCCCATAGCGCCCCACGGGTTTGGGCGATCGGACTGAAAACCTTGCGGGCACAACTAGATGGTAAACCAAGTATTTTGCCAAATTTCAGATTTAAAAAAAAATGCCTACTGCCCAAAACGGCCTGGACGGCGGACGGCGTACGGCGGACGGACATTTCGGATTTTGAATGTAGACCTCTTGAAACGGACAATGTCAAATTTTGAGGCCGATCGGAGTCGTCGACCCCCGTTGCGAAAACATAGGTGTATTATTCCAAGAATAATAAACCAAAAATGGAGAACACGAAAAATCCCACTTTACTTTTTTTACATCAGACGTAGTCCTGAAAAACGTAGTTGTTCAAAAAAGAAGTTGAGGAGAAATAATTGCTTAACTTGTTAAATTGCTTAAATTATTTTACTCGTAATTTTAAGGGCATGAGGGTATATTCGTGACCCGCGTCACATTTCCTTCAAGCATGGAAATTTTTTGAGGTCTTTTCCCAAAATATGGCTATTTGGTACCACGGTGGACCGCAGAATGATTGTGGGGAAACCTACTGGAGTATTTTGGAAAATGGACCCATTTTGGTTTATTATTCTTGGAATAATAGGTATACCTATGTTTTCGCGACGGGGGTCGACGACTCCGATCGGCCTCAAAATTTGACATTGTCCGTTGCAAGAGGTCTACATTCAAAATCCGAAATGTCCGTCCGCCGTACGCCGTCCGCCGTCCGGGCCGTTTTGGGCAGTAGGATTTTTTTTTTAAATCTGAAATTTTGACAGAATACTTGGTTTACCATCTAGTTGAGCCCGCAAGGTTTTCAGTCCGATCGCCAAAACCCGTGGGATGCTATGGGGCTAAAATGGGGCTACAGGAGGGGTTTTTTGAAGGTTTTTAGCTATGGGATCGAGTTAAGTATCGTTTTCGAAGTATTTTTGGACGTAGAATCCATTTTTGGGGGTCCCAGAACGATCAGATTTCACTGTGGCGATCTATAGGACTTTCATGGGGCTAAAAATGCGATTTTTGAAGGATCCCAGGAGGTTAAATTTTTTTCGAGCAAAAAATAAAGAATTTTTGAAAAAACATTTTGTTGAAAAAAAAAAAATCCAAAAAATATTTTTCCATTAACACAGAAATTAATTTTGCACAAGTAACCTATATCAAAGAATAATAAACCCTTGTGTAAAATTTGCAGCCTTTTTATATTGGTCACAGTAAGGTAAACAAATGAAAATAACTAATTGGCTTTCCTGAACGTTTGAAATGACAAATTAACTTATCTGAAGATAATTTAAACATGTGATAGTATTATTCGTGTTTACAAACCAGTGCAAAAGTAATGGAGAATTTACAGGAGTAGCTAATTTTCAAAAAACATTTTTTGTTTAATATTCTTAAGGCCAGGTTTGTCAAATGCATTTGTAACCTCAAGTATAGCCCTTGTGTCAAGCAGTTGGCCAGCAAAGCTTGGTCAGTGTGAGATCACCTCAAATAATAGGGACTCGGATCTTCAATGTAAGTTTACATCCTTGGTAGGTACCTATTTCTCACCATAAATAAATGAGAGGGTTCCCAACCGGACTTCCCTCGTATTGTATTTTACATTGAGAGTTATGCTAGGTGTAACTAGTTAGGTACCTAGTGCATTTTACGTATTAAATCATTCTGAAACCCAAAAAATAACTACCTACAGCTATTCCGTGACTCACTTCACTCAACTGACCCCTGGTGTGTTATGACTGAAGCGTACCGTCTCAATGCTCTGACAATGGTCCTGTTCATTTCACCGGCGAATTAATGAAAACTCCCCGAAGATGGCCAGACGGTCGTTGGGAGGGTGTGGGGGGGTCAATTGAATAGGATGGCACTCGGATCGGAGTCACTGACCTAGGAGGTGAAAAAGAAGTCAAGTGAACCTCCCAGGACTGGATCCCGATCGCACCACACGTACCCCGATCTACTCTTGTCTCTAACCTGGTACACGCGAACAAATCGTGTCTGTACCGTGAGAAGCCAAGAAAATATCTTGATTTGAGCGCCTTCCTCTCAAGAAATGTCCAATGTCATTAACTAAGTTAAGTCCTGACAATGTCATGTTGTCCAACGGATTTTTCTAGATAGGTAAACTAGATACTGAACATTTTCTACAAACTTTTTGTGAAAAATTGCACATTGTCTATGAGGTACGTAGGGTAAGCGCGAACATGGGGCAAAGTGCGACCGCCTTTGTTTTCAACTTCAAATGCTTGAAAACTTTCATACAGCCGTAAACTACCATTCTAGTGAGTTGGCATTACCGAAAAGGAAGGTTAGCTTTGTGGAGGAGTCATCCTTTTTTCACCTTCGATTGCAAGTTGGTGTGTTTCCTACTCAGGAACCCAGCAAATTCAAGTCATATCAAATTCTGTTCATTATTGATAACTTGATTGTCTATGTCTCTTTAGCGCATTATTGTGCGCGCGGGAGGGGTCATCCCCCCCCCAACTAGTGTGGAGAAGTGCGACCTAGGTACCTATGTCCGACTCGCATTCGCCCCGTCCTAGGTCGCACCAAGTCTAGCCCCTCACTTCTAAGGAAAAACGCTGCAAATTTTACACAAGGGTTTATTATTCTTTGATATGCGTTACTTGTGCAGAAATTTGATTCTGTCAATGAAAAAATTTTAAAAAAAACTTTTGGATTTTTATCTTAAAAAAAATGTTTTTTTGGATTTTTTTTTTTTTTCAAAAATTCATTATTTTTTACTCGAAAAATATTTAACATCCTGGGATCCTTCAAAAATCCCGTTTTTAGCCCATGAAAGCCCTAAAGATCGCCCCAGTGAAATCGGATCGTTCCGGGACCCCCAAAAATGGACGTCCAAAAATACTTCGAAAACGACACCTAACTCGATCCCATAGCTAAAAGCCTTAAAAAAAAAAACCCTCCCACAGCCCCATTATAGCCTCATAGCGCACCACGGGTTTGGGCGATCGGACTGAAAACCTTGCGGGCACAACTAGATGGTAAACCAAGTATTTTGTCATCATTTCAGATTTAAAAAAAAAATCCTACTGCCCAAAACGGCCTGGACGGCGGACGGACTTTTCGGATTTAGAATGTAGACCTCTTGAAACGGATAATGTCAAATTTTGAGCCCGATCGGAGTCGTCGACCCCCATCGCGAAAACAAAGGTGTATCATTCCAAGAATAATAAACCAAAATGTTGTTGCACTCAAATTTTGCATCATTGTAAATTATGTTGTTACAATATGAAAATAAGAAGATAAGAGTTTGTTTGACTGATTTCATACAAATGTAGACTAACGATTTTTTACATTCACAAAATGAGTTCGTTTCAAAACGCCATTTTTACCAAGAGAATGTAACTCGAAATAAACAAATTCGTTTTTCTGGCGTATTTATGTTTGGGTTCTTCATTAATAGCCTTTACGATCATTTTCGGTTCAGTTCATAGCTAGGGAGGCCAATGGTCGTATTGCCCCTCCTTAGGGGGGGGGGGGGGGGGTATCATTTTCATGATACAGACATTCGGGTGAAACTATCGACTTGACAGTAGGTAGGTCAAAATACCAAGGATATATAGAAGTTCATTTTATAAAAATTTGAAAGCGATTGGATCAAAACAGTGGACCTGATAGAGGCTTAGTCAATTTTTTTTTTTTTTTTTTTTTTAATAGGTCGCACTCACCTCGCTGTACCTTACAGACTGTTTCACATGTACAGCCTTTTGAGATTTGGTAAACCAAACCACTTTAACTTGAATTGAATGAAACTTGAATCCTTGCATCAGTGCAGGCAACACCATCAGTTCTCATTTCATAACAATATTCATTTCGTTCATTAATAAAATCCAGTGGTTGGCTTGAAATATAGATAAAACGATGTATAGGTACATTATGTACCTATAGGTATGATACCTATGGGTATACTAAGTATACCTATAGGTATACCTATAGGTATGTACCTATCATGTCATGATAATAGTACATACCTAAGGGTATGTACCATTATCATGTCATGATAATGTAGTAAGACTTACTACATTATCATGTCATTGTTATATTGTTAATGTGGGAGGTGAATTTGTTGAGAGTCGGTCAAACATGTTTTTCTCTTTTGGTATATTATTCTTGGAATAATACACCTATGTTTTCGCGACGGGGGTCGACGACTCCGATCGGGCTCAAAATTTGACATTATCCGTTTCAAGAGGTCTACATTCTAAATCCGAAATGTCCGTCCGCCGTACGCCGTTTTGGGCAGTAGGAATTTTTTTAAAAATCTGAAATTTGGCAAAATACTTGGTTTACCATCTAGTTGTGCCCGCAAGGTTTTCAGTCCGATCGCCCAAACCCGTGGGGCGCTATGGGGCTACGGGAGGGGTTTTTTGAAGGCTTTTAGCTATGGGATGGAGTTAGGTGTCGTTTTCGAAGTATTTTTGGACGTAGAAATCATTTTTTGGGGTCCCGGAACGATCCGATTTCACTGGGACGATCTTTAGGGCTTTCATGGGGCTAAAAATGGGATTTTTGAAGGATCCCAGGATGTTAAAGATTTTTCGAGTAAAAAATAAAGAATTTTTGAAAAAGAAACATTTATGAAAAAAAAATCCAAAAAAACAATTTTTTTGAGATAAAAATCAAAAAAAAAAATTTTTTAAATTTTTTCATTGACAGAATTAAATTTCTGCACAAGTAACGTAGGTATATCAATATCAAAGAATAATAAACCCTTGTGTAAAATTTGCAGCGTTTTTTATTTCTTTTCATTTCTTCTCCTCTGACCACGAGCCAGACCCGTGATCGTACCCTTTCTTATTAATATTCCACCCCACGGTTCTGATAGGCCGTTCAAACTTGACCAACAAGTTGGGTTGCATGGATAACACACCAGCAAGGACGGCTTCAGTTCATAGTGTGCAGGCTCGACCCGGCACATAAATAAAACCGATAAGATGGCCCAGTATGCGACCACCTTGGGGGGTAACGATTCGCCGAACGGATCCGATATGTTTCGAAACTCTCAGCGCCAAAAACCTTGACTCCTTCACAATGGCGTGTGGCTCGAACGACGGAGAGCTACAAAGACTGCACGGATTTTGGGTTTTTGTGATTTACGAAACGACGAGGTCCATTGATACTGCACGTCACTGAGAGGGATATCGGCATTAAGCCGTAACTCGGTTTCCGGCCGGATAGGAAGTGAACTGGAAGTGGACGAGCCGCGTTTGTCATTGCCGTCGCCTTGAAATCGGGGCCTCTGACTGAAAACTCGTCCACTTTTATTGCTCTGTGAGGCTCTACAGTTCCGTGAGTTGCGTTTGACAAAACTGTTATTTTTGTCGAGCGTACACATCGCGTGTCAGTAAAAAGTTGGAAATAAACATTTCCTGAAGGCAGAGATTTGAGTTTTGTTGGTTTTGACGACTATTTGTCTAAAAAGCGGCTGAAGCTCATGAACCATATTCGAATGTGTCAATGGGACGATGAAATACTCTACTATACCTTTTGCGAAAAGTAAACCTAAAACTGCGTACCAATTATGAGGGCGGCACATTGTGAACAGCGCACAATCTATTTACTGGGGGAGTCCCCAGAAAAACCAGCCGCTAAAATATCCAGTGTTTGCGGTTTTATGGAGGCACTTACCTTGTGCAGCGTACCAAGGCTCTCCTTATGACACGAACTGGGTCGAAATGCCTGTGGCTTCCGGTGAAAAAGTGGATTTTTAATTTTTTTTATTAAAAATTCATATCGATGAGGGGCTTAGAGGATTTACGAGGTGTCCCTTGGTACATCCTTCACCTGGTTCGTACCGAGTTTCCAAAGTTCAGGAAGTAACTCTAAGTCGTTTTTACGACAGCCCTTGAATATAGATTTTACATCCAAGTTGAAGAAGTAGGATTTTTTTAAAGTCGCTGTTGAAGAAGGGGCTGATGACGGTATTTGACGGCAAAAGGGAACCAGTCCAAAAATACATTGAAATTCGAGTCTGAAGGACCACAAGGCAATGGTCGCGTGTCAAGGAAAGAAACTTAATAAAATCATTATTGTTGTGCCTAACTTTACCTAATGGAGCCTAATCAGTGCCTAATGGAACGTAGAAGAAATTAAATTTACTTGGAGTGAAATTTAATTTCAAATGAAATTGCAAATTTTGCACTGTTGAGGTGGATCTCGCAGCTATGGGGAGCCGACCTGTATTTGTCAAAGAGCCTAGTAATAGGGAGCCTGTCTGTTTTGAGGCGAGATCCGCAGCTATGGGGAGCCTGTCTGATTTGAGGTGGATCTCGCAGCTATGGGAAGCCAACCTGTATTTGTCAAAGAGCCTAGTAATTATTACTATTATAGGGACCCTGTCTGTTTTGAGGTGGATCTCACAGCAATGGGGAGACTGTCTGATTTGAGGCGGATCTTGCAGCTATGGGGAGCCAGCCTATGTTAAGAGCCCTAAGGAAGATAGATATCCTAAAGGGACAAGGTTAGGTTAAACACACACAAAGCTTGGGTAACGTAAGGATAAGTAGAGGATAGTAATTGATGGTTTCAAAAGGAACACTGGAATGAAGTCCTCTGGCTTGCGCCAAGGGCCCTGGCCCAGGAACTGTAATAAACTATATAATAAATGGACTATAATAACCCTATAATAAAGGGACATGGAACCTCTGTGCACAAAACTATAGGACATAGCACCAGTGTACACTTGAAAATTGTTCAGCTGTGGACATATCCCCCGACAGTTTTTCTAATTTTTGTCCACTTAATGGATGAAATAAGGTTTGGGCGGGAAATAGTTACAAAGGTCTCGACGAGACGATTCTATCGATAAATAAACCTCAAAATCCTGACACGTTCCCTTTGTGCTTTAAGGTATCGATATACTACCTGTGCCCCCCTCTTTGGCAGTTTCCCTGCCAACTGAGTCCCCTTGGTGGGAGGCCCTCTTGGAGGCCTGCGCCTTCTCCGAGAGGCGAGCGTCGTACCTATTGTTTCCTCTCTGCTTTCCTATTCTTTAATGCTATCTGTATTTATTACAAGTTATTTACAACCGTTATTAATTGTGGGGGGGCTCTACAATTGTTGTTAAAAAATTTACTAAAGCTGGTCACACATGTCACAGAGGAGCACATGGGATGTATGGGTTCAACTCATCCCTTCATCCAACCCTCAAATTCATTATCATGGGGTCTTGCGTCAAAGCTGCTCTCAGGGATAGCAACTCAGCAAGTTCTCGCAATCCATGCCTTCGTTTTCTGCTGCCTCCTCGCCGTCTTCCGAGTCTTTACATGCCAGTGCGTGCCTTCTTCTTCCCTCTAATCTTCGAAGTCAGGCTGGTTCGTCAATGACTCTTCGCAGACCTCTTCCTCTTCAGCAATCGACGCCTTAACAATCAACCGTAGTGGCCTCGGCAGTACAAACGTCGGCTTAATTCGAATCACTTTGAACCGACACGACAGGAGGTTCGTTAGGCATGCGTGATGCAGAAACTACCTACCTCCGTGATTCTTTACCGAAGAAAACTGATGCCACTTGTCAACGTTTACCTATCTTACATTCCCAGAGGATTTCACGCACAAATTATTTTGAAAAGCTGGACGTTGTTGTTGCTGAATCACTCGTTAGACAATCAGCAAAACTCGCTCCGTGCACGGTGGGGGTCCCATGGGACCATGCTGCATCAGTAGATGCTGATCCAGGCTCGTTTTGTGCCTGCGTTGACCAGCTGTGAGCAAAATTTGCTCACAGCTGGCCAACGCATTTAATACAGATTCTTCTGAAGGCCGTTGAGTCACCATCCAATTCTATTCTACCCTATACGCACACCCGATCAACGTTATCTCCTACGTTTGTTCTTCAAGCCCCCGTTCCCCGCCCTTGAAACTCGTATGTTCCCTGAACCGACCTTGGGTTGTAGACTGAGTTTTCTCCTTTCATTGTTTGCAAAGTTGGTTTTAGCCATTGGTTTAATTAAGTGATTCGTTACGGTTGAAACTCAATAGCTCACCGTTGAAACTTCATGCAGCTTTGTTCTTTTGAGCAAAGAACAGTCATTTGAGATGATCACTGAGTCAGCCTTATCACTGACGTAAATCGAATCTGAAGCAAATCAATTGTGTTATGGTTAGCTAAGCTGTATTTAGTCAAAATAATCCGTCTGTTGGTTGATCATATTATGATAGGATCACATTATGATACGAAGACGATTTTCATGGTTTGGATCCATCGCTTTGAATTAGCTTCCGCCAAGATCGTTGTTTATCGTACAACACAATTACCTACATAAGTCCCATATCGTCGCCCATTCATCATTTGGGATCCTCAATCGCATTTCCGGGCCTTCGACGATCCCCGTGAATTAACAAGCCAGCGACGAGTTGTTAATGGGAAACTCTGACTTGTTCTTCTTATCAGCAATGGCACTGTCCCAAGCCTTGGCATACTTCGAGATTGTTATGTGCACATTGGCCGTGGAACCCGGTTGTTTTTATTTATTTGCAAATAGCTGCTGTAATCTAGAAACGGTTTCCAAGTGAACACTTGAAAAAATTCTGCGGGGGACTGTAAAAAGCATTAAAAAACATGGAGGAAAAATACTGTCAACCTGGTGAATCATATTATGATTAATTATTTTTATTATTATTAGCGATCAGTGATTTTTGCTTGTCGCGTGGAGGCTGCAGTTCTCCATCAATTTTCGTGGGAGATGGCACATTGAAAGGGCTCGCCGCGAAGTTGTGCCTTTTGAAGGTCTGCACGATCCAAGCCGGCTCCTTCGTCGGTTTTCGGGCGGTCCTTCACAACGGAGGTTGTTTACATCCTTGACGTATCTAAGGAGGACTCAAAAGCAGAATGAACGTTTTTGTCCGATTTCGTTGGGTCACGGCTCTCTGGAATGAGCTTTTTTTATTTAAAAAATCAGCTTAAAAGCTGATTCCAACGACTCCAGAACGATTTTTGTAGCTCGAGCCGTTCGTCAGATCAGGTCGGTACGGGTTTGTTTGTATGTGTCACGTTCTACGGCCTAAACGGCCGAACCGATTTGAACGATTTTTTTTTCTAAATGAATCCGAGGGTTGACGCGGTGTATGCAAGATCTTCCAAAATTGCTCGATACCCTCTACTTCCGGTGATTCGGGTCATCCTTAGCAACGCGGAACAAGTTGGTTGTTACGCCGGTTTGTTTACGCAGCCATCGATTTTTTTTAAATCTCGGGTCGATATTCCAAGAGTTTAGATATCCAAAGAATGAGGTGAAGACACTTAGTGTCTTTCAAAGCAATCGAACTCGAAGGAGTAGGTAACGCATTGCCACTATAATATAGTCAGGCCCATCGAGATGGGGAGGGGGGGGGGGGCAAAGGGGACATTTTGCCCCGGTCCAGGACTTTTTCATGGGGCCCCAGCGGGCCCTAGAAAAATAAGAAAAAAGAGAAAAGGGGGAAAAAACAAAAAGACTTCCGTGTGATTGGGCCTTGTAAAACTCAAGCAATGTGAATCACAAGCCATCAATTGAATTGAATAGATGAGCGCAACCTTTTTTTTATTACGATATATTTAATGAGCGAGAGAAACTAAGAAACAGTATACTGTTAGATACCTATAGGTATCTAGCGACCAAACTATGCCACACAACACATCATCCACGTGATGCTCATTACGTAAACAACTGCACCCTAACGACCGATGTGTAATAAAACCTTATGCCGATCAGAGGTAACGAACGGCTCAGGCTGCAAAAATCGTTTTGGAGTCGTTGGAATCAGCCTGAAAAGCTCATTCCATAGACCCTTGTACCAACGAAATCGGACAAAAACTTTCGTCCCCCTTTTGAGGCCTTCTTAGTTACACATCAGAGATAAACAACTTTCGCCGTGAAGGACCTCCCGAAAACCGATGATGGGGATGAAGGAGGAAAAATCAAGGTAGCCTATAACCACCCCCCGAACTCGCTGATGACAATGAGACCACCCTCATGAAAATCTGTTGAGCCGCTCGGGCGTGATGCTCTGTACACAAACAAACAAACAAAAAAACATACATGTCGAAGAGGTGAGCGCACCTTTCCATTTTTTGGAAAAAGGTTGCGCTAACAATAAACCCTGTGAATCACAACAGAAAAAACGTCAGGATGAGGAGAGGGGCGGCGGCAAAGCAGTTAAGTAAAAGTAAGTAAAGTAAAATGGGTTTGTTTTGTGTTAACCAAATGGTTCTCACAAGTGGGGCAGGAGCCGACCCCGCACTGTACTTAGAGAAGCTTTAGAAATTCTTGCCCCAGAGAAAGGATTCACATAAACTTGCGTTCAGAGTTGAATTGTCTGCCGGCATGACAGGTATTACAACACGTGATTGACTTTTGGTCAAACATTGGTGTTCGGCCCCGGATTCGAACCAGGCTGATCAGCGCTCCGACTAATTTTAATGTTTGTGGGGATGTACCTACTATTTGACTAGACTACGTATGAAGGATGGAGCAGAAAGGAAAACATCGATGTTCACCATTATTCGTACCATCGAAAGAAAACATCGATACGCAGACATCGCGGCTTGAAACCATCGATGTTCCTGAACATCGACTTACCTATCTTTTTTAATTGCATGATCATTTTGTATCATAATCTCTAAAATTATAAAATATCAAAAATTTACGCCTTGGCGTTCTTCAAACACTCCACAAAATTTAATATTTAATATTAATCAACAAGCGGTCGACCAAGATTTGTAGACTCAGAAGATGCTAACAGCTAAGCAATAACAAACACCAACAACCTAAGACAAAGGTGAACCTCAGCTTCATGAGGTATAATAAGTTTTCAGTTTCAGAAGACCATAACAATCAATTGATGGACATATTCTTATACAATATTGTCTAGTTGTTTAGAAATTTCAAAAAAAAATTTTTGTTTGTTTGAATTCTTTTCCAGGGAATTCCCAAACCATCGTCATCGATATTTTCGATGTTTCGTACCAAAACCCAAAACATCGATGTTTTAGAGGATGCAATCGATCTCTTTACAGTAATACCTATATTAGGAATCTCAGAAATTTTCTCGAAAGATGAAAGATACAAAATTTGTATTAATTAATATTATTTAATAATATTAATTGAATGGTTCCCTGAATGAAAACTCAATGTTCGTTATTGTGAACTGCCCCCAACCTCCTGCTTACATGGGGGCCCTATGCTCTCTTTTGCCCCGGGCCCGCTTTTTCTCTCGGCGGCCCTGAATATAGTAATCTCATCATATTATGATGAGGGTAATACGAGGGTTGAAATTTGAAAGGGAGCCTTTTAGGGAGTACAAGAAACTGGCTTTTTCTAGGACAACTACAAGAGGAGGACTTTTTCTAGGACAACTAGAGAAGTTTCAAATGACAGGGATTCCCTCGATCAGCTGAGTGAGCTAAAATCTCTCCCGTTCACCCGTGGACGTTGAAATTTGAGGAGGAGCCTTTGTAGGACAACTAGAGAAGATTCAAATGAAGGGAATTCTCCTGATCAGCTGAGTGAGCTGCTGTTCGCCCTTGGACGTTGAAGTTTTAGGAGGAGACCTCGTCGGACTACCGGACAAGCACTCGCACAGCATTATGGCAATTTGTTCCTCTCCTCATGATAGCAAGGAAGTTACAACGAGGGGGGGGGGGGGGGGGGAGTCGGTCATGCTGCACAAAACCCAACTGACCGACAGAACTGGAACCATAACTCTCTCGAAATGGGATGAACCGTTCAACTTCAAAGAGGGCGACGCCATCTCCATCCAAAACATGGCCATCAAGAAATTCCGGATCGGTGTATAACCAGCACCACGGCGCTAGAGGTAAACTCCCCTTCCTCAAATGACCTTACACAATGGTTCGCACAACGCCCACTAACACCGACAGCCTCAACATATCTTCGCTCCTCTTCAATGATCATGAAGACAATGATGATGCACATAATGATGACAACCAGGAAAATTAAGATGCTGCCACCGTCAATAATATTGATATTATCAAAGACGTCACAACTGAGTTAGACGATGTGGAGGCAGAATCGCGTTAGATAAAGCCCGTTTAAAAACCCGTCAAACCTTCCTGCAGGGAAAGAGGCAACGACTAAACGCTGAGCTGTCATCCATTAGTTCGTTACTTGATTAACAATAATTATGTAGTTCCCTCAGAAAACTTTTAAAAAAACCTTTCCCTCATTCCCTTTCTCAACGTTCCCTCTTCCCCTTTCCAAATACCCTCTTTTACAACAATAAAGCTGTTTACCGTTTTCTTTGCACAACAACCATTACCCACGTCTTTAAGACAGGCGCATCGCGCCGTTTCAGGGTTACTAGTTATTATTAATAATATTATGATAATATCATATACTTCACATTATATAATATATAATGATTATATAACATATTATGTAATGATATTATATGAACCAAGTGAAATCCATTTATGAATAGGTATGACAAGAGTTGGGATTGGTTTTTATTTGCACCTACTAGTTGGATAATATACCTATTATACTAGATATTATCAAGTTTTAACCTTGAGCTTGAGAGTGAAGAGGCTTCGACGGCTTCAAGCTTCAATGAATTGATGGCTTGGTAAAAATATGCATTAAGGCGTTAAAATTTAAGATGTAAGATAAATTAAATCTTAAATCTTGAAGGGTTCTCGATTGTACCGAAATAACATCAAGTGAAAATCCAGTCGTTAGGAAGCCCAAGAGAGAAGGTCCACTCATTAGGAAACAGCTGTTGAACCAGTTCTTGCAAATGACGACATTGCGAGGTTAAGCAAAAATCGTTCTTGAATGGATTCGCTCGCGGACGGAGACCGGGTTTAAAATAAGCCTTTCCACACCAGCTCAGCGGGATCTTTGGATTTCTAAATGACAGGATGCTCCATGGTAGTTGCCAACAATTTCCGACCATACCGACATCAATACGATAAATCTAAATCAAACGGAAACGTACTAATTCATGTAGGATTAGAAAGCAGAAGTTCATCATGGCCATTCGTCCTTGGCATTGCTCCACGAAGTTGTTTGACGGTGTGCCGAAGCGCGGGTTATTGAAGAAAATAACAGTGATTTTCTACCCAGGCGGATTCTGTTGCGATTGAAGAGACCGTCACGATTTTACCGGACTAAGGTAATATAAAGCTGGAATCAATAGAAAACGAATACAAAAAAAAAAAAAAAAAAAAAAAAAAAAAACCGGTGATTAGGTGGGGTACGTGAATTGACATTACTGGGTAATTTCAGGCAGGTGATGCCCCTAGTTGGACTGTTATCATCCTGTGCAGTGAGAAGGAACGAAAGTACAGGTTGGATCTTGTGGATGAGGCGCCTCACGTTCAAATTTCAGTCTGGTCGGCTGATTAAGGCTGTTCAAACCGGCCATCCCGCTGAAGACAAATGAGGTTTGAAAATATAGGTTTTCTCAGCTCGAATCAGAATTTTCCAAGCTCAATTGAGAACTTTCCATTTCAATTTGAGAATTTTATCTAGAAATTGAAACAGCAAATTCTCAAATTGAAATGTAAAGTTCTCAATTCAGCTTGGAAAATTTTCTATTCACCTTGGAAAACCTATATAGAAGGTACCCTTGTAACGATTTTATACATTCTATGCTGTGGGAACCTGTACAATATGGTTGAATAAGGAGACATCACCAAGTACCTACGTAGCTTGCTAAGATTGCCTTAAGCTCAGTCCCACAACTATTTTCGACTGCCGTTCAACCCAACCTAACAACTGTTGTTCTCAGGTGTGTGGGTAACACCTGTAATGAAACATACGTCACCTTGTACGTCATATTTGATCATGCTCTACAAACAACTCAGAATAGCTCACAACCATCTTGATCGGAATAAATTGCGATGTTGGAACCAATTAATCCAGTCCAACCGAGGAAACAGCTGTGGGAAAATTTCTCACAAATGATTTTTTCTTCGCCTGTCAAAATCAATTAAACTAGGATTTTTAATGATGTTATTAAAAAAAACCTCCAAGGATAAGCGTTAAAATTGTTAACTAGATACGCAGCAGTGAGGGGAATATTGACCTCTGTAACTTGTTTTCTTCGTCTTTTTCTTCATTGCTCCATCTCCAACTTTAAAACAGAAAAGACTTAATAAGTGTGTAGTATCTCTCCCGCGCAAATATTAGGCGTTTAAAGAAAGCTCCAGAACTATTATGAATGGGAGGCTCGAACTGACCCGTCACTGAAGGCAACTTATGAATGGAGTACCTACTTTCACCTTGGCTCACCACCAAACCCGATTTTCGCTGGTTGAATTAACGGCAAGATTTCTTGTAAATTTTTGCCCGAAAGGTTGTGTCAAGAAGGTTCGCTCAACTTGATACCCAGATGGAAGAAATTTATTGTTTTTTGCCGCTTTCTCGCCGCCATCCTCCCGTTCACAATCTGAGCAAGCACGGGTGAATTATGTATTTCTGCGAAACATCCTGAAAATGAACTGGCGACAGTAATTGAGCTGAATTTTGCTTTTTCACGGCAACTCAACTTCATCAAAACGATTTCTCGAAGATTTTAATTTGCTCAAAGCTGCACTGAAGGCCGTGACTCTGCCGTTTCCGTCAAATGATTCAGCTATGTCTAATGACTCTCTTGACTTCATCTTGTCGTGTTTTCAATGTTTGTATTTGCCTTAGGGTGCACTGTTCGATGCGAAGCTATTTCAAAGGCGATATTTATAATTATGTAATTAACTTGGGACTCTGGTTGTGGATTCAACGTTGACTTAAACTGCTTTCGTGGCATCCAAGCCTCCTTCACATGATTCGATAGGTACATCAAACCCCTGCAACGTCACCTCTACTCGTAAAATAAGAGGAAAAAATTGCCTGACCTTCATATTTCTTATTCCTTGATGTCAACAAGTCCTGTCCAAATAGTGAGAAGAGCTATACGGCCTTCCTTATTATTTTTCTTTTTTTTTCTTTTGACGTGTTTCTTTCTTGGAACGGACGGAGCGCATCTATTCCACATACATCTTTCATTCCCAAGTAAGTTTCTTGAGCGTAAACATGTAGCTATTTTGGCTCATTATTCTCAATTCTCTGAACACCATTTTTCGCAATTGTAAATGAGATGTTTGAAGAGTTTCAGCGAAAGAGAGACTTAGTATGTAAACAGCCCCACACCTGACCGACCACCCTACTCTTCAACATTTCCAATTGATATTTCTTATTGAAAAAATACGCGTCTTCACCGGGCGAGCTTACCATGATGAATGTCAAAAGTAGAAAACCCCGTAGGCACCCGTCAGTGGGGACACGTTATCATGAAATAGCATGGGAAATAAGCGTTACCGCTTGTGATTGTTTCAATATGGCACATAATATGTGCCATAATAATAATAATAATATTATTATTATTATTATTACGTTGTATTATGACTGCTGGGGGACACCCCCAACTACCCGCTTATTTTGCATTCAATCGAGGGTTAAAGCAAAGAATAATATTCTTTCCATATTATGGTAGGCTTTACGGTGTTAGTGTGCATTCCTTTACAAAATGGAGCGTGATATTTTATGGAGCCATACGGGATGATTAAAATTTAATCATATTATATCTATATCAGATATTTAATATCTTGGAAAGTGATTTCAAAACTGCAATCGCAACTACAGACCACTAAAATTGTTACCTACTATACAACCAAGCGTCTCTTCCCCCTATAAAGATGTCAACATCATTATAGTGGCAAACTGTTTGCCAACCTCATTATTCGGGCGGCAGGAGAATGGAACATGTAGGTAAGGTACCTTATTTCGTACGTTGGAAGGGCACCAGGAAGATAATAATGTTATCCCGCACGACCCGTTGTGACGATAATATCGATATAATATATTGTGACGATATTATCGTCACAATATATTATATTATCGTCACTTATTATTATTAATATATAGTTGATGGTGATGTTGACCGTTTCAATTAATGTTGTTGGAAACTTGTTGAGGGTCAGTCAAATAAGACGAGATTTTTTGCCGACGTTTCAAGAGATATATTCTCCTATCATCAGGGCCTAATGAAATGAACAAAACACGAATTTAGACTTTGAATTTAACAATTGATGAAACTATATGATACGATACAAAGTGTATTAGATACGAAACAGTGAAAAGTGTACATAGAACAAATGAATATGATATAAAATATAATTTGGAAGGTAAGTAGAGCCAAATGATAGAGTGAGCAAGTTTTAAAAATATACAAAGGTGCAGGGAACAAGTGCAGGGAAAAGGGCAGCACACGATGTGAGCCGTCGCTGTCGTACAAATATACTAAATAATATGTAGGATGCAGACATACAGAAGGAACTGACAATTTTCGATGGTGGGGTTTTTTTTTTTTTTTTTTTTTTTTTTTTAGAAAGTGGTAAACAGAACTCAAAGGATGCCGACTTTTTGTAAGGTTTGAGGGTTGGTCAGTGAGCAGGTAATTAAGGCGTTAACGGTTTCATGTCAGCGGTCTCCCTTTATGGATTAAGTCAGAGTAACATTTACTGAGGTGATTGACATCTGTTCTGAAGTTAACTGTTTGATGTTTGTTGCGTTCAATATGGATCATTTCCAACATCTCCCGCTTGAAAAGGATGGGTTCTTTACCAATGATCTTGGCTTTATTAAATTGAAATTTATGTCCAGCCTCCCTAGAGTGGATAGTCAAGGTGGTGGACATGGGTTTTACTGGACCAGAGCTCTCTTTTTCATGAGTATTGATACGCTTTGACATGAAATTTGCAGTATGGCCAATATAGCGTTTGGGACAATTTTGTTGACATGGGATGTCGTAAATTATATTGTTCTGTTGGTGATGAGGGATGGGGTCTTTGGTTTTAGTGAAAAGAGTTCCTACAGTTTTTTGGTTTTTAAAGGCAAGCTGAGCAGAATCAGAATCTAAAATCTTGGAAAGTTTTTCCGACACCCCCCGTACATATGGGGTAGAGCAATACCTACGGGGTTGTCGTAAATTTTGTGGTCTAGTGAGGCTAGATGAAGGTTGGGTAATGATTTTATTGATTAAAGAATTAGGATAGCCATTTTTAGTAAGAACAGTACGGAGACGTTCATGATTTTTTTGGTGAAACTGGGGGGAGCTGAGTTTGACAATCCGATCTAAAATATTTTTGATGGTATTGATTTTGTGTTTGTATGGTTGAGCTGATTTATAATGAATAATCCTACCGGAATTTTGAGGTTTAGTGTACCGATCAGTTTCAATATTTCCATTGGGGTTTCTAATTAAGAGGGTGTCAAGGAATGGAATGGATTGGAACTCATTTTCACTTTCTATGGTGAAATGTAGACGTGGGTGAAATTTGTTAAATTTTGATATAATGATGTGTTCTGAATTTTGAGGTATAGCTGTTATTGTGTCATCCATGAATTTGAAAATAAAGGGTAACTGGAAAGGCAATTTGGGGATAACGTTATCAAATACTATGTCCAAACAGAGCTCAGCCAGTTTTGGGGCAATGGGAGACCCCATGCTAGTGCCAAAAATGTGTAAATAATGTTTATTATTGAATTGAAAATACCCATTTTTTGTACAAAGGTTGAAGAGTTTTAGAAAATTGCGTTTAGGGATAAGGGTATATCGTTTAATTTTAGACCAATTATCTACAATTAACTGAGTAATAATTTCTATAGGGACATTGGTAAAGAGACTGGCGACATCCAACGATATCAGCCTATATCCATCAGGTACCTTTACTTGGTCTACTTTACTTTTAAACTCAAAGGAGTCTTTGAGAGTGTACCTGGATCGTGGAAAGCTGTCGTTAAGAATATCGCTGAGAAATTTTGAAATTTTATAATGTGGGGAGTTTACATATGAACAAATTGGGCGGGCTGGATTCCCAGCTTTGTGATTTTTAATTAATCCATAAAGGCGCGGACTGTGACACGAATAATTAAGCAAAGATTTTTTAGTTTTATATGGAATGTATTTTTTTCTTATGGAGTTCCGAGATTTCGCGATTTACTTGATTTTGATACCGTTCAGTTGGGTCATGATCTAACAAGGTCATGAAGTCATCAAACAAACAACAAGTCATGAACAAACATCAAACAGTTAACTTCAGAACAGATGTCAATCACCTCAGTAAATGTTACTCTGACTTAATCCATAAAGGGAGACCGCTGACATGAAACCGTTAACGCCTTAATTACCTGCTCACTGACCAACCCTCAAACCTTACAAAAAGTCGGCATCCTTTGAGTTCTGTTTACCACTTTCTAAAAAAAAAAAAAAAAAAAAAAAAAAAAAAAACCCACCATCGAAAATTGTCAGTTCCTTCTGTATGTCTGCATCCTACATATTATTTAGTATATTTGTACGACAGCGACGGCTCACATCGTGTGCTGCCCTTTTCCCTGCACTTGTAAGTACCTTTGTATATTTTTAAAACTTGCTCACTCTATCATTTGGCTCTACTTACCTTCCAAATTATATTTTATATCATATTCATTTGTTCTATGTACACTTTTCACTGTTTCGTATCTAATACACTTTGTATCGTATCATATAGTTTCATCAATTGTTAAATTCAAAGTCTAAATTCGTGTTTTGTTCATTTCATTAGGCCCTGATGATAGGAGAATATATCTCTTGAAACGTCGGCAAAAAATCTCGTCTTATTTGACTGACCCTCAACAAGTTTCCAACAACATTATTAATATATATTATTATTAATAATATATATTATTGATATATATTATATTAATATATCCTATTATTAATATAATATACTAGTCTCTCTGGCTCGCTTCGCTCGCTCCCCTAGTGGGGTGTATTGCCGCCTGTGGGGTGCGTAGCATCGATGGACACGTTCAAACCCCTACTCAGACATAAGGCCTCGCTCCGCTCGGCCGAGCGCTTATTCGGACAGGGGGGTCTCGCCTCGCTCGGCGAGGGTCTCCCTGGACCCTCCGTTTTCTAAGATCCCTGGCCCCGCGCGAATTAAAACGATCCAATTGTCTTCTCACCGTGAAAAAAATCGCCCCCTCCCCCTCGGTTTTTTTTAAATCGAATTTTTAAGGCGAAGTAAGGCCCCCCTGTCAGAGTGCTAGTGAAATCACTTGTATACTCGGCCGACCAGTTTCCCCGCCTCTCCATCTATCAAAGGTCCCTGGACCCTCCGTTTTCTAAGATCCCTGGCCCCGCGCGAATTAAAACCATCCAATTGTCTTCTCACCGTGAAATCGCCCCCTCCCCCTCGTTTTTTTTTAAATCCGACTTCGGAATTGGATTGGCCATATTTTGGCGCGCATTTGGCTCGCGGATACCATACCCAAAAAATGGCTCCTTACTGGGTATTTTTGAACCCGAAAAAACGTGGGGCAAACGTGAGAAAGACGATTTTTCGACGAATTTCCAGCGAATTTCCGAATTACGATTTGACCGACGTCTTCCTCCAGGTCTGATCTATACAGCTGGTATTTTTTCGTAATTTTTTCGACCCCTTAAACGGGCTTTGGCGCGAGTTGAAAGTGGAAAACGTAGGACAAACGGGAGAAAGACGATTTTTCGACGAATTCGACGAAAGACAAACGATCCAATTGTCTTCTCACCGTGAAATCGCCCCCTCCCCCTCGGTTTTTTGAAATCCGACTTCGGAATCGGATTGGCCATATTTTGGCGCGCATTTGGCTCGCGGATACCATACCCAAAAAATGGCTCCTTACTGGGTATTTTTGAACCCGAAAAAACGTGGGACAAACGCGAGAAAGACGATTTTTCGACGAATTTCCGGCGAATTTCCCGGGCGAATTTCCGAATTACGATTTTACCGACGTCTTCCTCCAGGTCTGATCTATACGGCTGGTATTTTTTCGTAATTTTTTCGACCCCTTAAACGGGCTTTGGCGCGAGTTGAAAGTGGAAAACGTAGGACAAACGGGAGAAAGACGATTTTTCGACGAATTTTCCCTGGCCCCGCGCGAATTAAAACGATCCAATTGTCTTCTCACCGTGAAATCGCCCCCTCCCCCTCGGTTTTTTTGAAATCCGACTTCGGAATCGGATTGGCCATATTTTGGCGCGCATTTGGCTCGCGGATACCATACCCAAAAAATGGCTCCTTACTGGGTATTTTTGAACCCGAAAAAACGTGGGACAAAAGCATTTCCGGCGAATTTCCCGGGCGAATTTCCGAATTACGATTTTACCGACGTCTTCCTCCAGGTCTGATCTATACGGCTCGTATTTTTTCGTAATTTTTTCGACCCCTTAAACGGGCTTTGGCGCGAGTTGAAAGTGGAAAACGTAAGACTAACGGGAGAAAGACGATTTTTCGACGTATTTTCGACGAATTTCCCGGGTGAATTTCGGATTTTCGATTTGACCGACGTCTACCTCCAGGTCTGATCTATACGGCTCGTATTTTTTCGTAATTTTTTCGACCCCCTAAACGGCCAGCGAGCGGAAAGTGAAAAAACTCATTCGGGAACGCGTTATCCCGTACCAACAAACCACACGGCCGTCTACCACATGGCTACCGTCGGCCAACACAATTTTATATTATTGTATGATGTATGATGATGATGATTATCGTCACAACGTGTCGTGCGGGATGGTATCCGGAAAGAGAGCGAAGACAGAAAAGACGGTGTGTGAAGACTTAGTGTTCTTCTTGCGGCCAACGTCGGAAGATTGAGGAAAGTCGCCAAATCGCCGTGAGGGATGGTGTAATCATCCGATGGGAACAAGGAATCAAGGCCAAACTTGAAGTAGGTACACCATTCGCATGAATCTTATATGAGTCCTCTCGATGCTCAGCATAGTGGGGGGACCCCATAGCCGAAATCCTTAAAAACCCCTCCCGTAGCCCTTTTTTGAGCCCCACAGAGCCCCACGGGTTTGGGCGATCGGGCTGAAAACCTTGCGGGCACAACTAGATGATACCCAAGTGCCTATTGTGTCAAATTTTCAGATTAAAAAAAAATCCTACTATCCTACTGTGTCACATTTTCAGATTAAAAAAAACTCCTACTGCCCTAGACGGCCCAAATTGCGAACGGCCGCGGCGGACGGGCATTTCGTTTTTGAAACGTATAATGTCAAATTTTGAGGCCGATCAGAATTTCCGACCTCCTTCGCGATTACATAGGTGTATTATTCCAATAATAATAAACCAAAAGTATGTGTGTGCATATAATAGCAAACGAAAAGTATCTACAAATTCTGAATTCCGAGACATAATTTTCATGATAGATCTTAATTTTAGCTTCTCAGAATAATCGACCTCCGCCTTTCACGCTCTTTCCTGTCTTATATTTAATCCCAAGGAATATAAAGTGGTTTCTGTTCCGTGGTTTAATCTCAAAAACATTTTCAATAGGTACTACATAACTAGAACCTTCTCTTACTATGAACTCTGCCTCACAGAAAAATCTGATAGGTATCATAAAAGACATTCTCACCGTGGCTGTTTCTGGCGGGCAGAGTAGGTATGTCACAAGCCTTCTCCTCTGAAAACGTAAGTGATGAAACTATGGCAATTTTGTTTTATTATTCTTAGAATAATACACCCATGTTTTCGTGACGGAGGTCGACGACTCCGATCGGCCTCAAAATTTGACATTATCCGTTTCAAGAGATCTAGATTCCAAAACCGAAATGTCCGTCCGCCATTTTGGGCAGTAGGAATTTTTTTTAAATCTGAAATTTTGACAAAATACTCGGTTTACCATCTAGTTGTGCCCGCAAGGTTTTCAGCCCGATCGCCCAAACCCGTGGGGCGCTATGGGGCTAAAATGGGGCTACGGGAGGGTTTTCTTAAGCATTTTGGCTATGGGATCGCGTTAGATGTCGTTTTCGAAGTATTATTGGACGTAGAATTCAATTTTTTGGGGTCCCAGAACGATCCGATTTCACGGGATTTTTTAAGGATCCCAGGTCAAATATTTTTCAAGTAAAAAACCAAAATGTGGAAAAAAAATGTTTTCTACAATTTTTTTTCATTGACAGAATTAAATTTCTGCACAAGTAACCTATCACAGAATAATAAACGCTAGTGAAAAATTTGCAGCGTTTTTTCTATCGTCTCGGGATCCCGTTTAGCTTCTAGTAGAGGGGTTGAAATCCTCCCGAAGGATTTAAATTCTGATTTAAATAGGAACCAACCTTTATTTTTTATTTTTTGTTTGCGAATTTGGATTCCCCGGCCATTTTTACGTCCAGTAAGTGCATTGAACGAAGTTTTTGACGCGCGCAAATCCGCACGACTCCTCCTATCTTCGTTGTTTACAGCCCGATTGAGCCAGCGTGATCCAAATTTTAATAATACATCCCTATTGTGTAAATGGGCGAGCGAAGCGAGGCCCCCTGCCCAAGATAGTGGTCGGCCGAGCGAAGCGAATTTCTTTTCGAGGTTATTTCGGATTTAACCTAGCCACTAAAAAAAACCTTTTCTCTCAGTGTGCTAGTGTTTCCATACATGGAAATATATGGAATATATTCCGATAATACCTTTCCATGTCCCTACCTACGCATTCAATTCAGTTGTTTCTATTAAATTAACCCAGCACAATTTATCTTTGTTTCCAAAAGTCTAGGGGGGGGGGGGGGGGGGGGCTGCCCAGCAGCCCCTTTACAGAAAAATCTGATAGGTAGTAACTATCAACTGTTGTCATTAAAGACATTCTCACCGTGTCTGTTTCTGGCTGGCAGAGTATGTCACAAGCCTTCTCCTCTGAAAAGGTAAGTAAGTGATGAAACTATGGCGAATTTTACTATCGTCTCGGAATCCCGTTTAGCTAGGTACTATTTGGGGGGGGGGGGGGGGGGGGGGGGATCCTCCCAAAATGCGCGCAAATCCGTGCAACCCCCTCCTGTGTTCATTGTTTACAGTCCGATTGAGTATGTGTTTTCTCTGTATCCTACCTAGAGATCCAAATTGTAATACTCAATCCTTATCATTCGCTAGGCCCCCCCTGTCCAAAGATTTAACTGCTGTCCCCTGTCCGAGAAAGTGGTCGGCCGAGGGAAGCTCCCCCCCCCCCCCCCTCAAATTAAAATGGTCTGCCCCCCCCCCCCCCAAATTAATTGTCTCCCCCCCCCTGTCAGTGCGAGTGTTTCCAAATTCCAACCTACGCATTCTATTCTGTTGATTCTTTATAAGTCCAACACCATTTATTTTTGTGTTCCCAAAAGTCTAGGAGGCGGGGGCGCGCCCGGGCGCCACCCCCCTCCCCTGACTACGCCCATGTACTACTCGCCGCTGTACTAAAAAAAATCCATGACATGGATTTTTTTTAGTACAGCGGCGAGTAGTGTAGTACAGCGGATTACACATTGTGTAATCCGACTTGCTCGTTTTTTTCGTTTTTTTTTTTTTTTTTTTTTTTTTTTTAGCATTAAATGCTAATCAAATTTTGATACGACTTTTTTCTACATTTGACGTTGAAGCGAGAGAATCAGTGGACAATCAAATGGTGTTTTACATTCGAGATTTCTTCCAAGGAACCAGTTGAACCACTTTTACCAACAGCGTATTTTCTGAGCTGAGCTATCCGAGGGATATCAACTGCCTCAGCGGGATATTTGACTAAAAAAAAACACCAAATACCCGTAACGGTATGCGTTTCAAAAACAAAGTTCAACTTCGTCGCGCTTATTGGCTTTTGAAACCACAATTGTACGGATCATCGTCTTTTTCTTAAATATTTTACCGAGCATTCTGGGCCAAAGGTATTGAAATTCTTGTAAAATTACGTTAACAGATATTAGTCCAAAAGGATGAGAAGTCCGATACAAAAATGTTGCAACCCATTGTATACGATAGTGTGAACGGGTTGATCTCGCAAGTGCTCCGATCAAATCAAGTCGGCTACAGTTCTGAAGGGTTGCGCGTTACAAGAGTCCCACACAGTCTCAATATCTGTTGACTTACACTCAGCCTTCCAGAAAATTAGGTTAATATGAGCACACCGGTGGTTAATTGTTTCAAAACATTGTTTTCAAAACGACATTGTCGTGCTCTTTCAACCGGGCAGCTATTGTGAGAGCCGGGTGAATGGAGTCGACACAGATCAGGTCCAACTTGGTAAAATGTGTCGCATGCCTGACCGCACCTGGAAACCCGTCAGAGTGCAGGAACAATATTTACGTCCCATGTGGAAGAAGTGCAGTGCCATCTCGGTGCTTCCGGGGGCGACCCGAGCTACCCGAACCGTATCAAGGCCTTCGATGGCTTGCAGCTTCCGGCCAAGCCTTGTCTCCGTCTGCCCCGCACGACCACTGGTGCTTATTGAAATACCGCAGGCTTTTAAGCAAGAGAGCAGACTCAACACCCGGGAAGGATCCTACAACGGTATCGAGCTCCAATAAAGTTTAAAGTGGAGGCCATTTCCGATAACACGAAGGCCGATATCAGACAAGCATATGAAAATACGCTAAATTGTCAATCACGTCTTGATGAAAATACTTGACAAGACTTTTACTTAGTACCGACGTGGAACCCATTGCGAGGCCTGCTGTCATCTAAAGGCGGAAACTTCACTTCAAATTAGCCTCATTCCCAAAAACCGTTCCATCATAGGGTCGTTAAGGGGTTTTATGAAATGAGACCTGTTTCACGCCTGTTCATTGACCCCAACTAACGGGAAGAAATTTTATGTGCACAAACGACATAATTAGCAGCCAGACTTGAAGAAGTAGCATGGTTGTCTGCTATAGTACCTACTTGAGGATTCTCCAGTTGTTTGTGCAGCCAAGCTATGTGAGAAAACAGGACCTGTTATGAATAAGGAGTGGGGGGTTCCTCCGGGACATTTCCCCTTACAGGAAGGTTACAGGATTTCATTGTGCACTTGGACATTACATCATATATGGATCGGGTGAACAAGACATGCGATACTCATCAATGTCAGTATGCACTAGGATATAATGAGAAGAACTAGGTACTGAAGGTTAAACCTGGTCCCAAACGTAAAAAATAATCCAACACCGGTGGTTCTTATAAAAAACCACAAGACTTGTGGGATGGATTTCTGGCTTCGCCTTGACCAAGGGCGCTTTATTAAAAAAAAATACATAGACATAAGAAACCTTGAACTTCAACTCCGCTTGGGGACGCTCAAGAGGTCCATAAAAATTCCAGTTTTTTGTTTTTGTTCAAAGGGAACAGCCAAGAAAGAATTCCACGTTCTAAAAGAGTTTTCTGTTCGATGAAGCCTCAAGCCTAGTAAGTAGTGACAACAATCATAATTCGGTTTCAATGATTCAATAAATTGGAAATGATCTGTAAATAATGAATAGGTACTATTTTTTAAACGATTGTCTCATCACCAAGAAGGCTCTGACTGAACTTCATTAATCTTGACGTTTCGCTATGGCGTGTATTGCATCTTCAGAGGGGTAAATTTGCCAATTTTCAGATTGGTCACTATCATTATCCTTAATTCAACTTTAAGTCTACTGTATTACACTTCAACTTGGAATAGATTAAATTGCATAAAACTATAAAGCAACTTTAAAATTATTTTAAAGTTGCTTCATAGTTTTGGCTTATAGTTACTATAAATAACAATTATTGTTGAAGATACAAACATTCAAATCGTTTTATAACCATTTGGAGACAACTCCAACTAAGTAGTGCTTCTTTGTCGTACTATGAAAGAGAGAAAGAAAAGGTCGTAAATGTTATATTTCTTCAGAGATTATTTTTATTGTGGTTCCGTCTATAAGTAGAATTTGAATGATAACCAACAACAATGAATACATCCTGGAGTGAATGTAAAAATGACGTCAGGCTAGAATTGCTGATAAATCGACGAGGATCAATAATCCTGGATCATGACATGATTACATTGTTAGCTATCTGATATTGGCACACTAGGTAATAAGTGTGCATAAATGCTAATATTAAAGAAGTTGCAAAGCCAGCATGAAACTCTCACCAGGTGGACGGAAGTATATTTATTAAATACTCGAAATACATGAAATTTTCATGATTGTGGCTAGAGATAAAAAATCGCAATAAACATTAGGACATAATGTAGGTAACACAATATGTTAACACAATGTTTTAAACTTTTTGTGTTTAAACACACATGTGTTAAATTTTTCATTATCAGGAGTGATCCTAGAGGGGTTGAGTCGGGTGCTAATTGCAGGATTACATAATTGGGAAAATCATCAACAACCTGCCAATCGTGCCAATTTACACAATTCGTGCTTGCTATTACTAACACGAAACCGGATTGATTATCTTCAATGTCAGATCCATCTCACCTGAACTATTGTTCACATCCGGATTTCCAGTTTCACACGTCCTCGGTTCGTATCAAGTGGGGAGCGTCTAATTAGGAAAACCTCTATTTATAGAGGTTATAACCTGTATGAACGTTACATTATGCATTTCATACACTTGAATTTGATGTTGGGTTGCCAGAATCTTGGGAAATTTATGAATGCACAGAGTAAGAACATTTGGACCGCCGTTCCCCACACCAGCGTTTTCCGTTTGCCGTGTTGAACCAATCAACCGTAGAAAAATGCCAACCACGTCATTTTACGACAGATTCTCCATCTATTCGCTCGAGACCTCGTAAACAAGAGAACGGACCAACACGTGAATACAGAAAATCGCCCTGTGATCGACCTCAAATGAGGTGCGTTTACCAACAACGAAGAAAAACCCTAGACAACATTTTCCTACGGATGAACATTCCGCCCATCAACGAGAAATAAATTACTGGGACTACCCGGACACAACTGGGATTTTTTCTGGAAGCTAAGAGAATGATCGTTATTTAATGGTACATAATCTGCGGTCTCCTGGAATAGTTCATTTTGGCCGTGTCGTCAACTAGTAAATAGCAGGTTGCTTGTCGTTAATCATAAGAACCATGATGAGGAAAAGTGGGCAAGAATTTCTCACTGATCTGACGTAAAACTTACGAAGGAAGATACTTAAAATAAAAGTGTTGAATGAATCAATACACGAGATAATACCTTAGGACTAAATTGTCTTCAATGAATTAATAATTAATAGCACATTAACATAATTAATATCACGGTAGTATATTACATAACTAATTATAATTTAACAATATTAGGAATTATCTTTTTTAAATTATCATTTCATAAACATGTTTCAACAAATTTAGTAACTAAATCGTCTTCAGCAACAGTTGAGAAACAGGCCGACAAAAGGGCTTAATTACCAACACCCGATAGTTTCGTCTGATCGATAGTTGTAGCACCCATCATCAATCTGAAAACTAAAGAACTGTACCTAATGGTGATGACATCAAGCCCATGACACTAAAGGTCACACAGTCGCTTTCGTCTATCACTTTCGTTATTAAGGGTGCACGGGAGGGATCAGCGTTGTGAAGAGGAAGGACCACGTTTTCAAGCTGATTTTGAGAGTGGGCCACACAGGATCATAGATTATGTCGGAAAAACTCGCGCTCTCAAGAGAGCTTCTCACTCGCCATGTACCTATAATAGGTACATGGCGAGTGAGAAGCTCTCTAGCACATTTGCTACAATCGAATAATTCGATTGTAGCAAATGTGCAACCTATTATTAAAATTTAATAATAGGTTGCAAATTATTTAATAATTCCTATATTTTGCGTAACTATTATAAATTTTATAAAAGTTACGCAAAATAGGAAAAAGAAAATTGAGTGGGAGAAACAACCATGGAATATTGCATATTTTGAGGCTGAAAGATGGGATGGGCGTCCGAAACGTCTTGAGGATGTCTACATGTGATTTTGAGGAACTGCCAGCATTGGTTGGAAGTGAAATCACCACTCCAAATATCCAACGAACATGGACGCGCTCACGTCAACAACAGTGTGAGTCGCGAAAAGAGTTTCTCTCGATTTTTGCTTCGGGGAGCCTCAGGCCCTACTCACCTCGGATTCTCCGCGTCCGTCGCAAAAGAATCCGAGTGAGTAGATACTACCTACTAGCCTTTACACAATTTTACAAATTTTATTATTATTTGATATACGTGAATTGTGCAACTACCTATTAATTCTATGGCAATGAAAAAAAAATTTTGTAGCCCCAAGAAAGCCCCATAGATCCCCGCAGTAAATTTAGATGGTTCTATGACCCCAAACATGAATTTTACACCAAAAAAATACTTCGAGAACGTCACCTAACTACCCCACACCCCATGTTGCCCCTTTTTAGCCCCACGGGTTTGGGCCATAGGGGTGAAAACCTTGCGAGCACAACTAGATGGTGAATCGAGTACTATTTCTTCAAAATTTCAGATTTAAAGAAATCCTTAGGGGGGTGATTCTCCCATTTGGAACGAAATTGGGATTTCGAAATCCATGAAATGACATTTGGGTTTTCGAGGGAAATTTTTTCATGAATCCCTTGTAGTTAGGCAACATACTGATCATACCTACAAAAAATCCAATCATAGAAATTCGTCGTTTAGAAGATGCAGTACCATAAATGAAATCACTATAGTGAGGGAATAACGGAACGAGTTTTGAAACATCATTCGTCATCGTTCATTCATTCGTCATCATTCATCATCGTCATCGTCATCGTTTGAAACATTCAATTCGTCGTTTAGAAGATGCAGTACCATAAATGAAATCACTATAGTGTGGGAATAACGTATTATGTGAGGGAATAACGGAACGAGTTTTGAAACATCACTTGTTTTGAAACATCACGAGTTTTGAAACATCACTCTTCTTCCTGGGCGCCATGGGGCTGTGAACAAGCATTTAGAACAAAAATTTCAAATTTTTATTTTCGAAATTCACCTCAAAAGTTATTACCTCACGTGTTCCGTTATTCCCTCACTTGTCATGAAGTGAGGGAATAACGTATGAGGGAATAAATTATGGATGTTTTATGGAAGTGTAGCTCTTCAAATGCATTTTTCAGGAAAAATGAAGATGGGTCATTGAAGTCCCTTTAAATAGACACTAATTAATGCAAATTAAACATGGTTTCAAACGTACCTTCACACAGATAATGCGGCGTGAGGGAATAACAGGCTTGATGCCTCACAAGCGATCTTGCTTGAGCAAACTCCACAAATAAACTAACCACAAATGAGTTTTCCAAAACAGGTGTTACCCAGCTTTTTGCGGCAACCTGACCAATGTTGCAAGCATTGTAAAAAAATTCTAAATAATAGCGCTCTGATTCGCAGTGGCGCCCAATTCAAAAAATTGTGAGGGAATAACAGTAAATCGGTGAGGCAGAGGTGTTTGAGGCCACTGATCCTAGGATAGGCAAACAGTGGCGCTAACTACCGTCGAATACGGTACGCCATGACCTAGGGAAGTTACCCAGAAAAAGAAAGAATGCGCCACTAGTACCATAGGGGAAATATCCACCATCAAAGTGAGAAACTCGTGTTGTGAGACACGTGAGGGAATAACTTTTGGGCATGTCAAATGAGTGAATATTAAACTCAAATTTGAGTGGAAGGCAAGACGAGAACACCTACTGTTGGATGAAAAAAAAATTAGACTGAAAATAACATACATATCCAGCAGCCTCCCAAAGACATCATTTCGTTCCAAATGGGAGAATCACCCAGGGCCCAAACCGGCCTGGACTGCGCGGGTGTTTGCCAACCGGGCCGGGATTTTCCAGAAAATTTCCAACTGGGCCAGCTACCTACCTTTCAAACCTCTGTTATCAGACATGTTAACTGGGTCGGTAACGACTGGGGGTAAGATTAAATGACAAATTTTGTTACCCAGGGAACACCACGAGGAGGTTGCTCGATTTAAGGAATCACTGCTAGTCCAGTGAACAGGTGTTCAAAATTGCCGTTTTCCTAACAAAATTAGGGAAGTTTTTCCCAGCGTCGAATGGTGAAACCCCCTTCCGAAGTGAACGATTCAAATTCAGCAGGTGGCATGGACTCCTCGAGTTATCAACATGTGCGCACACTTTGAATGTATATATACATGTATATATACAGGACAAGGAAAGTTATGGATCCATGCCTTTCCTTGTCCTTGGGGCCTAGATCGGCGAGATTTACAAGTTTGACTATCAACGTCTCAAAAATGTCTTTCCCTCAATGTTCCTCATGAGCATCCAGCAGCACACTAAGATCACCACTGTACATGTACATGTACACTGCTCCTGCAGGAGCTGCTCTAATTCATAGTGAAACGTCGGAGAAAACTCCAAGTATTCAACGCTTTGATTTCCACACCCAGTGACAGGAAGAGTTCCTCAGCGTTCGGCCCAATTAACAGAAAGATATTGAGGAGTGATAGATAACCAGAGCAGCCCAGTCCGACCTCCCGAAAATGATCTGAAAACGCTAAAAATTTTACACAAGGGTTTATTATTCTTTGATAATATTATATAGGTTACTTGTATTATATTAATATATTATATAGGTTTCTTGTGCAAAAATTATTTCTGTTTCAATGGAAAAGATTTGGGAAAAAAAAATTTTTTTAACAAAACTTTTTTTCAAACATAATTTATCTTCTTATCTTCTTATTATAATTATAATAATTATAATTATAATTATTATTATAATTATTATAAGAATTATTCTTCTTATTTATAATTATTATAAGAATTATAATTATTATAAGAATTATTCTTCTTATTTATAATTATTCTTAGCGATCAGTGATTTTTGCTTATCGCGTGGAGGCTGCAATTCTTCATCAATTTTCGTGGGAGATGGCTCATTTGAAAGGGCTCGACGCGAAGTTGTGCCTTCGAAGGTCTGCCTGATCCACGCCGGCTCCTTCGTCGGTTTTCGGGCGAAACAACGGAGGTTGTTTACATCCTTGACGTATCTAAGGAGGACTCAAAAGCAGAACGAACGTTTTTGTCCGATTTCGTTGGGTCACGGCTCTCTGGAATGAGCTTTTTTTATTTAAAAAATCAGCTTAAAAGCTGATTCCAACGACTCCAGAACGATTTTTGTAGCTCGAGCCGTTCGTCAGATCAGGTCGGTATTGGTTTGTTTGTACCTATGTGTCACGTTCTACGGCCTAAACGGCCAAATCGATTTGAACGAATTTTTTTTTTCTAAATAAATCTGAGGGTTGACGCGGTGATGCACGATCTTCCAAAATTGCTCGATACCCTCTACTTCCGGTGATTCGGGTCATCCTTAGCAACGCGGAAAAAGTTGGTTGTCACGCCGGTTTGTTGACGCAGCCATCGATTTTTTTTAAATCTCGGGTCGATATTCCAAGAGTTTAGATATCCAAAGAATGAGGTGAAGACACTTAGTGTCTTTCAAAGCAATCGAACTCGAAGGAGTAGGTAACGCATTGCCACTATAATATAGTCATCTCATCATATTATGATGAGGGTAATGTATTACGATCATATTACGATGATCATATTACATCATATTACGATGATCATCGTATACGAGGGTTGAAATTTGAAAGGGAGCCTTATTGAGAGTACAAGAAACTGGCTTTTTCTAGGACAACTAGAGAAGTTTCAAATGACAGGGATTCCCTCGATCAGCTGAGTGAGCTAAAATCTCTCCCATTCACCCGTGGACGTTGAAATTTGAGGAGGAGCCTTTGTAGGACAACTAGAGAAGATTCAAATGAAGGGAATTCTCCTGATCAGCTGAGTGAGCTGCTGTTCACCCTTGGACCATGGAGGAAAGAAATCTCAAGAAGAAAGATTCTTTCCTCCATGCTTGGACGTTGAAATTTTAGGAGGAGACCTCGTGGGACTACCGGACAAGCACTCGCACAGCATTATGGCAATTTGTTCCTTTCCTCATGATAGCAAGGAAGTTACAACGAAGGGGTCATGCTGCGCAAAACCCAACTGACCGACAGAACTGGAACCATAACTATCTGGAAATGGGATGAACTGTTCAACTTCAAAGAGGGCGACGCCATCTCCATCCAAAACATGGCCATCAAGAAATTCCGAGGACAGATCGGTTTTATAACCAGCACCACGGCGCTAGAGGTACACTCCCCTTCAGCTGGGAGAAAATTCTGAAAATTCTGAGTATTCTGAAAATGCGGTCTGCTCTCTTAAAAATTGGAGCCCTCCCGTGCAACAGGCAACTTCACAGTGGGCCCATTTCCAGGGAGAAACCCTTAAAATGCATTAGGAGCAAGCGGGAATTGAAAAATAGTTTCACAACACGTCAGCTTGATAATCACAATCTATACCCTAAAAAAACTAGGATCTCCTTTCTCTGCTCAAGTGTGATCTTAAAGTTTTTCAAAGAGAAGGTTTATCGTCGATCCTACCCAGCATGAAGAAGACATTTACTGCGTTATATTAAACGTCATCTATAAGGTCTATGATCCCTCAACTTCAATAGCCGTCACACAAAGGAGCCTGAAGACCAAGTTCATCAAAGGCTTTAGGAAGGGGAGTGCGGATAAGAAACCGTTTCTTTCCTCCGACCAATTACGTGTCAAATCGATACTTTCTCTTTTCTCCCTGGGGGGAAAAATTATCTGCAGTAAAAATAAACATGGGGCGCAAAAAGCCCCTCGTTTGGATTAATGAGAAGAACTTGTCAAAATAGCATGTGATCCCTTTTTACCACATCGAGTTTTCAGCTGAATATCTCACTGTTCACCTCCAAAATCACGTAGAACCTCGACGGTTTGTTTTCTTCAATTCGTAACAAATTAGCACGCTTTAAATTTTATGACTATTGAGAAGGCATTGACAGGCATATTTAAATGAGAATTGCGAGTACCGCCACAATAATGAGTTCAAGGGCGTCATCCAGTGTTTGTCACGCGTCTCTGGCATTTATGAGACAAGTTTTGAATTATAAAAGCACAACGTATCATTTCATGGCTTCGATTGCTCAACTTCAGCCTTCTAATTGTTTCATAACCATAATAGAAGACGGCCATTGCGACTTGAGGAATTCCTCAGGTCGCCTGTAAGATTTTTCTAATAAACAACCGACAAAAGACTTGAACGCACATCTTCATCGACTTTTCCTGTATTAGTACCTTGCCGATAATCGAGGAGACGCGAAAGAAACAACAGGTAGGTAAAAATTCTGTTCAGGACCGGACAACAAAAAGGAAATGGTGCCAAAGGTGAAAATCCGGCGCCGCCTACACGCGGGAGCGATGGCCAGTCTGCATGCAAAAGGGATGTCCCACAAAATGGGATTGTGCACTGCATGGAGCATCCAATCTACGAAATTTATAATGTGAATTACAGTAGACGGCGCTTGTTTGACCTCCTAGGGTAGGTATCTCTTCTGCACGAGGGCAGTCCTTCACTACCTATTTGAGTAGGTAGGTACTCGCCGATTTCTTCGGACTGTACTAATTACAGCGGACATCAGTGGGACAAACTAAGTTTGTTGAAACGCGCCCAAAAATAAATCCAAGTGGAACGTGGCAGTGAAGAATTTAGTTCAATAAATTGATAGTAAAAGACATTTACTTTTACAGTAAAAGACTTTTACACTTCGTGTTTTACAAAAGTTCGGAAGTTTATTTTTTTCAATAATAGAAAAGAAAAAATCGAAAATACCTACCTAATTACCGATTATTATTATTATTTTTATTTTTATTTTGGTTTCCTTTTTTATCCACTTATGGTCTTTTATAAAATGTAAATATTATTACTAGGCATCGAAACAATTATTTACTGGTTAAAACTGTGGTACTTTTCCGTTATACCCCCCCCCCCCCCCACTCGATTTTGGTTGGCTTTGGGTGCCTTAAAGCCATCGGGAGGGGGTCGAAATCGAGTTCGGGGGTGTGGGATGGGGGTGGGGGGTGTTATAACGGAAAAGGGCTCGAATTTGGGTGCCTTAAAGCCATCGGGAGGGGTGTTTATGCACACGAAATCGAGTGGGGGGGGGGGGGGTATAACGGAAAAGTACCAAAACTGTTCATCAGTGAAATAAATTGCATAGGTACTATATGGAATATTAGATGGGTTTCACCGCCTCTTAATAAACTTAAAAAAAAGCTTATAGAGAGCCGTCTCTTTCAAACCCGAGTCAAATTAGTACCCTTTTTACACTGTAGCGAGCTCCAAACACTCATACTGTTGAACATACGGTAAGTCCCGAGTTCGTCGAAAACTTCTAAGTGGTTGTTTTAACCCAAATAACCTTCTCCAACAGTGAAAACAGTGCCCAACAGATGGATGCTTGCTAGTAGTTGCACTAGCAACAGGTAGGATTTGCATGATGGTGCTCTCCCAAGTGCAGGGATATGATAAAATACTTACTTAAAAAGGATGCTCCAGAAACAGCCGAAACTACTGCCGTTGGCAACTAGCCGGGAGTAGGAGACGGTCATTTTCGCCGAACGCTCAATACACCACTAGACACTATTTTTGTTGTTTTCCTTTTGTAGTTGTTAAAAAAAAATCAAAATCAGCCAATCTTTGTTTAAATTTATTTTCAAAAGAAAAATCTCAATTTACCACGAGCAATTTTACTCCGTAAGACACGAACGCACCGAAACCACAGCGGACTGTCGACTGAAACTGCATTCTCGAAGTCGAGGGGGCTCCGGTCGTCGCGAAGGAAGCAGGTTGTTTCAGTTCCACAATCCCCCCCCCCTTAGCCGTCACACACCTCCCCTCCGTTTCACACAAATGTTCGGGACCCATCCCCCCCCCCCCTCATTCAACTCTTGTTGCTAGGTGACCTGACGAGACGCCCTGCCATTTACCATATCCATGAGAAGGATGGGGCGGAGGGGGCTAAGCACCGATACACACACTAGGGATAGGTAGGTAGGTACAACGAGAATCCGTTGAATGCCAAGGATGGTCATGAATATAACCAACATAATAAGTAAGGTCGTTGGGTATTTTCGTACTGGCGAAGAAAATGTTCCCTGGGATGGTCTGCAGTGTACACAATTTTGGTTGATTATTATGAGAATAATCAACCTATTTTCGCGACGTGGGCAGAGTTTCCGTCGGCCTCAAGATTTTTAGTTTTGCCCGCGAAGTTTTCAGAAAGATCACCCAAGTGGTCACCGAGTGCTCGGTGTTTTTGAAGGATTTAGAGTTAGTGGCGAAGTATTAAAATTTAATTTTAAGAATTATAAACCATACTTATTTAATAAGTATGGTTTATAATTCTTGGAATAATACACCGATGTAATCGCGACATAGGAGGAAAATTCTGATCGGCCTCAAAATTTGACATTCGTATCCGTTTCATGACACGTAGATTCCAAAACAACGCAAATTTTACACAAGGGTTTATTATTCTTCGATAATATCTATAATAAAGGGTTTATGTTATATATAAATTAATCTATACATAGGTTAACCTATATATATATAATATATTATACACAGGTTAATAATTAACCAAACTTTTTCAAAGATTTGACAGAATTAATTTTTGCACAATTATTGTGCAAAAATTAATTCTGTCAAATCTTTGGAAAAGTTAAAAACAAATTTTTTCTGTATAATTTTTAGACAGATGTGGTGCCTCGAAAAATCGGGGTTCCACATCTACCCACAATCCTTACAAAAAAATAAAAAAATAAAGTTTTCAAAATAATTAAATTTTAAAACAGTTTTTTTTTAAATGTAGAATTAGATTTTGGATAATTTGTATCAAAGAAAAATAAACCATTGTGTAAAATTTGCAGCGCTTTTAAATTCATCATTATTTGTGCAAAGTTTTCTTCATGTACAGAATAAAGATTATACACAATTTAAAGAATAGAAAATTAAACAATAGCCCAGCGTAAATTTTGCAGCGTTTTTACACATTTATTGTAGCAGTTGGTCAAATTTTCTGAATTTTAATAATATTATCTCAAATATTGTTTATTCTACTATGATGTACAGTTTTTATCTATAAAATTCCGTGTCTCTAAGGAGTTGGTAAGTCCCAGAAGCAGTCAGTGTTTTTACAATTTTGGCCACCGGGAAGATGCGGAGTCGACAGTGATGGGTCACCTTCCCTTTCCATATTGCAGATAGTTTGAATATTATTCAGTGAAAATCACGATGTCGTGAAGTGTAACTAACTTCTTTGAAGAAACGTGGGCGGAAATCATACCGTGTAAATCACGCTCTTGCCAGGTAAGTTGCAATGTTTTAACATGGTACATGTTTTTACGGGCGTTCTCTGAATTGGAATGTAAGAGTTTTGTGGAATGTAAGTACACCCCCCCGTAAACCGTCGTGCCTTATAGGCGCCTAAACGGCTGAACGGATTTTTTTTCTGGTTTTCCTTAATTTTCTCAATACTTCGACCGAAAGGTTTTCAGAGATATTTAGATGTTTATTCAAGCTGAAAACCGCAAGTTCTAAGCTCAAACGAGTGGTTTTGTAACTCCCTTGCACATACACCTTGAAGAAGTAATCCTCAGCAGGGAATTACAGGGCTCAACCAGGGACAACCGAATACCTACTGTTAGGCAGGAACATAATGTTCAATAACACAGGTTTACAAAAAAAAACGCTGCAAATTTTACACAAGGGTTTATTATTCTTTGATATACGTTACTTGTACAGAAATTTAATTCTGTCAATGAAAAAATTGAAAAAAAAAAAAAAATTTTTTGGATTTTTATCTCAAAAAAATTTTTTTTTTGTTTTTTTTTTGTTCAAAAATGTGTTTTTTCAAAAACTCTGTATTTTTTACTCGAAAAATATTTAACATCCTGGGATCCTTCAAAAATCCCATTTTTAGCCCCACGAATGCCCTAAACATCGCCCCAGTGAAATCGGATCGTTCCGGGACCCCAAAAAATGGATTCTACGTCCAAAAATACTTCGAAAACGACACCTAACTCGATCCCATAGCTAAAAGCCTTCAATAAACCCCTCCCGTAGCCCCATTATAGCCCCATAGCGCCCCACGGGTTTGGGCGATCGGACTGAAAACCTTGCGGGCACAACTAGATGGTAAACCAAGTATTTTGCCGAAATTTCAGATTTTTTTAAAAAATTCCTACTGCCCAAAACGGCCTGGACGGCGGACGGCGGACGGCGTACGGCGTACCGCGTACGGCGGACGGCGGACGGACATTTCGGATTTAGAATGTAGACCTCTTGAAACGGATAATGTCAAATTTTGAGCCCGATCGGAGTCGTCGACCCCCGTCGCGAAAACATAGGTGTATTATTCCAAGAATAATAAACCAAAAGGTCAATCTCAGGCGCCGCAGAAAAAACCATCAAACTCAATGTTTTTTGGGGTGCTGAATCCGAATCCGTTTTTTCCGGTCACGTCCAAATTTTCGAGATATTGGCGATTTTTCGTTTTTTCGACCTTTTTCCGTTTGGGAAGTCACAGCTAAACGTGCGGATACCACAAAAACTCTCTTATTACTAGAAATTTATCGCTGATTCCGAAAATATATATGAGTTGGTGTCTAAAACCACGAAAAATGTGTGATTTTGTCAAAAATTGTTGAAAAAACGTGGTTTTTTCAAAACCAAAGTCACGTTTTTTGATACTTTTTACCTTCTAGCGTGAAAACTAAGGCCGTTAATAATTTTTTTTAACTAGGTCTTGTAGGTAGATTGTTTCTGCGTCGAATGGGACCAACCGCTATTCTGCAACTTCCATAATAAGGGAGCTACGATTTTTCAAAGTTTCTACCCATTTTGGCCATGTCGTAGAATATGAACTCCTGGAGTCGGCAATGCAACTTGATCACAACAAAACTTTGTTCCGAGGAATATATTGGACTCGGAGGCATCAATTCAGACCGACTCAAAGATGGTTTTATTCATCAAGAACTCACGGAATTGCACTTGAAGCCCTGAAAAACAAGCGCCCAGAAACTTTGAAAAATCATAGCTCCCTTATTATGGAAGGTAAAGAATCACGGTTGGTCCCATTCGACGCAGAAACAATCTACCTACACGACCTCGTTGGAAAACTTTTATTAACGGCCTTAGTTTTCATGCTAGAAGGTAAAAAGTATCAAAAAACGTGACTTTGGTTTTGAAAAAAACACGTTTTTTCAACATTTTTTTGGCAAAATCACACATTTCTCGTGGTTTTAGACACCAACTCATATATATTTTCGGAATCAGCGATAAATTTCCAGTAAGAAGAGAGTTTTTGTGGTATCCGCACGTTTAGCTGTGACTTCCAAAACGGAAAATGGTCGAAAAAACGAAAAATCGCCAATATCTCGAAAATTTGGACGTGACCGGAAAAAACGGGGGTCGGATTCGGTCTTTAAGTCTAAGGCTATGGCATGGGGTGAGGCTGTCATGGCTGCGGATGATACGGCTTTCATATATAGCGGAGATGCGTGGTCAGCTGCATATTCGCAGGCGGAGTGTGGGATGAAGTGCGTCAGCCGATGGTTGGTCGAGAAGTTCCGTTCTCTTGGTCAGCGAAGAGTATGCCTCCCGTGGACCTGGTGCTCCGCATACATGAGCACTGCTCCTTCTTGTAAGTGCCCGGCACTGAACCGCGGGTCCCAAGTGAAGTATTTGGGAATTATCATACATAGTCTACTTAAATGGGAGCAGCAGATAAATGCGTTATAAGGTAAAATGAGTCATTGTATGTACCTACATTTTTGCTCAACTGAGGAAGATTGTTAAGATAAGCTTGCTAAGACAAATTTGTCTTAGTGAATGTAGACATTCATAACATGAGTGATTGAACCAACGAACAATATATTTAGGGTAAAGTGCCCTAATATGGCATAGTGCCTAATATGGCATAGTGAGGTTTTGGGGGCACTAGCACTCTGCACTCAACCGGGAAACCCATCAACGAGTAGAGTTTCACCTGGTAGCCGACAGGGGTGGGTCATTCAACAGGTAGCAGGTTATGTGTAGTCTACAGAAAGAGAAACACGTGTTTGAGTGGTCGCGAAACATTTTGCTCCAGTATTGTGATTGATTTCCGAACCTCAAGGTAAGTGTAATCAAAACTTTTCAATATTCCATCAGATTCAGCAATTCGTAAGGAACAATTCCTGACCATCGATTTTTTCATGTCGCGCTTTTATCATTGTAAAGATTTCGTGTTGGTGGAAGTGAGTCGATTTCCACAATATGGCATAATATTATGCCATATTGAGGTTATTTATTAGGTTTTCGTTGTTTATTCTTTCACCAAGCAGGTCTAACGAATTTTAATCCATTTCTTTTGCAATAAACAGACGGAAAAAGAGCCAAAATCCATACCATATTAACAACCCCCTTGTATGCCATATTAGGGAACCTTTTTTTCAGAGCATAAAAACGACATTTTTTTTGAAAATCGGTGTTCCACCAGCGATTAGACACTTCCGAGGAAATTCAGCGATGGGAAGTGGTAGAGGGATAGTGTACCTAGCATTGTAAACATTTTTCAACAATACATCACTTTTTTTATAGGTTTTATGACGGAACATCTTTTTGTATGCCATATTAGGGCACTTTACCCTATATATTGTTCGTTGGTTCAATCACTCTTGTCATATGAGCTTCCTGTAAGGGGCAGTGCGTATCCACCCACTTCTAGGATAACTGTGCTACAAAAATATTTTATCCGGGCAATATGTAGGATGCAGACAAGAACGAACTCTTTCCCACTCTTCAAAGAACTGAATTTGCTTCGACTTGGGGACCTTTATGAAATGCCGTGCATCAACTCCCCAAAGCAATGGATTTTCTATGCTAACGCATTCCTTCCACACTCGTTTTTCTTTGGGGAACTGTTTGATGGTTCCAAAGCTCAAGACTACAGCCGCCCAAAATTTCTTCCTGTACAGAGGTAGGTATATTAACATTTAACTCTTTTCCGTCCGAATTGAGAGCAAAAATAGAAAAGAGCATGAGTCGTGATTTTGGTAAAATAATTTTGATTAATTATTACTCATTTCTGAAAATGGTTAACCTACCTATATCAAAGAATAATAACCCCTTGTGTAAAAAAATGCAGCGTTTTGGTTTATTATTCCTGGAATAATACACCTATGTTTTCGCGACGGGGGTCGACGACTCTGATCGGGCTCAAAATTTGAGACCGTTTCAAGAGGTCTACATTCTAAATCCGAAATGTCCGTCCGCCGTCCAGGCCGTTTTGGGCAGTAGGAATGTTTTTTAAAATCTGAAATTTTGACAAAATACTTGGTTTGCCATCTAGTTGCACGGAGGTAGCGCAGTTCTCGTAAAAGAAAACCTCATGAATGGACAAGGATCGAAACGGAAAAAATCCAGATTTGTGCAATTTCAGTCAAAACTAGGTCATACGAGATGGTTATTGCTAGCATCTACTGCCCACCTAAACATACCATTACAGACGAAGACTTCTGTAAGGCGTTTGATCAACTGGGGAATCGCTTCATCATTGGCGGAGACTTCAATGCAAAACATACATATTGGGGCTCACGAATGTGCCTGCCTCGCGGCTCAGCTCTCTACAGATACGTGCAGCTAAGAGACTGCATCTCTTTATCAACCGGTAAACCAACGTACTGGCCTAGTGATATAAGGAAAAAACCAGATCTACTTGACTTCTTCTTACTAAAAAATATCTCAGCTAATTATGCGTACACCGACGAGTGCTTCGATCTCAGTTCGGACCACTCACCAGTAATCCTCACACTGAGCGACCAGATTATCATTAAGCCACACAATCCAGTTTTACTTAACAAGCTAACAAATTGGCATCAGTTCAAAATGGACGTGAATCAACGTATCGACCTTAGTGAGACACTGACCACGCCAGAAGAGGTTGACGGCCAGCTGGAAAAAGTCGTAGCTGCCATACAAGATGCTGCTTGGCAAAATACTCCTGATCTTCCTAAAAAGCTGAAGGGGATAAATTACCCTAAGGAAATAGTAGATACCATAAAACAGAAGCGTAGAGCCAGGAGAATCTGGCAAGCCACGCGTAACCCAGCCCATAAGACCAAATGGTATAAAATTGCTAATGAACTTAGAGGAATGATCAAAGAAATCAAAGAAGAAACTCAAAAAGAACTCCTTTCAACGCTTACTAGCCACAGGGACACTGATTACTCCCTGTGGAAGGCAACAAAATACTTGAAGCGACCCGTAGTTCAGGCACCACCCATCCTGGACACGATGAGCAATAGTTGTATCAGGACCAACCAGGAGAAGGCTGACGCCTTTGCTTCTCACTTGGCTAACATCTTCACCCCAAATCCTGGCAGCCCTGATGAAGAGCCGCTCAAGGAGATTCGGCCCAGTGACCAGGAGACTGTGATCGAAAGAGTAACTGTCAAACAAGTGCAGATGACAATAAAAAATGATATTAACCCGAAGAAGGCGCCTGGATATGACCTAATTACAGGCCAGGTACTTCAGAACCTTCCTCGGAAGGTGATTGTTAAACTCACACATGTGTGCGATAATCTGCAGATTATCAATGCAGCCATCAGGCTTTGCTATGGACCTCAGCTATGGAAGCTTGCAGAGGTCATAATGATCCTAAAACCTGGAAAGCCTGCTGAGGAATTGAATTCATATCGACCAATATCTCTGCTACCAGTTCTCTCAAAGCTGTTTGAAAAAATCATTCAAAAACGACTGTTGAAAATAGTAGAGGAACGGAACCTCGTTCCAATCCATCAGTTTGGCTTTCGTCGAAATCACTCTACAATTGATCAGGTGCACCGAATAACACACATTATTGAACAATCTCTTGAACAAAAAAAGGTTTGCTCTGCCGTCTTTCTTGATGTTACACAGGCCTTTGATAAAGTGTGGCACGAAGGACTCAACTATAAACTCAGAAAAACACTTCCCGCCTCGTATTCCAAGTTGCTAGAGTCCTACCTCTCAAACCGATTTTTCCGGATCAAGCAAGAAGATGCGTATTCGAAAGCTCAAAAGATTCAAGCTGGAGTACCGCAAGGTAGCGTACTGGGCCCACTCCTGTACATCCTTTTCACCAGAGATCTTCCAGAAAGAGAGGAGAATACCATAGCGACGTTTGCAGATGACACTGCAGTCCTTGCTGTCGGCGATACCAACTTGGAATCAATTTCGAAACTAAAAAGGTCAATCAAGAGACTTCACAGCTGGACTTTAAAGTGGAGGATCCAAATGAATGAGGCAAAATCGGTACATGTCGACTTCACAAACCGTAGGTGTGAGTACATACCCGTTCACCTCAACAACAAAGTCATACCGCACGCAAACGAAGCCAAGTACCTGGGCATGACCCTCGATGCTAAGCTTCGGTGGAAAGCACATGTAAAAAAAAAAAGAAGATGGAACTAACCACCAAATTTCGAAAGATGTATTGGCTAATGGGGCGACGGTCAAAAAAATCTAGTTGTGCCCGCAAGGTTTTAAGTCCGATCGCCCAAACCCGTGGGGTGCTATGGGGCTATAATGGGGCTACGGGAGCAGTTTTTTGAAGGCTTTTAGCTATGGGATCGAGTTAGGTGTCGTTTTCGAAGTATTTTTGGACGTAGAATCCATTTTTGGGGGTCCCGGAACGATCCAATTTCACTGGGGCGATCTTTAGGGCTTTCATGGGGCTAAAAATGGGATTTTTGAAGGATCCCAGGATATTTAATCCCAATATTTAATATTTTTCGAGTAAAAAATAAAGAACTTTTGAAAAAAAAATCCAAAAAAAAATTTTTTGAGATAAAAATCAAAAAAAAAAATTTTTTAATTTTTTCACTGACAGAATTAAATTTCTGCACAAGTAACGTATATCAAAGAATAATAAACCCTTGTGTAAAATTTGCAGCGTTTTTTTATCTTGGCTCTCGTCGCGATGGAAAGCTCCGTTCGGGTTGAAGGAAGAGAGTTCGCAAAATCTACTAGGTCTATTATCTAAGTCGGAACTCGTTCGACAATTTGCGCCCACCCGCACAGAAATTGGTTCAACCGTTTGGGATGTTGGAACAAACAAACAAACAAATATACATACAGGCATCAATTTTTATTAATAGTTAAGATGTTGTACGGTTCTGTAGTGAGCCCTTATGGGCCTTCCGCTATTATTACCTATTATGTTATCAAGAGGTACAGAGCGGTTCCCCCCTCCAGGGCACACCACTTTACTGCTTTCCTAGGATAAAACACCCTATCGACCATTTTGGTTAGGGATGCAAAATCGGTGGTAAAAAATCGATTTTGACAATCGATTTTTAATCGCCCGTGAAAATCGATTGTACCAATTAATCGGGCCAAAAAAATCGATTTTTACTTAAAAATCGATTTTACGGACAAATAAAAACAATTATTATTCATTAAAAAAACAGCATGTAATTAAATTAGCAGGTAATTAAATATTTTACCTACCAAAATTTAGGTGGTTTTTATTTCATGCAAATTATTAAAGAAAATATTGGAACTGTAACTGTAATAATAATAATTATTATAATTCGTAATTATTATTGTAAGACACCTTTTTCATAGTAAAAGTATAATTAGGAAGTTGGAGTGAGCCAAGTTTAATAAAAAATCAAACAAATTACGTACAAGGTAGGCACTTGGACCACTACACTTAGAAAAAGTAAATTTCGGGTGCACTGTTCAAAAATAATAATTTGGAAAGAGTGTCGCCTTTCAACCTGTTGCGCTCCTAGGTGAGCATGAGACCTGCCTTAGAAAAAAGCCTCTCGCTGGGGACTGACGTAGACACCGAGGTTACATACTTAATTGCAATTATTGCAAGTTTGGGAGAGGCAGGTTTCATGTTTCCCAGTAAGCGAGGGGGAATTTTTTGAGGTTATGTTATATTATATCCTTCTTGTGGATCTGCTGCATAGGTACACAAAGTGTAGGTACAATACAGAAAACAAAAACCGATTTCGCCAAAACAAAAAATCGATTTCACCAAAAAATCGATTTTTGGATAAAAATCGGTACAATCAATCGATTGCAAAAAAATCGGAAATCGGAGGTAAAAAATCGATTTTTCGATTTAATCGAAAATCGATTTGCATCCCTAATTTTGGTGTTTTTGGAGTTAGGTGTATTATGGTGGTTGATATGAGTAGATTTCGGCGTGACGCATCTTTTGCACCAAGTTAGAACTTCCTATCTCCATTAGAAAGGTTCGGTAAAAGACTATCCTATCTCGAATTATTCGACACTATTATAGTGTGGATGGCTCGAATTATTCCACACTATTATGTGTGGATGGCCTACAAAATCTCATTCAACAGCTTTTTTCTCGACATAAAAAATAATGGGGATAGGGTGTTTTAACTAGGTAACGACGGCAGTATAACAGCCGTACCGGCTTCAATAAATCAGACTTCAACATCACACCGTCAGTCTCATTCCTCCTCAAGTCCTCGTACAACAACATTGGTGACCCCGATGTGATGCAATGTTGCTTACGTGGATTTGAGGAAGAATGAGACACGCGGTGTGTAGTTGAAGACCGATAGTACAGTGGATAGTGGTGTGCCCTGGCGTGAGGAACCTCTGCAACTTCTGATTTACCTATCCATTATTTTATAGCATAATGATATAGGACGGTCCATAAGGGTACACTACAGGTTTACACAGACTTTTCGAGGGATATGACGGTTGGTAAAAACCACGGACGACAATAAAAACTCCCTTTCAATTCGTAGTGGGTATTTGCTAGAATTATTTATTATGAAATAAACAATTTCGAGTACCCAGCAGAGAAATTGTTGTTCTGCCTAGACTCCAGTATTCTCCTTTAACTCAATCATTGGTCGAGTAATATTTAACGGCTAAAATAACACCTCCAGTCGGAAACTCACGATCAGTTACACTTGACACTCGCGTTGTTTCTGTCGACATCGTCAGAGGGATTGGTTCGGGATGCACATGGACGGATTTTTTGTCGCCGCTCAATCTCTTCTTTTTGTGTTTCTTGCGCGACGTCTTGTCAGCTTTGTGGGTTTGGGATTTCACCGTCTTTTTCGCCGAGACGATCTCTTTAGGGCGCGACGGAAACCGCCGGTTTCGGGGTTTGAGCATTCGGTCAATTTTGTCTTCGATTTTCTTCTGATGAAGTTTCCAGTCTTCGTAGTTTTTCCAGGGCCACTTGAATTTGTCGAAGGGTTTGCGGAAGTTGTCGATAGAAATCATTTTCGGCACTGGCTCTCCATGTCTGAAACAACAAGCGGTAGGTATTAAATAATTTTTCGACAAATTTTGTTAGAGGGGTCACGGCTTTTCAATTTGGTAGCGCGGAAGGCCAAAATGTTTCATTTTTAAATCTAGAGTTTTCGCTTAAATAGCAATTACTTACATCGATGACGCCTTTGTTGGTTCTCTGTGTCTGCTGGCTAGTGACGTCCCTCTCACGAAATCTTTCAGCTCGTTTTTGTTACGAGATGTCTTCGGCTCATCGTACCTGTGTGAACGCCTTCCGGAAATTGCTGTAAAAGCAGTACCAACAGCTGCCTTAACAACACTGTACCTACCTACTACACTTATTAGGTGCAATAATGCTCATAATGAATAAACAGCCAAGGTACAAATTCCTCTCCGACAAATTCTGTATGTGCTACAGCGGAACCGAACAGCTGGAATTTGTAATTTTTACTACCCTCAAATGAAACGTGTGAAATGAACTTACTTAGTATGAAAAATAGAAGCAGGAAAACTGCGGACCGTGACAGGTGACTGCCGCCGTGACCGGTGAAGCTCATACCTGAAGAGAGCCAGCTTCTGTGGTGACTGCCGCCAATCTGACGAACGGGTCAAGACTTGGGGAGCTTGAAAAATATACGTGGGCAGCATAAAGGTAGTTATAGGTTGATGGGGGTTGGGGAGAAGGTTGTTACAAGGCTTGGTAGGGACTTAAATGCCCCACTGTAATGTGGAGGACCTCACGCGGTTGGAATTGGAAGATTACCATTACCCCCTCCTCTTAATTGGTAATGGTGGGTTTCTCTGACGGAAAGTAGCACCAGGGGGGCGGCAGATTTCCATCTACGACTTCATTATTGCCTCCCCCCACTTCCCCTTTACACCTTTATTTTCTAACAAGGCTCAAAAAAATAGAAGACGGTGTGACGTGTGAGTTCTTTAGTGCTGGGCATGGAACATTAGTTTCGAGTTTGAATTGGATTGGAGGGAAGAGGGAGCGGGTTCGGATTCCACGCATATTAATCAAAGCTTATTAGGATGCCTCCACCTTCAACAGATGTTCAATTTCATGCACCCAACGAGGGACACTCGAAACAACCATTGAAGGAGAAAGGTACTGGGCTTGAGGTTTGTGTTGGTAGGTAAGTAGGTAGAAATTTTTTCATTATGATAGCTGACCATTTTACACAATAGCTGCGTTCGCAGAGTAAGTTCTGGCCGTTCGGAATCGAATCAGAACTCGAACGCTTCCTGGAATTAAAACGGACCTCCGCCAACGAAAAAGTAGTCCCTACGAAGTTAACTCTATGAGATCACAGAAAGGAAATGAATCGCGCGTGTGTGACTTTCCACAATCGAGGAGGCAGTCGGAATCAGTTTGGGAAGTGCTGAAAAATAATCACAACTGCCGGAATCGATTCTGAACGAGTTTTGCGTTGCAGTGCATCAGAACTTGAGTGTTTAATTCCGATGTACCCCCACCCTCGGCCCATGCAAAAGACGCCGAACGGTTCGAAATTTTCAGAATTACTCTGGGAACGCAGCTTACCTATAGTAGTCCCACTTTTGTTATGGTGTTGGTAATTATTTTTGTATTCTTGTAAAATTTACCAAGAACACAATTTATTTAATATTATCTTTTACTTTATCTATACACATACGTTTAATGTTAGGTACCTACAACATTTTTGTATTCTTTATTTCGTATAGGGAGTGGTTTTATTAAAAGTAAGTATAATTTTTTACACTTTTGTATAATACGAATAATATTATTATTCATCATCATTATTCATCATATTATTTATCATAATATTATTCATATTATGAATAATATTATTATTCATCATAATATTATTATGTGCCCTCTTTTTTTCTACGCAGAATGAAAAACATTTTACAACAGCTACGTTCACTGTGTAATTCTGAAAATTGCGGCCTTTCGCAAGGCCGAGGGTGGGGTAGGGGAAGGGCGGCTACCTTCAACCACTTTTTGCTTATTCTGATATTTCTGTTCTGCATTAGTGAAATTTGAATTGGTTTTCCCTTCTACAATCAGTTTAACTATTGCCCTGAACGATTAAATAGTAAAATCGTTACAAAATCAGAGTCAAATACCCGTATTCTATGCCCATAAAAAAATCGTTTTTCAACCATGTTGTGGGGTACCTTCAATCACTTTCATAGGGTAGGTAGGTGAACGGGTACACCCATTAAAACGCATGAATATCTTTATATTAAATATATTATATTTAATATTTCATCAAATTTTGATAAAATATTAAATCAACCTTGGTAAAATGAGGTCAGTTCTTCTCTAGTAGGTACCTATTAATAAAGGTGCTTTTTCGCATCACAATAATGAAACAAGATACTTCAGCTTCCAAAATAAACTCAATGGGATCCTTGAAAAGGTCAGAATTCATCATTAGAGAGTTTCTACTACCTGCGCGGGGCTTGATGCGGCCCCATTTGCGTTCGTAAATACGGTATACGGGCGGCGCGGGAACGCAGGTAGTCGTACGTGCGGGACCACAACCGCATAAAGGGCTCTTAATCCGGGAAGGGACCGCATATAGAACCGCAAATAGAACCCCGTAAGGTAGTAAGGCTGTTGAACCAGTACCTTCTGGATAGATAACCCTTCACCGTCTGGCTGGTTATCAGTTGCTCAGGTCAGAAGGGAATTCCGTCCTCGTTCTTCATTAGTATTTTTGTGGTGACTAACTAAACTACTGCACAGAATAGGTAAGTGATATGCATCTATCTAATCAGTTTTCCTACTTCTAAAATGGTATGAAATGTTTGATGGGCGAAACCCACTCTACTTGAGAGTCTCCTGACGGTCAATTAGATAGATTCATTAGATTAGATTAGAAAATTAGGTAGATTCATGAGCAGTAGGTAGGTAAGTAGCAGTTTGTAGTAAAGTAGAGAAGAGCGTGTACATAAAATACACGCGTGTGTACATCAGTAGCGTGCTGTATTAGGTATAATGCGAAAAACAGAAATCGCTCTGTATCTGTTGGTACTGTGGTACCTAGGTACATGAAATGATATTTTGTTCATGAATAGTGTTACTTGTAATTTTTTTGGTACTAAATCTAATGAGGCCCGCCAGTAATTCAAGAAAACTTTAGGATAGGTACCTACTCAGGTAGGTTTCGAAGTGGACCACTCAATTTGAAAATCGCATGACACTGAAATGTCTAAACATTTTATTATTCAACTTTGGCTTTTTGCACAATCTAATTTACAGTGACGCTTCTACTTATTGCTTCCGAGTCTGCAAAGCAGCGGAAGCCTTGTGTTCACTTTCGGGAGAAAAAAAATTTTTGTTGTCCGAATTCAAAATTTCCACTCGCATTTTGCGTTTCATAGCCTACTGAACAAATTTGGTTTCGTGTCTGTCGGTCTGTGGGTCTGTCGGTCTGTGGGTCTGTCCGCATTTCCTTGTTACAGCCATAATTTCCACAATTTTGAATGAATTTAGCTCAAATTTTGAGGGATTATGCGGATCAGGCTCCTTGAGGTCCCATACGAATTTCAGCACAATTGAATCAGCGGTACGCTCTGCGCATGCGCTAACGTGAAATTCTTGAAACAGGCATAACTTTCTCAATTTTGATCGGATTTCAATCAAATTTTCAGGAATTGTGTGCGTATAGCTCTAGATGGTCCTCTGTCAGTTTCATCACGATTGAATCAGCGGTACGCTCAGCGCATGCGCGAACGTAATTTCCTTGCCACAGCCATAACTCCTACAATTTTGATCGGATTTCAATCAAATTTTCAGGAATTGTGTGGGTATAGCCCTAGATGGTTCCCTATCAGTTTCATCATGATTGAATCAGTGGTACTCCCTGCGCATGCGCGAACGTAATTTTCTTGTTACAGTTGTTACGTTCATTTTGAACTTGGCACGAGGAAGCTCATGTGCCATTGCCTTGGCAGTGTATTTTGTGCTTGGATTGCATTGTATTAAAATACATACCTACTGCATTTGTGAGTAAAATAGCCAGACAAAAAGGGAATAAACAGTCACTCATGTAGCATAACAGGTTGAAGTAGCAAAATTTTTACACATAGGTATTGCCGTCGAAATTTCCTGGTCTCTTCATCTTCCCTTAAGTTTGCTCAATGTTTCAAAATAATACATACCTAATTAAAAATGTGGGTTTTCAAGCTTTATCCAATTGTAAGTTATCGTAAGCAAGGTAACAGTAAAAATTGAAAGTAATGAGCACTTGTACATCCTCTTCGACAGGTAACCTATTCTGGAAAAGATGAGCCAGCCCCCTCTACTTGTCACAGATTCTCAAACAGTGTTTTGTTTCCTTTTGTGCTAATTAAACATACTCGTATAAGTAAATATTTCAGAATTAGAACACAATATTAAAAACAATGTGTATCCTACAACTCATCTCAATTATATTTTTCACTTTCTCTCAAAAAAAGTAACACCTAGTCTAAAATCCCTGTATCAACAAAACAATCACACTACTTCTTTCAACACCATGAGAGACACCATCAACCGTTGAGTGACGCTTGACGTGACTTCTCATTCCACGTTGGTGCCCCTACCAATGAAATCCCGTAAATAGCGTCTCGTAAGAAGTGGCTGTGCGGTTAGCATTCACCTTGGCTCGCCCTAGTATTTGCGTTTTCCGTAAGTTACTCCCGTCACCGTAGTTACCCTCGCATCTAGTAGAATCTCTCTATTTCCAGCACCCTTTACCCCCCTACATAAATTTTTAGTTCGAAAATCTGTATAAATACGTGCAGAACTGTTTTAGAAATGTCGGAGATTTTGAAATGAAAGCGGAGGGCACGTGACGTCACCAAGTAGTCGGGCACAGAGCCACCAGAGCGCTGAATAATAAATCTGAATGGAATCTGAATAAAAACACTCGACCCGGGTCGATTTTGAATTACGTACCTTCTTTGATGATAACAGTTATCATCAATCGAGTTACTCGATGCTCGATTAATGACCTTCTCTGATGATTACCCCGATTTTTGAATTTCGGGGTCGTCTTTTCGCATACCTAGCAAAGTTGGCTAACTTGCATAGATGCGAGAGAGAGAGAGATCAAAAAATGATCCTGCAGCCGACATCATGTACCCCCTCCAGGCCTCGGAATTCAAATATGTATTATATTTTTCCAAAGGCCCTATAAATAATAGAGACGCGTTTTCTGCAATGTTGACTCATTTTCGAAACTATTGAAGCATGAGCTTTCCAGGAATTTTTTTTTAATCATTCAAGGAGCTCATTGTATAATTTATTTCTCTCTTTTTTCTAGAAAAAAGTTTTAGATAAAACTAAATATCCCAGTCTTTTGAAAACGTTCTTCATTACATCTGTGAATTCTCTTTTCTATTGCATCACAGCTTTGACTAATAAAGTTATTAAAGTTATTACTAGTTCTAGTTTCATCACAATAAAAAAAAAAAGAATTCAGAATAACTAAGCAATTTTGAAAGGTACCCAATAGATGGGGTAGATTCAACCACTCAAAAAGTGGTTGAAGGTACCCCACTTCGTTCTGGTTGAATCTACCTACCCCACCCTCACTTTTTGAACTAGGTAAGTGTGACTTGACCAAAGACAGCATGCAATCAGAAAAACTCAAGATGTTCCTAAAACTAGAGTAAATTATGAATCTAATGATGCAGAGTTCATTCCAAAATACATATCCTGACATGTACAACAGAGCAACAAAAATTATGATTTTACAAACCTTGCATCGCTAGAAAACACGTTTTAAACTGCAGCAAGCCACACAAATAAGCTGAAACCTCCAAAATACGGTTACAATGTCTTCTTCACTTCTTCTTCCTTTCGTAATTTTCTCAGCCCTAAAAACGTTCATCATGGCGGACAAATCGCCAATGGTTGAAGGTAGCCGCCCTTCCCCTACATCGGCTCCCAGGAATTAAACACTCAAGTTCTGATGCTCTGCAAACGCAGAACTCGTTCAGAATCTTTCGGAATCAATTCCTGCAGTTCTGATTTTTTTTTTTTTTTTTTTTTTCAGAACTTCCCGAACTGATTCCGACTGCCTCCTCGATTGTGGAAAGTCACACACGCGCGATTCATTTCCTTCAGAAGGAATCCTTCTGTGATCTCGTGGAGACTCTCCAGTGGAGAGTCTCCACGAGATCACAGAAAGTACCTCTCCACTGGAGAGGTACTTTTTCGTTGGCGGAGGACCGAAGTTCTGTCCGTTTTAATTCCTGGAATTGTTCGAGTTCTGATTGGATTCCTATTCTGCGAACGCACCTAACATTACACTGTGAACTCACCTATAGGTGAGTTAGTAAGTAGAGTAGTTACCTATTTGACTGTGCGTCATACCTGGTTTATAAGTAGATTATTCTCCAAATAATGAACCTATGGATTGTGGCTGGGTTCAACATTGAACGTTGAAATGGATAGGACCTGGTACCTAATACATCATTTTGAACCAAATTTGTTCAAAAATGTGTAGATCGAAAATTCTGATGTATAATGTCAGCGTTATTTGGTCTGATCGTCCGTTATAATTACCGTAAAAAAGTATTCAAGGTCCGTATTCTGCAAAAAAAGGTACCTACAGCAATCCTGATTAAAAGTTGAGGTTCTATCTACAGAATAGAGAGATCTGCCGATGGACAACTCAAAGCTTCCTTCCCCCCTCTCGATTCCCCTAAAAAGGGGAAAAATTCCCTCGTTGCCTACTCGCGCATGATGGGAGGTGTCCTTGTGAGACGTCCACCATCGACAGGCAACCAGCGCAAGAAAGTGGAAATCATCCAAGTGGAGGTTTCCAAGAGACATGACGTTTCACCTTACGTGTGCACGTCTTTTACCCACTTACCTATTTGTAAACATAAACTTCCTCAGTAGTTTAAACTGTGTCCTCATCGTTTGTCATTGAAAGGGTTGTTTTCTTTTATTTTGTATTAGCTCTGAGCTTTCACCTGGAATTCGTCTCATATCGGGCAGAATTGATCACCATGCCTGAAGAGGTTCACTTGAAGGTTTTGGAGCTGTTCAGCGGTATTGGAGGAATGCACACTGCTATGAAAAGTCAGAATCCTTATTCATGTCGTTGAATCTTACGTTCATGAGTGCACACCGCACAATACGTTTGCCTCCATGCTGGTAGCGTTGTTTAGGTTTATTATTCTTGGAATAATACACCTATGTAATCGCGACGGAGGTCAAAAATTGTGATCGGCATCAAAGTTTGACATCTGATTCTAGATGTCTAGATTCCAAAAACAAAATGTCCGTCCGAGCCGTTTTTTGAAAAGTGGCAACTGCTTGAGCTCGTGAAAGCTATTTGCAGGCCCCTACATTTAGGGAGCGCCACGACAGGAGAAGATATGGTGATGGGAGGGAGGAATACTATTATAGTATTCTCTATCCAGGGTGGGAGCAACTGCTCAACCACCACTTAAGATGGGGGTGTGTCGAAGTGGCGGGGAAATTGAACAAATCAGACAACATCTTACCTTTTATAACGATGTAATCGAGTTAAAGAATCAATGCACAAATTCAGAGACTGATTGTTAATCAAGTAATTAGTAATTAAAACGTTTTAATGAGAGCACGAGTTATCGCCGGGGAAGCCTCCGTAGGAGTAGGACGAATCATCGGTTGGCAGCGCCACCTGTGGCAAGGGGTCTGCGCAGTAGCCTTCGCGCAGCTTCTTCGTCCTTGACTTCGAGTCCGAGCGCAAGATGACGATTTATCGATTTGAGAGGAAGCGATATCGATAGTTAAACAATACACTTATTTGAAGCACTTCAACAGGGTGTGATCCAAGCAAGCGAGTAAATGCTCGACTAGCTGTCGTCCCCCTTAAGGCCCAATGATTCCTACGGGGGCCTTGTTGCCGCCGGAACTCTCAGGGCAGCCGCTGCAAAGGCCACAAAAGCCCTATAGCGGGAAGGGCTGGAGACATACTCCAGTCCTCCCTCATACCGTCGGGGAAAACCTCAGCCTCCAGGACAGCTCTTTCTGTCTCGAATGCTGGGAAGCTTCGAAGCACGTGCCTCGCCAAGCCCTCCGGGTCTGTGCACTACGCACAGCCAGGATCGTCGGCCAGCGCCAGTGGGTGGAGGTTTGCGCTGAATTCCCCGTTCCCAGAGAGCTACTGGTTGGCCCTGTGTTCGGGGACCACCCACGTCATCTCCATTCGCCGAGCCAAGTGGACTCGCCGGACCAACCTCCTACCACTGACCGAAGAGCATAGCCATACCTCCCGGATCAACTTCCCGTTTAAATTGCCCGTTTTGGGTAATAGTTAATTAAAAATCTTAAATTTTCACAAAATACTCGGTTTACCATCTAGTTGTGCCCGCAAGGTATTCAGCCCGATGCCCAAACCCATGGGGTCGAGTAAAGTGTCGTTTTCGAAGTATATTAGGACGTAGAATCCATTTTTGGGGGGTCCCAGAGCGATCCGACTTCAGCGTGGGGACCTATGGGGGTTTCATTTGGCTACAAATGGGATTTTTGAAGGATCCCAGGAAGTTAAATAACGCGTCATTTTCTGAGTAAATTGGGAAACACTTTTTCGAGGTCCTATTTCTGTCGAATCATTGGACACAGAATTAATTTTTGCACAATTACCGCACCTACATGAAAGAATGATAAACGGGTTTTTGACATGAATATGTCTTTTGGCTGGGGCCCATGGAAAAATTTGCGTGACGAAATATTCACCCCAGCATCTAGGTTAATCAAAATCATTGCTATTGTACACAATCATAATAATTATGATTATAATAATCCACCACCACTGTCACACAATAATTGCTTTGATTTACAATACGTTTTCCTAAGAAAAGAAGCCACTAAATGGAAGGGTACAATTGACCCAAGACATATCCATAATGATTTGTATTTTTTTTTTTTTTTTTTTCAGTGAGCGGTGTGTCTGGTGAGGTTCTGGCCGCCGTGGACATAAACTCAGTAGCGAACGAAGTCTACTCCCACAATTTCCCCCAAGTGAAGGTTCTCCGGCGGAACATACAGAAAGTGTCAGCAGCCTACATCAACAAACTTGGAATAAACACCATACTTATGAGCCCTCCTTGTCAACCGTTCACAAGGTACGAACAGGAAAATGGTGTTGTGCTAGTTGACTGTCGGTGTCATGCTCATGAACCTTTGCTGTTACAGGTTGGGCCATAAAAAAGACCTTGAGGACAAAAGGTGCGTCCCCCTGGCGCACATTCTGAGCATTTTGCCTGATTTGACCAACCTCCGGTACCTCCTGGTTGAAAACGTCTCTGGGTTTGAGGACTCCGAAGCCGGAGAGAATTTGCGTCAGACAGTGACAGAAATCGGACTTGATTTCCGGGAATTGATGATCACCCCTTTGCACATTGGGATCCCAAATTCTAGGCAGCGCTATTATATGATAGCTGTGAAAAGGCCACTAGCCTTCCAGACGGAGATTCCTTCCAGGAAGGACTTGGTAATACAAATCATGATCATACTATGATTATCGATCTTATTAATGTTGGCAACACTGAAAGTGGTTTCCTGCTTCATGCCGCCTGCAACCAAAATGCCTGGCAAGTTAGCTTCCACGAATGTAACACCCTAAAATGATTTTGTTTGAATGATTATTTCAGACAGAAGAACAAATATACCAAATCATCGGAAAGGCCCTTCCTAAACAGACCCCCACTTGCATAGGCGACGTTTTAGACCAGTCAGAACATCTCGAGGATTACGCGGTGCCTGACGACGTGCTCCGCAAACGCGCCTGGATCCTCGACATAGCCACCCCGCCGTCCTTGAAGACCTGCTGTTTCACCAAATCCTACACCCACTACGTCGAAGGGACCGGCTCCGTCTTCTGTCCCTACACCACCGAAGTCGTCAAGGTGTCGTACGACGCCGCGCAGAAACTAGATCCTGACACGCCCGAATACCTGGACACCCTTAAAGCTCTGAAAATGAGATTTTTCACACCGAAAGAAGTTCAAAGAATACTGTGCTTTCCAGACACGTTCACGTACCCACCAGACATCACTAGAAGACAAAAATATAGATTATTAGGAAATAGTATTAATGTAGAAGTTGTTTCAAGGCTCATACAAATTATGACAAATTGTATAAAAAATTGAAAATTTATTTTTGAATTTTTGTGAATATATATTTTTTACATTCTACAAGTGTGAAGCTTCTTTAACTGGGAAATCACATTCTTACTGGTCTCCGCCAAGTCATCAATTAGGAACAATGTTAAAATTGACAGTTACAACCATCAAGGTCACCAAAGATAACCTATAGAGCTACAAGAGGGTTAGCGTCTTTCAGGGGTACCACCACATTAAAACTATACCGAACAGGGCCCAGGTATAATGATCAGAATCAACAACAGAACCTAGTTGGCAGACTCTAATTCTGGAGGGACGGGGATCTTTTTCAAGATGGCGAACTTCTTGAGAGCCTCGTATTTCAAGTAGAAGGCGTCGAGCTCCTCCCTCATGGCGTTGTTGTTGTCTTGCATGATTTCCATGTCCCGGTACTCTTGGGATTTTTCTGTTTCAAGTTCGTCTTTCTGTTCAATCCTCTTGATCCGGCAGCTGAAAAGTGCGAAAATCAAAACGTAAAAGGTTTATCGTTAAGAGACTGCGGAGCTACACTGCCGTCTAAGTTAAAACGTCCTATCTCAGTTTTTTCAATTGTTAAGTTAGGTACATGGTTGTATAGATGTTAATGTCTAATAAGCCACGTTAGGAAGTTCTATCTTCATTGGAAAGGCCCGAAAAATGGCTTTGTCCTATCTCAGTTCTGTCGATTGCTGCCTCCATCCATGAATAGAATGTCCTAACTGGGTGGTCCTAGCCCCACCCCTTTCTTCGACTTCTTGCAATACAAGTGACAATCGCTACCTGTTGGTTTAATATAGAGGTTTGATGTCAACCGACAAAGTTGGGAGGTGATATCAAGGAAATGTGGTAAAATTTCAAATCACGGGTGAAAAACGTGGAAGGCGTAGAGAATCTCACTAACCTGTTTTTTCTCAAAACTCAAAAAATTGAGATAGGACGTTTTTAAGTTAGGACGGCAGTTCAGTTGAGCTTTGAATAATATTATACCTGGCAGCATATCCCCGGTTTTTTAGGGTGCGACGGCGCTGCTTCATCTTGACGATGTCCTCCCTCGAGAGGCCCCGGAGCTTCAGTTGGCGGTTGAGATCTCTCACCGAGATGGTGACTAGCTCGTCGTCACTGATGTCCAGTAGGGGGGCGGGCGACAGAGGCATCTGGAAATAGTCCTTCTATCGAATAGAGGGATATAGAAACACACGTAAATGTAAAGCTTCAAAATAGGCGGATTGCACAAAGTAATGGGTTAATGCCTGGTTATTACTAACAGTATCATATTGGCAGTCTAAGGTGCTTACACACCGGACGATAACAGTATGTATTGAGTGGCCACCAATTAACGACTCACCTCCCTTCCCCCCACTCTCCAACAGGAGCCTACGTCGAAATTTTACGTAGCTGACATTTAGACAACTTGTATTCTTCTATTAGGTGCATGTTTTATTTTGACTTGTCACAGTTTTCATGTTTCTATTTTTTGAGGCAGTTTTGAGGGTGACATCTCGACTTGAAGTTTCCGGTGGTGTAAGTCTGGAGTTGAGTTTCCTGTTGTGTAAGCCGAAACAACGCAAATTATTACAGAAACAGATGCCAGGAAGAATCGTGAAAATAGCTATAACTTAGAAAGTGAGCTTATTCATTGAATTACAATCTATTAAATAGTGAGGGACACCAATAAAGGGTTCAAAGTTCATTTTTAAAGGCTAGGTATTTCATAGTACGGAATGAATTCGTGCACTAAATAACTACGTTTAAAGCAGGAAACATTCAAATTTAATAATAATGCTGCCTCAACAGAAACCAGCAAAGGTGACCTGAAGTGGATGGTAGCACCTACACCCTTCCTGATGCGGCCTCGTTGGGGAGGACACACGCCCTTTCTAGGATGACAGCTGAGATAATAGAGTTCACGACCAGATTGTCTAGTTTGAATTTGCATCCGCCTCATGTAGTAGTCATTGAGGATTGGGCCTAGCCCTTTACTCTTCCTAGCTTAGCCACTATATTGGGCGGCCTGCCCCCTCGCCAAAAGGCTTGATGAAACGTAGCAGGTCCCCCAGCTTAAGTTACGTTCTCAGGGGGGCAAATAAATAATCTTGACTAATGCGTCCTCGGGTGTGCATGTTAACCAGTTAGGATATTATTATCCAAGTGACATGAAGCAGATGTTAATGACGTTTTTCCAGCTAGAAATATGGAAGCCATGACCCCAAGCAGCTCTGATATCCTTACACATTGGGGCCTCTTCCTGGGGATCCTCCTTTATGCCGTCGGGGGAATCTATGACCTCATAAACAGATAGCCTTGATCTGGGTTACCCGGCCCTATCGGACTGTGTCCGGAGCGGCGGTGCGCGTCCTCGCAGGGGTATAACCTATTGAGCTGGAGGCCATCTGCAATTATGCTACCTTTCTGGAATAGGCTTTCCTTTCAAACGCTGGGGTGAAGCTTTGAACCTACGCCTCTCCAGGCCCAACTGCACCGGGAGTTGATAGTCATGCTCGTCAGTCGGTGGCAGAAGGATTGGGCTACCGAGTCCACTGGGAGACAAACTTTCGAGTTCTTCTGATCAGTGGCTGGAGATGAGATGGGTCGTCCCTGACCACAGAGCCAAACAGCTTATCACAGGGACTTCTGCACGAACCTCCACAGACTTGCATTGCCCCCACTTGAAAAAAAAAAAAAAACTGACAGGACCTGCCAAACTGGCTTGGCCTTGGGGCAAAAATGCCAAAACCAGCCAGCCATGACCATCTGTGTACGAGATCTAAGACCAATGCTCAAACTTGGTTCTCCACTGCGACCGCTCATGAATAAGCACCTTCAAAGTTCCATTTCATACTTTCCGAGGTCCATACCATTCCCTCATTCACCGTTATCCTTTTTAGGATGCTGTGGAGAGAGCAGCTTGGTCGCTAATAATGTTGTCCTTCATAATTGTGACCTGCAGAAATGAAAGTGTCTGAACATGGATGTGAGGTGAGGTCCATTAGGACCAGGGCAGCTTTAGGGCAAGTACAATGTACAATGTATGTCATACAGAATCTGAAACACCCAGTAATACCAACACAAACCACCTTTTGCCCCTTGCAAAGTATATTCAGCGCTGTAAGCTGGTTGACCTTAAGGCGGGTCCACACATGCGGTGCTCACCGCGCACCTAGCCAATGCTCGCCTGTTTCCTAGTAGTGTGGAGGGGTGCTCGGGGTTGCTCCGACTGGTTTCAGTTTTTCGCCCACTTCAAAGGAGATGAATATTCGCTAAGTACCTAGAACCCGCCCCACTCCACACATGCGGCTCGCTCGGGATTGCGCGTCGGGGAATTTTTCTAGGAATTTTCTCCCACTCTCTCTCCTCACCACAGTTTGTTTCTTTCTCTCCACATTCATTGTTCACTCACGCCTCTAACTCCGATTGTGTGGAGGGGGGACCGGAATACCGAGCTATTCGCCTAGGTACTCGGGGAGTTGCTCGGTGTTCTGCTCGCTCGGCGAGCACCCGCATGTGTAGAGCCGCCTTTAGAACACCCCCTGATGATGAAATTGACACACAATGGCTACCTGTGCGCCATCCTCGGCCTCATCCTACATCTTGCTAAACAATTTGCAGCATACACATTGTGCGGTCACAGCTTTCGTCTAACATGGTCAACGACATGACCCAAATGTAGGTACCTACACCGTGGTCTCTCAAACGGTGATTTTGAGTAGCTTTTCCCTTGCAAGGTCGTGTTGTGTACCTCCAGCTAGCTATAAAATCCTACATCTGAGATAAACTCCATTTATACATTCCCATTCAACAGCCCAGTAGGTCAAGAAATCTTCCGCAGCGATCCCAAGTAAACCGTAGAGCACAGTCTCATCTTGATGTTAATCTGATCTTGGGCTTAAAAGTTGATATACGCTACAATAACCTGACGTTCGTGAAACCAAACTCACCATATTTCCTCGGTGCCTGTCTCCGCGACGAATGTTTTCCGACGGCATCGCCAGGGAAATTTACCTTCTCAACTCGACGGCAACGGGATTTTCCAGCTAAAAACCACTCAGCCACAGCACTTGGAACTTTCTAGGCGTCGAGAAGGGTGAAAAAAGTGCTAAGTCACCCTTCATAATGGCCATGTCCCGTTTACCCTCCCGTCGGAGGCTTTTGCGTTGTTTATCGATCGCAGTGATGCCGGGAGTTTGTATTTTTTCCCCTTCAGACATCGAAAACTTCCCTTTGTCATTCCCATTTCACAATAACATTATTCTGTAAACGTATAAATCGTCGTTGTTACAGTAAATCCACACATCTCATTTTGACTTATTGTTGGGTAGAGCCATTTTGGCGGTTCTCAATGATTTTCTCAATAAGAACGCTCAGGACTATTATCCGTGTTTTTCATTATTACGACTTGCCCACTTCTAATCTTGACTCAACCTCCTTGAATTTCATGGCGAAATTGCCCTCTCTCCACGACTTGCCCACTTCTACCTAAAATAAGTTAGCACCCCAGTTCAAAAATGCTGCGAACTCCACACATCTAAATGATTGGTGATGGCTCGTCAGGCTCTCGAATTCGGTGAACTCCACACATCTGACGCGAAAAGCTGAGATGTGTGGTCAGCTATGACAGTTTTCTTGGTATTTTGTCATAATTTCAGATTTTCAGTAAAAACCCACTAATAATAAGAACTAATGGAAAAACACCTTATTTATAAATACATTGATGGAACTAACAACAACTCATCAGGTATTGATGGAGGGCGGCCTGCAGTGGGGAAAAACCCCCTTTTCCAAACATGCTAATTTCGATTACGTATTAGGTTAATCCATGGAGGAATAGAGTATTTCTCTAATATAGAGTATTCCTCCATGAGGTTAATCATTCTGACAGCAGGTATGTTAGCCACAGAATCCAGTTTCAGCAGGGATTTTTGTCTAAAATCAAGTTTTAGAGCGTAAATTATGGCTCAAAGTCAAAATAAGGGATTTTTGTGCGAATTAAACTCGTTTAATTAATTAAATTAGTCCAATTCGACTTGAGTGTCAATGAGGGTTTTGTACCTGGAAAAGAGGGGGAGGAGTTAGGTACCGTCGAAAAAAAAAAAAAAAAAATCTGCCCCAAGCTGCCGGGTCATACCTATTGCACGTTTGAACTTCTTTCATTCAACAAGTGGAATGCATTTTTTTATATATTATTCTTGGAATAATACACCTATATAATCCCGACGGAGGTTTACCATCTAGTTGTGCCCGCAAGGTTTTCAGCCCGATCCAGGGGCGGATAGGCGGTTTCGACCGGCCCGGGCGATTCAGTTTGACCGGCCCTCCCCCACCCCTCCCACCGTTAAAAGTTACCTATCCGAATACACTTTATTAATTTTAATACCTAGGTGAACTTATACTTATTAATAACTACCATGGAGGACTAGATTCCTCCATGAATAACTGCATTGTACTTAAATGAAAAAGAACAGCGTATATATTTAGAAAAAATAAAAGTGGAGCTTGGTAGGTATGTGAGTTAGTTAGGTGCCGTCTATACAAACATAATAGCGACTGAAGCTAGGATGCATTGAATTTTTGCACATTTCTTCAGTTATCACAGCGTATTGATGAGGAGCATCTTGCTGGAGCACTGAACCGAGAGGCTTTGGGTGTTTCTGGCCCTCCTCGCCATCTCCCCTCCTCACCTACTTATGTTTGTCCCCTGCTTGTTCATTTCTTTAAAATTCTAGGCTCAACCTCAGTCCCATGGTAAATTTACCTTTTACAGCTGTTTAAATTTAATTACCTACCTACTAAAAAAGTTTTTTAAATTGTCCTCATTCGACTTTCTGGCATCCTTCAAAAGTCTGATAGACCGCCAAGGCGAAATCGGACGCTTCTGGAACCCCCAAAAATACTTTGAAAACGACACCTAACTCCTTCCCATAGATGAAACCCTTCAAAAAACCCCTTCTGTAGCTCTCTTTAGTTCCGCAGAGTATAGCTTGGTTTGTGCGATTGGGCTGAAAACCGTGTGGGTACCTACAACTAGAAGGAAAACCAAGTATTTTTTCAAAAGTTTCAGATTTTTGAGAAAAATTTCTACCTACTGCCCAAAACGTCGTGGACATTTCAGTTTTGGAATCTGCTCATCTTAAAACGTAGATATAATGACAAATTTTGAGGACGATCAACATTTTGGACTTTGCTAACAACATAGTGTATTTCTCCAAGAATATTTAACCAAAACGTGATCACATAACGTCCACAGACAAAACTCTTGCTGATGAGGGAGAAGGGACCAAGCGAGGAGGGCCAGAAACGACTGAAGCCACTCGGCTCAGTGCTCTGGCCAGACGCTCCTGCTCGCAAGCCATCAACATGAGATCCTCCAGATTGTTGTCACTCAGAGTTAGCCTCAGCCTTGTTTTGATGATTTTCAATTTTTAAAAACTACTCTAACGCTCAGCTTGGGTGGTAGAAAGCGTTACCAAAACGCTGCAAATTTTACACAAGGGTTTATTATTCTGTGATATAGGTTACTTGTACAGACATTTAATTCTGTTAATAAAAAAAATTAAAAAAAATTTTTTTTTGGATTTTTATATTTCAAAAAAAAATTTTTGGGGAGATTTTTTTTTCAAAAATGTGTGCTTTCAAAAATTCATTAATTTTTACTCGAAAAATAATTAACTTCTTGGGATCCTTCAAAAATCCAATTTTTAGCCCCATGAAAGCCCTATAGAACGCCACAGTGAAATCGGATCGTTCCGGGACCCCCGAAAATGGATTCTACGTCCAAAAATACTTCGAAAACGACACCTAACTCGATCCCATAGCTAAAAGCCTTCAAAACACCCCTCCTGTAGCCCCATTTTAGCCCCATAGCGCCCCACGGGTTTGGGCGATCGGACTGAAAACCTTGCGGGCACAACTAGATGGTAAACCAAGTATTTTGCCAAAATTTCAGATTTTTAAAAAAATTCCTACTGCCCAAAACGGCCCGGACGGCGGACGGCGTACGGCGGACGGCGTACGGCGGACGGCGGACGGACATTTCGGATTTTGAATGTAGACCTCTTGAAACGGATAATGTCAAATTTTGAGGCCGATCGGAGTCGTCGACCCGTGTCGCGAAAACATAGGTGTATTATTCCAAGAATAATAAACCAAAATGTGTGAATCAAAAAGAGAATTGCGTACAATTAGGCCATGAGGATTTAAAACCTTAAAACGCATTGATTGCACTTGTCATCCACCCTGTTAGGAATAAAGCCAACCAGATCGCCTTCATTGTGTCTGAATTTTCCTTTTCGGTCTCGATTTCACATTTTGGTTAAGATCAAATTTTGATTCCAGCTTCGACCGGCCCCTCAGGACCTTCGGCCCTTCGGGCGTCGTCCGATCGCCCAACCTGCCTATCCGCCCCTGGTCCGATCGCCCTAATCCGTGGAGCGCTGTGGGGATAAAATGGGGCTACGGGAAGGGTATTTTTTGGAAGTAGAATCCATTTTTTGGGGTCCCGGAACGATCCGATTTCACTGTGGCGATCTATAGAGCTTTCATGGGGCTACAAAATTTAATCAGATTTTTGATGGATCCCAGGAGGTCAAATATTTTTCAAGTAAAAAAAAAAAGAAATTTTGAAAAACAAAATTAAAAAAAAAAAATTTTTTTGTTGAAATAGTTAATTTCTGGACAAGTAACCCATATCAAAGAATAATAAATCCTAGTGTAAAATTTGCAGCGTTTTTAGCATGGAACATAACTTGGGAAAAAGTGTCACATTTTCGGGTGACGAAACCGGGGACTTCTAGTTTCATCGGACAGAAATCGTTCACCACTCGTTGGAAAGCTCTGAATTTATTAGACAAGGTACATTAAATGGAAATTTTCTCCAATTTGAGTGTAGCTGTACGGAAAGCTGAGTTATGCGCATGACATCAAATCATTTTTGTTTACTAATATGTGACCGTCCACAAGAAAACGTACCTTAGCTCCCGGATTTTTTGTCAAACAATTGCCAATAATTGACAAAAAGCAGAAAGAAATCGACAATAATAATTATTTTAAATTTTTTAAATTTTTTTTGTTGACATAGAATTAATATTCTGGCAGGTACTTAGGTTATAGCTATATCAAAGAATAATAAACCCTTGTGTAAAATTTGCAACGTTTTTAGTTGGGCGATAGGCTACTCAGAAATGTTGTTTTTCGTCACAAATCATCTGCTGGAATTCTCTTATTTTTCTAAATCTTCAATTTTAAGGTGTTCAAACGAATTCATCAATGTTATGGGTTCCATCAGAAATCATAGGGGTGTTCGATCAAAATCATCAACTACGCTCTTATTTTTGTAGGGATTTTAAATTTTAGGGTGTTCAATCGACGAAAAAGTTATTGCACTACATCTTTTCTCTGTGTTTAAACTTCGTGAAACCTTGGCTTCCAAAACTGAAAAATATACTGAAAAACGGTGTGTGTGGAGGGTTTCTGGAAAAAGTTAAGGCTAAGAAGCAATTTTAGGTGGGTGGCTATAGGGACATGGGGTATATTCGTGATCAGTGTCAAATTTCCTGTAAGTAAAGGGGTTTTCAGAGGTATTTTCTGAAATATGGCCGTTCGGCCCCACTGTGGGGGGCTGTGAACGCCCCCAACAGAATTTGAAGGATGCCGATTTTGGGGGATTTTCCGAACGGTTTGGGAGTCGGCGAATGAACGATTCACGTAATAAAGGGTTATGTCGGTGGTCTACCTTTGTGGATTAAGTTTAATAGATTTAATTTTTTATTTAATTAAGGGTGACATTAACATTTAATCTACATTTAATGTAGATTTTACCATCTGAGATATCGCGAATATCGCTCCTTTGGTACAAGACTATCATAACTCAAAAAACGCAATTTTTCAGTAGAGCCGTTTAAAGTTTTGAACGAGTATTAAACTACATTCCAGCTTCCTGAGACAGTAAGTTCTACCCCATGGAGGAAATAGCTTCCTTATTCCTTGGTCTCTCATCCGGTAGGAATTGGGTATTTTGTGGCAGGGCCCCTGCCCTTCAGAAATCCAATAACTATAGTTTGTTGTCAGCAGATACTTCAAAAGTGATGTTTCTATACAACCAAGTAAATTGATTGCCTTGGAAACCTGAAATGTGAACTATCAAAAATTATACAAACAGCGCTGGAAAATCACTACAAAATTGATATGCATTTCTACACGAACGTTCGATCATAATGTCCATCACTGATGACGTCAATGAATTTAAAAATGCTGTGAGGGACATTGCCTTGAGAGTCGTTTATTTCGAATCGGAAACAGGTGAGTCTGAAATGGGCAAAATTTCAGGTGTTTGGAATCGACTGATTCACTTCACGGGGAAAGATTTTGGTGGGCTGTATGTCAGTGTTGTGATTTGAATTGTTGCAGATAGAGTGAGATGTTGTCAGTGGGTGAGGAAGTTGAGCACTATACCGTCAGCAGATTTCGAAAACGCCAAACTCCGCAACGACTATATCCAATTGTTGAGGATCCAGGTCAAATGCGGGGGCCTCCATGGAATTTTCACCGAGACACCACCTGAAGGGAATCTCAGGCCTTTGACCGAGGCGGTGGTGAGACTTTTTGTAATACGGGGACAATGACAGGCGTTTAAAGTGATTTCAACCATTTCCCCGCTTAACTTTCCAGGGGAGCTACATCCTCAAGAACTGCCCCCACCTGCCGCCTGTGGGCCCCATAGCGCCCATAATTTGCCACCGGACTCTCGACGGTCGGGCGTATCTGTCCATCAAACACGTCCCGGGACACGGCATCCTCTGCTACATGGCTGCCTCCCCTGACGGTGTGTGAGGTCTGGACACACCTAAATCTACACTGTTTTGTCCAATAAACGTCCAATCGTCCACCGATACAGGTTTGATTAGAAATCAATTCAATAGGAAAATTTTCTAATTTTGATGAAAAAAGCGAAATACTATCCCTATCACGCTGATCATACCTACCTAATGGAGAATCGATTTTTTGCCAGCAACAGCCATTTCAATCACCTTGACTCAAGTCTCTTCCTTCCGTAAGTTTGAGATCAGGAAGCTTTCTAAAATTCTCCCTGTCCAACGGAGCCTTACGATTTAAGGCCGTCCTTCTCTCTGGGCAACCTTTTAACTAAGTTAAGTCGCCATTGAGTCACATCCATAAATATGGGCCTAGGTATAATACAGACAACTACCTTCAGTGTAGGTATATATTTAAACCCTAGTTCATATTCCAATATCATACAAAGTTTCACAAATAGCAATATTACATGAAGAACGTCCTTAACTTAACGACACTACAAGGGCTACTTTTTTAAGCCGTTAGTATACTCGAAGCAACTCTGTACGAACTCGTATTGCACGTTGAAGTCAACACTCTTCATCGGCTGTGGAGGTATTCCCGGAGCAGATTAAATAAAATCGTCCAATTGTTATAACTCACTGCTGACTTTGGCAAAACAACCACCCTGATACTTACACTTGACTACTGTACACCATTAACTACACGGACTTCGTTTATTCGAAATTCCATCCTCTTATGCAAATTTTCTATTGCGGTCGATATTTTGCAAACAAAACGAAGTATGGCATTATACACTTAGCAGGTGACTGTGTCGTCTTTGGAAAGTTGTCAGAATTTCTGTTACATTCTAAAAGCAGATTGAACTCGTTTTTATAATATTCAAAACTTTATTCTCAAACAACTGGCCTTAAGAGAGTTCATGGACTTTTGGAACTTTTCTTCTGGTTCTCCTTCTCCAAGTTGTCTGAAGAGATTCCTGTTAATAAAACATTTGGATTGATGGTCTGGTTTAATATGGACTAAGAATGTGAAGAAGTGCTGACAGCTTAGTACATTTTACACCCGGGAACGTCACTATAATCTAAAGTTTCATAGTCTTAATCGAAACTTATGAGTTCTGCCGTTTTTTCCTCTTCTTTGACGGATATCTCTTGCGGGTGCGGAAAGCCTTGAGGGATCATGTGAGGAGGCATCATGTTGTTAGGTCCTTGAAGCGATGGAGGGCCCATTGGAGGAGCACCAGGAGAAGGTCCCATAGGAGGAGCACCGGGTTGGGGTCCCATGGGTGGCGCGCCAGGTTGCGTCGGTCCCATGTGTTGCGGAGTGTGTTGCGGGCTGGGGCCCATCGGAGGGGCGATGGGTTGACCCATTTGAGGGACCATGTTCGGAGGGCCGGGCCGAGGTTGACCTCCGGGGCCCATGTGAGACATAGGGTTTGGCCCCATTGGCACCCCTGTAGATCACAAAAGATAATTGAACAAGTCATAAAAATTCCACACACGGTGAAGTCACATAAGTTACCTTGAGGAAGATGCGGGGCTTGAGGTGGTGCCATAGGATGACCCATGTTTGGCCCCATCATTGGACGAGGGCCCGGTCCCATCATGCCCTGCTCCGATCCCACAGCCATCTGCCCACCCTGCATGTTCATCATGTGGTGAGCCTGAGCAGCCATCAGCTGTTCCACCGGAACCGAACCTGAAAAGCAACGTTCGGTAAATGCTCATTTTTGAATTAACACAAATCGAAATATACGGATGACGATAACTTACTAGGATTGTACGGAGGAAAACTGTGCTGAGACGAAGGTGGACCAGGAAATCTTCCAGGGCCCATGTTTTCATTTCCGAATCCACCTGACGACAAACAAACTAATTTGAGAATTATTCTCAGTGGAATTCATAGTCCTCATTCAAGACAAGACATTTTCTGACTCGATCAAAAGTTTTCAACTCGAGAGGAGGTAATTCATATTGCATTATCAACAGAGTATTAAACACAGGCAGTTCCAGTATGTTAAGTAGGAATAGGTAGGTAGATAGGGTACACTTCAGGAAACCCTCCACTCGGCTGGCATCAGACCAGGGATGGGGAATCGGGTTTAAAGAAAGTATCGATTAATTTATTCGATCAAAATTGAAAGTAAAAAAATCGCCTGTAAAGAACCGTTCTTTCAAAGAGAAAAGTCAGCGCAATAAAAATTCACAGAAGTGAAGACCACAGAAGAGAAACAGGGAAAGACCACCTCCAACTATGAATTTTTGACATCGAATCGCCTCTCATCTATAACTAGTTCAGACCGTCTCTGTATGTATGCATGTCACAAGCCTTCTCCTCCGAAACCGTCAGTGATAAAAATACGCCCATTTTTTCTACAGTCTCGGGATCCCCGATAACCTACTGGGAGGGTTGAGATCAACATACAATACGGGCGAACCGGTTCTTATTTTAAATGGGAACCCTTAATTTTTATGTTGGATTCAAATTCCCCAGCCAATTTTACGTCCAATAAGCCCATTGAGCGCAATTTCCGACGCGCGCGAATCCGCGAAACTATCCCTATCCTTATTGTTTACAGTCCGATTGAGACCTTATAGGGGCCAGCCCCTTCGCGGTCTGTCAGGTGTTGCAGTTGCCCTTGGACGGCGCCTACTCGGCCCTTCACCCAGCGAGGGTTGGCTTTGCGGTTTAAAATTTATAAAATTTTTAAAGTGATACTTTTATTACATCGTCTCAAAATTTTTAAATGTATTTTATTGTTGAGAAAACCAAATTTGGCATTTATGCTCCTTCACAACTTGTACCAGCTGTACCGCCGGAACGCTGAACCGTCTCATCGCCAAAAAGGAAAGTGAAATTCGTTTTTTCATAGGATAGCCTTCATAATAGGTACACATATTATGCAACTACGACTTTCCTCGTTTCAGTATTCGCTGACAAGCATGAACATACTACCTTAATCAGTTTCCTCACGTTACTCGATCATCATATCCATAATTCAATGTTTTATGAAGTGCATTTTCCTCTCATCGATAAAGTCACTCTTGCCGAGTCCAGTCTTCCGGTGAAATCGACCACATAATGTAGGAAGTTTTTATTGTGTCTTCCACATGAATCACCATCTCCAGGTGACGAATGCTCTTATTAGATGTTGAAAGTATAATGGTAAAGGATACAACCTGCCAATATGCTCAGTATTCTCAGTATTCCCCAGTTTTTGCTCAACTTTCCTTGTCTTTCTCCTGTTTTAAGGCATCTAAATTAGATGATCTAATAGAACTAATGAGGATTCCTCGTGTGGAAGTTGTTACCAACCTTAACACAATTTTCACAAAAAATGAACTTTTTGCAGTTTTCCCTCAAGATTCACATTATTTAAAAATCCTTTCCCAAGCTCACCTTGCTGCATGTACGCCATTGGAGAATAGCCCATCATGTACTGCTGCTTCTGTTGTTCCTGCCTGAGCTGCATTTCTCGCTCTTGGTCCTGAATCCTCTGGAGGGCCAGTTGCCTTTGATACTGCAGACAAGAACGGATCCAAAGATTTAAAGGGATCGGACTAAACACGCAACAAACTAACATGTCTCCTGGTTTAATTGAGGCAAAGAACATACAGCTAGATATTCTTGCTTCTTTTTCCTCATGATGTCGAGCTTTTGGGCCATTTGCATTTGCCTTTGCTTCTCCGCTAACTCAGCTTCTCGCCTCAACTTCTCACGATGTTCCTCTCGAAGAGCGTCCAATGCTGCTCGAGCGTCTTTTACCTGATTCAGTTTGTCTTGAAGGCCTTCGTAATAAACTGCAAATACAAAAGGTTACGTGATAACAAAAGATGTGTTCAGTGTTTCAACGCGGTTGGGGCGACTTTGCACTCACCTCTTTTATCGTCTTGTTGCTGAATGTAGCTGAGCAAATTGGAATGCATAGTGGTGATATTGAGAAACAGCGTTTGCACGGAAGTGTCGTTACTGATTGGTCGGCCGCGACTCGAGTTGCTTTTCATGCGGTTGACAAACATTTCGACGTTCGAGCGGAGTGAATTGATGAAATCTTCCATCTCAACGTCGTCCACACCGTTTTGTGTCGGGAGTGATTGAACCAAACTGGCTTGTTGCTAAAATGGGGGAGGAGAAATAAAACGCCAGTTTTCGAAAAGAGCTCTTTTCGAACACTGCTAAAGGCGGATTCACATGGAGCCGAACGAGGGCGGAAAGCAGAAATACGGAACGCAATCTGATTGGCTGTTTGGACCGCAATGGAGAATGTTGGTCGCCATGTTGTCAGAGCGGGTGGACAGTGGTCAGCGGAAGAAATTTCTATACCGTTTCTGACGTTCCGTCGTTCGATCGAGCTCCGCGCATGTGCAATGGATATTCTGTTTGTAGTCGCTAGGAGAGGTTGCAATATTTTCGCGTCGATTTGTAGTTTTGCGTCCATCCCTACGTCTGATGAATTTCAACAAGGTCTTTAGAGATACAATGAATTTCAACGAAAATTTAATCGATATTGTGAAGTTCCAGGAGGAGCTTTGAAGATCAGATCAGGAGGAAGGTTATGATTCTACTATGTGAACACTCTTCCAACTGGATTTCCCGTCATTCTGTCCTTCCGGTTTCCGCCCGCCTTCCGCCCCAAGTGAATCCACCTTACGCGACACTTGCGATACTTACTTTAGTTGGCGGGGCTTGTTGGGCGGGAGCCGATGCGTTGCTAAACTCGGAGCTCTGTTGCTGCCAGTAGCTCCTGTTTAGGTACCGGGCCAGTTCAGGGTTTTCTGGCTCGGGCGACGTGCTCAACTGCAATTAATATGGCAAAACCATCATGCTGATTCTACTGTCAACTTTTACAATTAGAGCGAATAAAAATGGAACTCTTATCTAACAACGGAGGTAAACAGTAAAAAAAAAAGGTGTTGCGCAATATTTCATTAACAGCTATGAGACGGCATAAACACTCAAAACTGGTGTCCTCACAAACGTTGTCACAGGAGTCATGATTCGTGACGAGTACTCACCGAAAATTTAGGGGGTGGTGAGTATGACTTGGACACACTGGTTGAAATCGGCGCACTTTTTGACTTCTAAAAAAGACAAACATGAAATATTCAGAACTTTCTCTGGTGATTATGATGATAAAGTTATTGGTTTGATGGATTAGAATGGTTTTTATAAGGGAGTGCGTGTGAGGAGATAACGAGGTTAGGAATGATTTGACATGGAAAAGGGCGAGTGGAAGGTTCAGTTGAACGGGTGCCCAATTTCATTGAGTTTGAGCCACCAAGTAGGCATTGGGTTAGCAGTGCGGTGAGAACCATCCAAGCATAGACCTCATAAGTGTGCATATTCAATAAAACAATCTCCATGGTCGGCTAAAAGCTATCAAACCTATAATTAAAAGAGCATCACTTTCCAGGAAACTACTGGTTCATCAGCACTACCAACTTATAAGGTCTACACATCCAAAAAACCGAAAGGACCTTGCACAGATGGATGCAGTATTGGTGAGTTTTTAGCGAGGTATAGCGAAATTGATGAGACCCAATGTTAGTTCATAAATTGACAAATTCCAACTTCTTCGTGCGAAAAAGTTACTGGCCTGCAAAATGCAAACTGACTCACTCTACATCGTCTACACAAGGTTCTTGCCAATAATGCTCACATGTTTAACCTCGGCTTCCGATTGCGACAAGGCGATCGCTAGTTGCAAGTCCTCCTCTTCCTTTAGTTCGGCTTCGGATTTCCTCGGTGGAGGAGCCTTCAACAATTCGTTTAAAAGACCAGACTGTGACACTAGCGAGACGTAAGAAAATACAATGCAAAATGTTAATGGTTACCTGACTCTGCTGGGCCAAAGAGCTAGTCAAATATTCGATGGGCAGCTCGTCGCTTTTGGTACTGGAGGCGGAAGATGGCCTGCAAATCATTATCGTCATCAGACATAGTTTAAAGCCCAGCTAAGTGGAGCTAAGATCGAGCTTACTTGTTAGCTTTGTCATAGCAGCTATCACAGACTCTGACTTCCTTCTCAATCCCGAATTTAGGCAGCGTGCTCAATTTGGAGGAACACTGAGCGCAGAAAACTTGACCACAGGCGCGACAATGATGCTACGCACATTGAAGTAAAATGTAGTAAATTCATGATTTGGGAAATTTCGAAATTGCGAGAAAATCTATAAAATGAGCAAACCTTTCGTTGGAGGACGCTGAACTGGACGCGGCAACGGTGGCAAACTTCGCCGTCGGCCCATTCTGGGGCTGTGTCGGCGGAGAACATGGCGTCGCTCTCTTTCAGAACGGGGAATTGGTATCCGACGGTTTTCAGTATGTTGACGGTGTCCTGAAACATCCGTCAATGAGAGGGGATAGAACAGGTTAGAGGTGCGTCAAAGGGCCCACAACTGGTTCAATATAATACATATATTGCGGACGCTTTGTATATTATACAAAGCGTCCGCAGCTGAGCGCTCCAATGCAGATGGGTACGATTTTCAGCATAATAGAGTTACAGTCAATCTACTATTCTATTGACGCTGAAATACGAGGAGGAGGAGAATCGTCTTTATTCTAGGGTACTTCCGGTCATCCGAAAAATAATCTTGAAAAATTCAATTTGGCGAGCATAGTAAGTGAAAAGTCTGAAACCACCAAAAGGTTGCTCCATGTGGCGTATCTGAGCACCAAAAGCTCGGAATTTTTTTTAAACTACATTATTGGAAAGTGAGTAGTTGGGTCAGAGGCCAGGTGGAAATGGCCGGGAGTTGTAATTCTAGGGTACTTCTAGCAGTCGGAAAATTTTGAAAAAATTTAAAAATTTATTCCGGCGATTAGATGACGCGAAAAGTTTGAAACCACCACAACGTTGCTCCATTTGGTATCTGAGTATACCCCCGTATAACCCGAAGGCTCCGAATTTCTTTGAAACAAAACTATACATTATTGGAAGAATTTTCCATTTAATGGGTTGTTGGAGGCCAAGTGAGAACGGTCGGGTATTACTGGCGTAGCCAGTAGGGGAGGGCCCCCTAGTATATAATATTGACTATCCCAGGTAGTCTGGTCGTTTAAACGAGGACACCGTCTTCAAGCTCAAGAATTTGAAACATTCTAAAGCTGGAGTGAGGAAAAATCGATATTTCGGCAGTTGTTTTCGGTAATGGGGGGGGGGGGGGGGGATTCAATCACGAAGTTGCATCACTGACCACGTTGATAAACATCAGGAATTAATTTCGTTTCCACTGAAGCGTGTCAGTTTGCGGTTACATCACAACTCTATGCTCTGCTGATTGGCAAATCATTCTTCGCTCATAATGCGAATCCTGCAGCAAAAAAGTGGAAGAAACGAAACCATACCCAGCTGAAGTTTGCCGGGTTCACGAGTTGGGATAAAAATGCACTAAGAAGCAACCGATTGTTTAGGTACGACTATGACACCTCTAAGAGTTGTATGGGGACTGTAGAAGCAATGTGATCCGCCCAGTCAGGCAAAGAGGGTCTTCTGAGTTCATAATAGGATCACGTTTGCTAAGCTCTCCCCAACTCCGTCACTCCCTTCGCTGCCCGATACGTTATTTCATGACGATAAAAAAACATGTCAGCCGAGAGGCAAATAGCCCCAAAAATGAGATATTCAGGAGTGACTGTAAACCAGGAGATGAACCGTAGCTTGCAGGGGAACTCCTCAATTATTGAGAAGTGGTGCTCAGCTAATTCCCTGGTCCTGAACAGGAATAAGACTCAAAGTCTAGAACTAGGCCTCAACCGACGTCTGGATGGGACGGTTAACTTCTTGGGTTTAATGGTTGATAACCGTCTTTCATGGCTGTCACACATTCAAGCGCTTTTGCCAAAATTGTCGTCCTGCATCTACATGATTAGGAGATTGAGGGGCGTTGTGTCTGATGCAGTTCTTCGTTCGGTATATCATGCATGCTTTGCAAGCAGGGCCAGTTACTTTATCATTGCATGGGGAAATTCCAGTCATGCCATCAGGGTCTTTAGGATCCAGAAGCGGGTGATCAGGATAATTGCCGGTCTCTCTTGGAATGAAAGTTGTCGGGGCACTTTTGTGCGTCTGGGTATTCTAACCATTCCCAGTTCCTATGTTTTGGCGGCTCTGAACACAGTCAAGTCATGCTTGTCAAACCTCCCCATGGTTTCCGATGTTCACGAGCATTACACCCGCTCCCGAGGGAACCTGGCCATTCCATTTACCCGTCTCAGTGTGGCCTTGAGGAATGACCCAATTCAAGTGGGTTCTCGTCTTTTCAATGCCCTGCCAAATCATATACAACAGCTCCCTGATAGATCCTTTAATAACGTAATAAAATCACATCTTCTCAAAGCCGAACTCTACTCTTTAGAGGAGTTTTTCGGTATTTCATGGAGCGATGTGTCTTGAGTTGAGTGGGACGTGTATGGGGAAGCCTTTTCTCATATGTTGTCATGTTTCTACTTACGTCCTGAGTTGTTTTAGTTTGTTTATATGACCACACCTATCATGTACCATTGTTTTCTTTTGCCTTGTACCATGCAATTGCCTGATGTATTTCGTGTTTGTACCAACTCATTTTTGACGTTTGCTGAGTCATATTGGCCTCTGCAAATAAAAAACCTTGATTTTGATTTGAAACCTCAAGTTAAGTTCATTGAAAATATAAAAATAAGGAATGGATGTGCACCCGAATTTTGGGTTAAATCATCCTGTGTCATGTTGTTAGAAGTCAAAAAGAGGAAAATACATCATTTTTGAGACAAAAAGTCTTTCACGTAGTTTATATTCACCCCAAGTTGTCCTGGTTGATTCAAAAGATACGTGTGTGACGTCACCTACGGGCCTTCCGATTTGACGGGCACGGTTGCCCACTCAGAAAACCACAAAACAATCTCTTGACATGTTTTAGAACTAATTTTAATACAAATAAGAAGATTTTCTGCGATTCACCCAAACCTACGAACGAATCAAAACAATGGCAGTGATGTCATGTTGAAGCTTTGCTGTGGTTTAGCCCCAGAGACCAATCCTTTAGTTTTTAACTTTTTTAATGGTGGCCAACATGGCACCATGGCGAAATCCATGGAGGAAAGGATTCCTTTCCTCCATGGGCGAAATCGTTGAACAATGAGAGCTGGTTTCCGCCGAAAATTCAAAATGCTATCTTCTCATAAATTCTATAAATTCTTGCAATTTGAGTTTTAACCCCATTTTCGGTGTTATTTGGAAGCATTCTATAAATTAAAAACGCTGCAAATTTTACACAAGGGTTTATTATTCTTTGATATACATTACTTGTGCAGAAATTTAATTCTGTCAATGAAAAAATTAAAAAAAAAATTTTTTTTTGGATTTTTTGTTCAAAAATGTGTTTTTTTTTTTTAAATTCCGTATTTTTTACTCGAAAAATATTTAACATCCTGGGATCCTTCAAAAATCCCATTTTTAGCCCCATGAGAGCCCTATAGATCGCCCCAGTGAAATCGGATCGTTCCGGGACCCCAAAAAATGGATTCTACGTCCAAAAATACTTCGAAAACGACACCTAACTCGATCCCATAGCTAAAAGCCTTAAAAAAACCCCTCCCGTAGCCCCATTATAGCCCCATAGCGCCCCACGGGTTTGGGCGATCGGACTGAAAACCTTGCGGGCACAACTAGATGGTAAACCAAGTATTTTGCCGAAATTTCAGATTTTTAAAAAAATTCCTACTGCCCAAAACGGCCTGGACGGCGGACGGACATTTCGGATTTAGAATGTAGACCACTTGAAACGGATAATGTCAAATTTTGAGCCCGATCGGAGTCGTCGACCCCCGTCGCGAAAACATAGGTGTATTATTCCAAGAATAATAAACCAAAAATAATAATAATTCAGAAACCCGTCCATTCCTTATTGCGGAAATATTCGAATTCAGCTCTGAGCTCACATCACTCGAGGACTGTATCAGTATCCCATTCAAGTACAAAATTACAGTGAAGACGACAGCTCACACTAAGTGATTATTCTATTCTATTCTAAGTCCTACGATAAGTCTTACCGTAGGACTTAGAATAGAATAGAATAATCTATCAGTGTTAACAAAGTAAATCTATTCACACACCGTCAACAAAATTACACAAACTAGGTCACAGTTGGGGATACTCGAGAAACTCGTTAATTGTATAAATAGAGTGGCGAAACAACTTTGTTATAATGGAAGCTCTATAGTCCTTGAACGATAGCGCTCTAGTAGCTTGGGAGAGGGAATTGAAAAGTTCAACACTACTGATAGTCCAGTCATTATAATATAATTAATAAATAATATTATCTTAAAAACGGCCTCTCGTTCGGAAAAATTCCGAACTTTCCGAAACTTTTGGGGGTTGTTCGGGACTTTAATATAGACCCTCTATATCATAGAGGGTCTAAACTAAAAAAGTCGGACTGATTAAGCGTGTGCTAAGTTCAGGGGGGCCAAAAAACCGCCATTTTTTCGTACTTTTTTCAGTTTTTTGACCGCAACTTTTTTTCTGTTGTTTATATCGAAACGGAGCCTTCTATTAACGTTGTAGAGCACAAAATTCTGATCATTTTGCACTACTTGATTGTAATTTTTGATCCAATAGGTACCGAGTTATGTACGTTAAAAAATGGGCTAAATTTCCCAAAATGGCAAAAAACGCCCAATAACGCTGGTTTTTTCCTTCTAAATGGTATTTCACTCAATATTGAAGCATGGAATGGTATATGAATACATAGAATTAGGTTTGTATACCCCCCCCCTCCCCAACACCAACAACGGCCGTCAGCTGGAAAGGTAGAATAAAAAAGGACAATCATGCGCCACAATCTTGGAAAACATTTGTTCAACATTGATACCCCTCCCCCCCTCCCCTTCAAATGGCTGTTGGTATGTACATTAAAACAGCGTACCTACACGTACAGAATTCATATAAAGGTTATATTTACATATAAGGCTTAATTATGTAGAATGTAGGTATTTATCTATTTTGGGGGGATACTGCTTCAAATGACAGCCAGTAGCTGCGATTTCTGTCACTCATTTCCCTCGTAATATCTTCGATGGGTACCCCTCTGACTATTTGACCTACCACAGCACCAAAGCTGCTGAGCGCTCTCGTCGGGCTATGATCTCTTCTATGACTTCTCTCTATGACTCTTCGACCAAGTTCATCTTTACATGCTCTACTTCTGTGACCATGACGCAATTGCGACTCTTAAGAGTCCTTCCTTTCTAATGACACTAACAAGAAGAACCTCATCAACATGCTGATGACTACATTTAATTCAGCTGGCATTGAGTCCAAACAAACAAAAGAGGATGCTGATTGGCTCATTGTCCACACAGCTATTGCGAAGGCTGGTGATGGCCATGACTGCGTTGTGATTATAGGGGAAGATGTAGACCTCTTGGTCTTGATGACATGGCTGGCCTCATCTCACAGCAAAATCTACTTTGAAAAGCCTGGAAGAGGGAGCACTCCATCCACGCTCTATTCTACAATGTCATCTTCTTGCAAATTTGGGCCCCACGACATTCTATTTTTACATGCAGTAAGTGGGTGTGACACCACTTCAGCGCCTTACGGGATTGGAAAAAAGGGTGTGCAGCCTATTCCAGAAGTCTCCTGCTCTGAGCGCCGTTGCAATCCCAATTCCACACTAACAGAGGTTGCCCAAGCAGGAGAGAAATTCATGGTGGCCCTGTATGGTGGAGACCTGAACACTGACAACCTTACCGAGCCGAGGTACAAATTGTTCACTGCCTCCGTGGTCAAATCCAAATTCCAGTTGGCAAAACTACAGCAGGTAGAGCACCGGACCCATGACTGACCCATGCCGGACGCCCTGCTCAATACGTCCATAATCCGAGCCCCCCCCCCATCAAACGCCACGTGTTGTGCCCACCCCACAAAGCCGCAGACTGCAGTGCTGAAGCCATAATAGCGCAGTTTGTCCACCAGGATATCAGGACACAGGACATCAAACGCTTTTGAGAGATCATAAAACCATGGTCCAACATTCAATCGTCCCTCGAGAGCTCCCAGTGCCTCCTTCACCAGTGCAACACAGGCTCCAGTGGTACTCCTGCCCTTGTGAAAGCCATACTGCTCATCTACCAGGATTCCCGGGTCTTCGAGATAAGCCAGCAGTAGAGCCAGATCTTCTCAATCACCTTTACCAGTAGAGGAATCAGCGACACTGGTCTGTAATTACTATAATCATCACGAGACCATTTTTATGTATTGGCACCACTTTGTAGAATTTCAATGCGTCGGCGAATTTCCCTTGTTCAAAGCAAGCATTAATGACGAATGCAAAAGGTTCAGCTATGTACTTGGCACAGAACTTCAGGGTCGACAGGTTCGTACCAAAAACGTCCAATGATCGAGAGTTCCTGAGGGAGATAACGGCCTTGTAAACCCCTTCCACTATGATCTAGGGATGGGTATCGATGTATCGATGTTTCAAAAACATCGATGTTTTTTCTCAAACATCGATGTTTACTCTTCGATGTTTTTTAGACATCGATGTTTTTCCCCTCAAACATCGATGTTTTTTCGCGAAAAAAAAAATTTGTTTTGATGGTTGTTTACGTAAAAATAGTAGATACTTTAATACCTGAACATTAATTATTCATGTTTTATAAATGCTTACTCGGTTGTTTATTTTTTTTTAAATAAAAAAATAATAGGTACAGATTCAAGAAACATCGATGTGTCGATCGAACAGTAGGTAGTTATCGGAAATCGAAAATTTCAATCAACATTAAATGTTGATTAAATTTTAATGTCGATTCGTTATCACTTGTCGTTATCTGTGTTCATGCGGCATCACTCCTGACATAAAAACGAAACAATCCCTGCTGAGCTCTCGCTGTACTTGAACGCTCCCAGCGAAAAAATCGAACAGAACACTTTGGGGTTTTGGATGGTCAACTGCGGGCAACTCTATCATTTCCGAAGTTGTTTTCAAGAATGAACCAAACGTAGCAACATCAGTTCCTTCTGAGAGGCTATTCTCTTAAGCAGGCTTAATTTTAAGCTCCTTGAGAAATCGTCTCTCAGAGGAACTGGCGTAAATTTTTTTTTTAGTAAATAATATTATTCTTTACCGACTTTTTTACTGCCTACTTCTTTTCATCGTTTCAAGTTTTAATGACTTTTTTTTAGAATTTTCTACTAAAACTACAGTGGAAAGAATTTTTTTCTCATAACATCCCCCCCCCCCCCCCCCCCCCTTTGCCATACATATAAAACCATCGATGTTTTTTCTCCGATGTTTTTGAGACATCGATGTTTCTTTTTTAAAAATCATCGATGTCTAAACATCGATGTTTTGTTCATCGATACCCATCCCTCGCAACGAGAAGTGTCCAGATGGGGGTGGTATCTGCCTCAAAAATGTTTCATAACCCTCGGGCGAATCTGGCAAAGCAGCTTCTTATGCCCTAGCCAGACCTGTCTGACCACCCAAAAGGGCTTCCAAACGGCTACAAATGGGGGTTGGAAGTATTTTGGCAACGGGATCGAGTTCAGTCCCGCCTGCGCACCGATATTTGATTATTGAGAATAACAATGTAATGTAGTTTGCCCTGGTTTGTAATTTTTTATCGATGACCTCCCCGAAATGAAGAAAATAGAAGTAATTTTAGGAGCCCGTTGCCTGATTTCACTTGCAGTGGAGGGTTATTAATAAGACAAGGTGAGTTCGCAGAGTAATTCTGAAAATTCCGAACCATTCGGCGCAAACGCAGAAAAAATGTCAGACATGTGTGTGAAATGGCAGAAATGTGTGTGTCTTGCCTCTGGCAAGGGTCGTTAGTGGGGGAAACTCGGCTCGAGAAATTAAACACTCAAGTTCTGATGCTCTGCCGCAGAGCCTCTGCGAACGCAGAACTCGTTCAGAATCGATTCCGGCAGTTCTGATTTTATTTAGAACTTCCAGAACTGATTCCGACTGCCTCCTCGATTGTGGAAAGTCACGCATGCTCGATTCATTTCCTTCTGTGATCTCGTGGAGTAACTTTGTAGGGACTACTTTTTCGTTGGCGGAGGACCGAAGTTCTGTCCGTTTAATTCCTGGAAGCGTTCGTGTTCTGATTCGATTCCGAACGGCCAGAACTTACTCTGCGAACGCAGCTATTGCAGTAGTGAGCGCCACCGAACTAGTTCTTTTATTTCAACGGATGATCGTGATTAACGACAGTTCGTTCCCCCCTCCTAATAACTTCGACGGAAGTTCGGATTCAACTATCAAACAGGCAAACTGTGAGAACAAGGCAACAATGCAGAAGATAATTACCTGAACAGCTCTGTACTTGGGAGAATTCCGGAACGCGTGAGCCCAAGCTTGAATCAATTCGAGGAGTTTGTTCTTGACGTTCTCGTGTGATGTCGATCTGATCAAGTCCGTAAGAGACTCCATGTACGCTTTTGTGCCGATTTCATCGTGTACGGGGGCACCGCAGTTTTTCACACATGATTCCAAAACCTACAGAGGGACAATTTTTTCAAAACAGAAGAAAAAGAATTGAAACTAACTTATGAGTAAAAACTTACGTTTAAAGCAAACATGACGACATGCGGGTTAGGACTGACCATCTTCTTTTTGATAGCCTGCAAAGCGACTTTTGGCCTGAAAAAGAATTGTCAATTTTTTAGGAATGTGGTAGGAATTAAGAATCGCTTTTGGTGTTGAATATCGTTGAAAACTTACTGCACGTCGCCCTGCCGTATCATATCACATATTTGCAGAATCACAGGCCAGTCCGGTTCGAGCTTCAGATTAGTGGTAGCTTTGTCTAGAATGCAGATATTAAATCAGTTTGGCTGCTATAGAATGAAAGTAGGATTGAGTGAGAACGAAACAATAGTTAGCTGCACCCTGCTTAAAAACTAATTTGCGAATGCGGAGAAGGAAGATGACCAAGTAGCCCTACAGTGGGCCGCAAGATCTTGACGCTCCTGGATTTTTGTTCAGTGAGTTTCTTGTACTAAACGGACCCGGTACCTCTTTCAGACCTTTCTGGTATAGCATAATAATAATACCGAATATGTACATTCGGTATTATCGAACACAATACAGCTTTATGACTGAAGTCATGATTTTTGACACAGGTCTACTTAAGTACATCACCGTGTTCCATTGATCCCAACAAAGCGACCTACTTTCCTACTTTCTCCATACGAAATCAAGTTCGCTAGGAAAGGGACGTTCTCCGTCACGGAATTTTTCAGCTATTGAATAATCGAATAAAGTGTTCAAACATCATAACTGACATTCACACAAGGCGTGATCCACCTCGTAATTGCCTGACAACTGAAATGATAACATTGAGTCATCCCAACGCAAATATTGCACTGTTCCAAAAGATACTCCCAACCGATGCTTACGAACTGTACGATGACAATTCAAATACATTTTGACCAGACTAATACACAAGAAATAAACGTGAAGCCATTTTAATCACGGAAGTATCTCAACATTGCGCAAGGTGAAGGTTCTTACCAAGCAGCTTTTCAAAGCTGGAAGATTGCCTGAACATTTTGTAGTGCGGTGAAGCGGTATCAAAATCTAAAATGCTCGTACGATAACGGGAACATCAAGAAGAACTCTAAAAAATATGTAAACGTCGGGATTACAGTCAACGATAATTCACCCGACAACAAAAATCACGGAAATCGAGGGCTCGGCTCTCGGGGTGAGTCGATTTGTGAAACTGCTACAAATAACTTGAGATTTGAAAACTTGCACTAAACTTGCTTTAGTACGGAGGGGCGAAGAAATAACAGGTTTACCAGAACAGGAACGCCTACCCCGAAGTTAGTTCTAAAGTTCGTCGGGAGGGGTCGACAATATCGAGTCAGCTGACTGATTAGACAAGGACCAGGATGGGAGGTTGTCTCGATGTTGGATCTTATAGAGATTCCCTCGAAGCCTTTGACAGTAGGTAACAGGGCGTTTGAATGAGTCCATTGCCCATGAGTCCATCCTATTATAGGCTGCATCCTATTATGACTGTCATAATAGTAGGTACCTAGTTTGAAAAGAATCGATTGTTCACCAGGGGAAGCTTAAAATTCAATACTTGGATTTTGTGTTTTTTGAAATTTGCCATTGACCCAAATATAGTATCGATATTTTGTACCTACGTAGATAATTAAAATTGTAGATAATTTTTTCTTTCGATACACATCCCTAATTTTGTTCCTTTTATCGATCAAATTTCAAAAAAAAACAACAGGCTTTGGCACAAAAAATGCCAAATTCACCACTGCAGGCCAAAAAAAGACTTTAGTGCCACTAAAAGGCAGAACTTGGAGAGGTCCAAAAATAGAAAACTGGGAAACTAACACGAAATTTGTGAGATAATCTCCTTTCTTCTTCTTCTTGGTTGGTTCATTGCTGGGTTGTCAAAAATTGCATTGCCCTTATAGAGGCTTCTCCTTCTTTACAATAATATTATAATATTCTTTCATCTCACCTCTTTGATAGCTATAATATTATTGGTATATTGATAGGTATTATTATTTTATCGAAGAGGTTAGATGGGAATATAAAACCAAGGGACTGTGGTTTAGATTGCTCCAGCTTCATTCCTTGTTCAAAATCTCCATTGGGAGGGCGAAGCTCTGCCCGGCATCCTATTGACTTTTTAACTCGAAATTTTTTTTATCACCTTTTTGTGAAGTTGTAGTGTCCCGTTCGCGCACTTCTCTCATTAGAACATTTTACACGGTCAATCCTGAACTCGAGCGGCCAAGACCATCACTTGGTTGGGAAGCCTAAAAAGCCACCAATAACTCGAAAAGGTCAACAGCCATCACTTCTTGGAGCGACCACCGACTACCGTAACTCGAGCGGCTGGCGACCATCTCTTGCAGATAGCTTTCGCTCCTGCAACACGAGCGGTTTAAGGCCATCACTTTGTCAAATTACTCCCACAACTCGAGCGGTCCAAGCCATCCCTCGTAGATAGCTTTTGCTCCTACGACGCGAGTGGCAACCGACCATCACTTGTGGGATACACCACACACTCACAAACACACGACACGTAGGGGAAGTGAATTTGACATAAATTCATTGTCAATGAATGAATCATTGACAGCAAGCAAGCAACTCTCGTCACACTCCCTCGTCCTGGAACCGGCCTAGTTCCCTGTCTCAAGATCAACAGCCACGCAAGAGCTACATCTCGACAGAGCGCCCGGAGTAAGGTTAATTAATCAATTAATAAGTAAGGAAACCTTCTGCCTACTAGAGCTTCCAGTCGTCGTCCACAGCAACTCCGCTCCAAGTGTCAAGTGAGCGGAGCGGAGCGGTGAGTGTGTGTTCATGGATTAAGTGCCGTGTAAAATCGTTCAAGGTAAATTTCAAATCCAATAAATTTACCCATTAAAATTCCGCCAACTTCAGTGCCAAAAAAAAGGTGAAAAGTCAATAACGCGAGATCTCAGGCACAACAATATAATATATTGTTGTGCCTGAGATCTCGCGTTAATTAATATAATTTTATGGTTGTCTCTGATGCTAATGACAATATTTAATTTAATTGTTTTCCTGTCAGGGCTGTAGATGAGCTTAGTTGCTCGAAACCGGTCCCCACGCTACAATTGTCTATTTGAATAAACAATTTAGCACTCAGCAGAGGAGTCGTTTTGTCTCCCACCTCATTGGATTAGACCTCTGCACCGTCAGCAAACAACCACTTTGTGATACCTACCTAATTAAACAAAAACAATTTTAATTCGCTAATAAATTAATAATATGGGTAGCGAAATAAGAAAACAATATTCCGAAAATGTAATGTGGCCGAGAATGTAATGTGGCTAAGCACGGTGAAGGTCCCGAAAAACAAAACACAGCCCCTGGACCATCAGATACGAAGGTATACGCAGAAACATGCCCTCTGGATCACAGACGAAGAACATAACGCACTGAACACCATTAAATAGCAAATTTTGCTAAGTCCCAAGTGCACTCATGAGTCATAACCAAACATGGATGGCGTCATAGTTGAAATGTGGCTAAAGTAGTGCCTCTTCCTAATTTGAAAAGGTGTGCAAGAGGCCACTCTCTGTAAGGAGTGAAGACTTCTGTAAACTGAAGACTCTCTGTAAGGAGTGAAGGCCCATTAGTGTAGAGAATTCTCTACTGTGTTAACACCGAGCTATTTTCGAAACATGACTGGCCCAGGAGATATTTGTGTGAGCATGATACCAAGGTTCTTGACAGATTTGCAGTTTGGAATAACAAGATTGTTGACAATAATGGGAAAAATGGTGGTTCGGACAAATCCTCGAAGATTCAACGATCATCGAAAATTACGTAGGTAAGGTAATATCATACTATGATGGCTTGACAGTGTAGAGAATTCTCTACTGTGTTAACACCGATCTATTTTCGAAACATGACTGGCCCAGGAGATATTTGTGTGAGTATGATAGGTACCAAGGCTCTTGACAGATTTGCAGTTTGGAATAAAAAGATTGTTGACATTTTGTAAGATTGAGAAGAAGACCATTGGAAGGCACCAGGAATTGACGGCAAGAGATTTGTGTGCTTGCGGGGGGTTCCGACTAAGATTCCATAATATGTCTCTCTGGTAAAATCGATGTAAGATGAGCTGGAAATGAATGGAATTGACATTCCTGGGCACTTTGCGAGACTTCACGGTACCAGTCTCACTCAACAGACACCACTCATGTCGTACACGTATCGAAATAATATTATGTCCTCACTATCTATCATTCGAAGTAGGTAGGTAACTCACCCAACAGTTTGAACATTGTCATGTGCTCCTCCACAATTTTTTTAAAGTTTAACCGCCGCGTGAGACTCCTGGCTTTCGACGGCAATTTTGATTCTGAACGATCAGTCATGTCGGGATTTAAACAATTTCGTCTTATATGTAGATGTGAAGGGTTTTCCGGCATCGACTGCAAAACGTAAGACAACAATACAAAACGTTGCGCACGCCAAATTCGTATCCTAGCAAGATCAACATTTTAGAGGTACTTTTCGGGACAAAAATTCCAAGCCGATTCAGCAGCTGATGTAACTTTTTTCGGCAAAATTATTTTACCTTGTTGGGATAGCCATACTATAATAGCTGCATCTAAATATGGGAGGGTAACAAACAAACAAAAAAGAATACGTAGACGTTTATTGCCAGAAAATAGTTCAATGAAAATGTTGCTCAGAGAAAAAAACGGACGGTAGACCCATGGTTCTACAGTCAGATCATTTAATAATGATTCATTTTACCCTCTACTTGTAACCAACCGCCAAACTTCCTTACAGACCAATCATGTGATTATAGTTTTCGCGATTATGTCGCGTAACGCTTTTTAGCGCAACCTTTTTCCAAAAAATGGAAAGGTGCGCTCACCTCTTCGACATGTATGTTTTTTTTTTGTTTTTTTGTTTGTTTGTTTGTTTGTGTACAGAGCATCACGCCCGAGCGGCTCAACAGATTTTCATGAGGGTGGTCTCATTGTCATCAGCGAGTTCCGGGGGTGGTTATAGGCTACCTTGATTTTCCCTCCCTCATCCCCTTCATCGGTTTTCGGGAGGTCCTTCACGACGAAAGTTGTTTATCTCTGATGTGTAACTAAGGAGGCCTCAAAAGGGGGACGGAAGTTTTTGTCCGATTTCGTTGGTACAAGGGTCTATGGAATGAGCTTTTCAGGCTGATTCCAACGACTCCAAAACGATTTTTGCAGCCTGAGCCGTTCGTTACCTCTGATCGGCATAAGGTTTTATTACGCATCGGTCGTTAGGGTGCAGTTGTTTACGTAATGAGCATCACGTGGATGATGTGTTGTGTGGCATAGTTTGGTCGCTAGATACCTACTGTTTCTTAGTTTCTCTCGCTCATTAAATATATCGTAATAACAAAAAGGTTGCGCTCATCTATTCAATTCAATTGATGGCTTGTTTATGTCGTGACGGGAAAAAATCCTGTTTAATCATTATTAAAAGTCCTGAAAAACGTCCTGTTAATCATTATTAAATGATAAAAATCATAGAATGGTTCAGAGCAGTAACTGCTCTGAAAGGAGAGTAACTTCAGAGCAGTATTACAACTGTTGATGATCACTACCGTCCTGTGATGTAGGTATGTACCTACCTATCGAATGACATAAGGCGCTGATGAACGTTTGTGGAACAGATTACGCACGGAAAAGCCGGCATGATACTCGTCAATGAGCCTTTAAAGGAACAGTTCCTTCTTACTACTGTTGCTTTGAAGAAACCGACGGATACAGAAGTCTTCAGACTTGAACAAACTTCGAAAATTTCACATACATTTAATGTACCTATGTGAACCAGGTGCTCCAACCTATTGGAGGTTTAAGTGCTAAGCCAATGTCCAGCAGTATCGGTCGTGCAGTGGGAAAAAATGATTGTGGCGTAAAGTTTCCTGGAAAAAATGGAGGAGGGATGCACATACAGGGCCGCCGAGAGAAAAAGCGGGCCCGGGGCAAATGAGAGCATAGAGCCCCCATGTAAGGAGGAGGTAGGGGGTAGTTCCCAATAATGAACGTTCAATTTTCATTCTGCACAAGTACCTAACCTATATCAATCTTCAAATGATCTGTCTTCATCAGTACCTCATCCTGAAGGGGTATTTTAAGGCCGCTTTACACGCTACGACAAATCGTAACAATTTATCAGAATCAGAATCAGAATCAGAAGAGGTTTTATTTGCCGATTACATAAATGTATATGACAATGGTCAACAAGGTGAACAGGCTGCAATTTAGTCAGATGTAAAAAATTTTGTACACAAAAATTTGTCCAGTGAGCAATTTAGCTTGAGGGTCCAAAAAGTTCATTTATCACTAAGACTAATTCTGCGAAGTCAATTTAGCTTATGGTCCTAGAGGTAAGATGAGACAAAAACAAAGAATTCATCGAAATTATAGGGAGCAATCTGAATTAACAGCTCTTTACAATTTTTCTTAAAAATAGAGTCGTTTTGTTGGCGTAAGTAAGAAGGCAAGGCGTTGTAGAATTTAACTCCCCACCAGTTTGTAGAGTTTCGACTGGCTGTCAGTCGTGTAAACGGGGGGACAAGTGACTTGGAACTTTTTGTGCCATAAGGATGAGATGGGTGGCAGAAATCTGTTATATTTGTATGGACATATATCAGGCACTCAAAAATGTATACGGCCGGTATAGTCAAGGCTCCTAATTCGACGAACGCGTCCCTACAGTCACTCCGGTAGGCTAAGCCTGCCACAACTCTTATTGCTCTCCTTTGACTACTGAAAATCATGTCACTATGCGGGGAGTGTCCCCGTTATCGTTCAGATGCGATTTGTACGATTTATCGGAACGTGTAAATGGGACATTAACGCTAAGACAAATCGTAACGATTTATTGGAACGATTTATCGGAACGTGTAAATGGGACATCGTAGCGATTTATTGGAGTTGGAGTTGGGTTGGAAGGTCCCTCCAACCCAACCTGGGGGGGCCTTGGGGGGCCTTGTCCCTCCAACTAATCGCTACGATTTGTCGTAGGGTGTAAACACCCTCCCCCTTTCAATTTATCGGAGCGATAAGTTGGTGCAACCTGATCGTTACGATTTGTCGAGGCGTGTAAACACTCCTCCACTTTTCGATTTATTGGAGCGATAAGTTGGTGCAACCTGATCGTTACGATTTGTCGTAGCGTGTAAAGCGGCCTTAAGGTGTATTGATCACAAGTTTCCAGAAGTGTCCGCAGCAACTCACAGCGCCATACGCGTCACCGGCGCCACGAGCGTCATCGGCGTCACGACGCCCGATTATGGTTTATTATTCTTGGAATAATACACCTATGTTTTCGCGACGGGGGTCGACGACTCCGATCGGGCTCAAAATTTGACATTATCCGTTTCAAGAGGTCTACATTCTAAATCCGAAATGTCCGTCCGCCGTACGCCGTACGCCGTCCGCCGTCCGCCGTCCGCCGTCCGCCGTCCAGGCCGTTTTGGGCAGTAGGAATTTTTTTAAAAATCTGAAATTTCGGCAAAATACTTGGTCTACCATCTAGTTGTGCCCGCAAGGTTTTCAGTCCGATCGCCCAAACCCATGGGGCGCTATGGGGCTATAATGGGGCTACGGGAGGGGTTTATTGAAGGCTTTTAGCTATGGGATCGAGTTAGGTGTCGTTTTCGAAGTATTTTTGGACGTAGAATCCATTTTTTGGGGTCCCGGAACGATCCGATTTCACTGGGGCGATGTTTAGGGCATTCGGGGGGCTAAAAATGGGATTTTTGAAGGATCCCAGGATGTTAAATATTTTTCGAGTAAAAAATACAGAGTTTTTGAAAAAACACATTTTTGAACAAAAAAAATCCAAAAAAAAATTTTTTTTGAGATAAAAATCCAAAAAAAAAAAATTTTTTTTATTTTTTCATTGACAGAATTAAATTTCTGCACAAGTAACGTATATCAAAGAATAATAAACCCTTGTGTAAAATTTGCAGCGTTTTTCAAATGGTTTGTCTTCATCAGTAGGTACCTCATTTTGAAGGGGTGTTTAAAGTGTATTGATACAATTTTCTAGAAGTGTCAGCAGCAACTCAAAGTGCCATAAGCGTCACCGGCGCCACGAGCGTCATTGGCGTCACGACGCCCGATTTTGATTTATTATTCTTGGAATAATACACCTGTTTTCGATACAGAGGTCGACGACTCCGATCGGCCTCAAAATTTGACATTATCCATTTCAAGAGGTCTAGATTCCAAAACCGAAATGTCCGTCCGCCGTCCGGGCCGTTTTGGGTACCTAGTAGGAATTTTTTTTTTAAATCTGAAATTTTTACAAAATAGGTAGGTTTACTCGGTTTACCATCTAGTTGGGCCCGTAAAGTTTTCACCCCGATCGCTTTCGAAGTAGAATTTTGAACGTAGAATCCTATATTTGAACGTAGAATCCATTTCTAGGGGTCCCGCAACGATCCGATTTCACTGTGGCGATCTATAGGGCTTTCTTGGGGCTACAAATGAGATTTTTGATGGATCCCAGGAGGTCAAATATTTTTCAAGTAAAAACAAACAAAAAAAGTGTAATTTTTTTTTAAATATAAAAAAATTTCTGAAATATAAAATTTTTTTTAATGTTTTTATTTTTCTAGGTCCCGCTGGGGCCCCAAGCAAAAGTCCGGGCCCGGGGCAAAATGCCCCCTTTGCCCCCCCCCCCTCTCGGTGGGCCTGTGCACATATAGGTATTAGAAATGAACAATAAGTAATTGTTATAAATTATTTATAATTATCGTGTATAGGTACTTTCAAATGGCTGAAAGCATTTTCTCTAGCTCCCAACCCAGTTACTCAACAAAGCGCTCTAACGGCAGAGTTGGGCAGTACCTAATTAATTACATCAGTTTAGCAGAATTTTTCCTAGAAATGTTTCTTATTTTTTCTGACACCCCCCCCCCCCCTATTCTCTGTCCCTCCCAACATTCCCCAGTCCTCCAACCCCCTCTATTTTAATTCTAGTTTCAATTACTCTGCAATTACAAGTACAATTACAAGTAATTGTAATTGCAAAGTGGTTGTTTGCCGATGGTGGAGAGGTCTAATCCAATGAGTTTGGTTAGGGAGAGAGAACGACTCCTCTGCTGAATACTAAATTGTTTATTCAGGTAAACAATTATAGCGTGGGGACCGGTTTCGAGCAACTAAGCTCATCTACAGCCCAGAGTGACTTGAGGTGGTTGAACGTACAAACAGTTCAGAACTGTTTGTACGTTCAACCACCTCAAGTCACTCTGGGCTGTAGATGAGCTTAGTTGCTCGAAACCGGTCCCCACGCTATAATTGTTTACCTGAATAAACAATTTAGTATTCAGCAGAGGAGTCGTTCTCTCTCCCTAACCAAACTCATTAATTGTAATTGCAATTACTTTTCGGAAAAAGGTAATTGCAAGTACAATTACAATTACTTGTAATTGCGGAATTTCAACTACAATTACAAGTAATTGCAAAGTAATTGTAATTGTAATTGCAATTACATTTTGCCCAACTCTGTCTAACGGCATTATCTTTTCAACCATTCATTGGGCCCCTTAAACGAGACTATCGGCGCCAGGGAGGCCATCTTCATCAGCGCAAAAGTCTTTCTTAGTTTTCTCTAAAGTACATATTTCTAGCTAGTTTCTCCCATCACGCACCAGCGAGCCAACATCAAAGAGACATGAATGTATACACATTGTATACCAACTGCAGTTATAAAATTGAAAACTCGATTTAATCAAATCTAAATTACAATGCGGGAACTGTGAAAGCGAGCAAAAACAAGAAACATGTAGCGTCATAAACGTGACAATAGCCGATAAAATCAAATTTAAAAAATTCAAATTCTGACAAATGAACTCGGTAGCTACCTGGAATTGGAATACCTAGGTATTGATTTTTCCTTTTTGCGTGGCCTACCCTAATCGTGATCACCTCTTTTGAGATAGCACGAGACCACAAACTGGTAGGGGCAATTTGAAAGAATGGAAAGATGAGAAAACTGTTGACTGAGGAAGAACGTTTTACAGACCTTTTGAGGATTTGATCGGACACCTGACGGTAATTTTGATTTTGTATGATCGGGGGTTCTCTACAAGTAGGTAGTTGTGAAGGTTTTCATTACACGCTCCTGTTTTTCGACGCCAAATTCGTATCCTAGCAAGAATCTACAATTAACAGGTACATTTCGAGACATTTCAGCAGCTGCGGTAACATTTTAATGCGAAATTATGTTGCGTTGATGAGAGATTATTAAAATTTAATATTATTTTTAATAATAGACGCAGCTAGTATGGCTGTCTAAGGTAAAATTTTTACTAGCATAGTGGGGGGTAACAAAAAAACAAAAAAAAAAACTGTAAACGATCCTCATTACCTACTTTATTGGCAGAGAATAGTTGAGTGAAAATTTTCTACACTGAGAATGCTTTCAATAAAGTTGCACAGAGAAAAAATACATAAAGTAGTTCTTTGAAGGTTTATATTTCTGATGGTACATAAATTACAGAGCAGATGACGATCACAACCGTCCTGCGACGTTATCTCGATTGGCGGACTTGCGGCGCTGACGCGACGCACGTTTGTGGAACGGAAGACGCACGGAAAAGCCGGCATGATCCTCGTCAATGAGCGTTTCAAAAAACTACTGTTGCTTTGAGGAACACGACACCTGTGAATGGAAGGGTAAAATTCAAGCACGGTAGCAAGTTAAGGGTTTAACACGATGCCATGGAGGAATAGATCTATTCCTCCATGACACGATGCTGCGAAAGCGTACCTGATGGAGGAATACGGACAGTCACATTCGTGTCGGGCTTGTAGATCCCCAGCCATTGTTGACCAGAGTAAAGATCCTGGAAAAAGTAAAACATTGTCTCAGTGTTATCTCAAATTATAAAGGCAGCCTAAGGTACTAATAAAATAAAATATAATAACTGAAGTGTACCTTCTCTCACTACTCATCGAAACAATAACATGCTCAATTTAGCCCACTCTGTGATTTTAGCTTACTTCGATTGTGTAGCCCTCACAGTATTTCAGTCCATATCTGCGTAACGTTCTGGTGAATTCATAAGGAGCTCCGTCTGTTCTCCGGCTGTAAAGCGCAATGGCGTAGGAATGGTGAAGGTTCACGACTGGGACCACTTTCCGGGTCCACACTTCGATGGAATTGCTCTACAATAAAATTCAATGTAGGTGTACAGGAGACGATTTTGGGAGCATCCACGCTTTTTCAAAACCTTATGAATGTTTTTCTCAACGAAATCTCTTGTCTTAAACGACATCAGGCAATCCTATCAACTCACCCTGTAGACTCTCAGCCCTTGTATACCGAGGGGATCTTGGTTGACTTGGATTATCTTTTTGTTCAGAAGTATGTCTCGGTATGCGGGTTGTATGGTGGCCAAGTCCGTGGACATAAGCAGTGGAGCTGCCAGGACGGACCACAAGGCCATTTGCGTTTTGCTCTGTTCGTAGCTAAGACCGTAGTTCCCGATGAGGAGCTGTAATAAGAGTAGATGGTTCACAAGCAGAACATTTCCTTTATTAAACTAAAGATTAAATTTTGCGTTTGCCCTCAACCAGTATGGCAATACTTGAGCTTTCCTGTCTTTTGGTTTGTTCATCTCAGAAGTATGTCTGAACGTAGAATCCATTTTTGGGAGTCTCTTGGCTGCGCCAACACTTTTTAAATTAATTTCCAATCATAAACCAACGGACCTACGTAAAAATGCAGCGTTTTTCTTCTTTGTTTTCAGCCTTTTGAACCAGCAACGGGTCAAGGAATTTAAGACCCTTGAAACATCGAACTGCCCCACCGAGGCAATTGTGAACGGTGCCAAGTGCACTCGAAGGGAATCGCTAACGGATCGATGGTCAAGATTATCTGGCGTAAGGTCGTTCCGGTTTGTTACCTGACAAATCGGGGGAGGAGCCCTACAGGTCAAGATCGTACCTACCATGTCCGGGTCGTTCCAATGTCCTGGGCCGGCATACTGAGCGATGTGGTCCTGTTTCAGAGCGAAATAGTCCAAGATGTAAGTCACGCTGGCCCAGCTATCTTGAATGTCATCAAAGTTCCTCCACAGGTTGCAATTTTCGGCCAACAACTCAAAATCAATCTAACAAACGAAAGAAAGGGATCACATTTTATACGTCATTTAAGAAACTGGATTTGTGATTGTCTTTTAAGATCGCTCAGGGGTTTTAATATCAAGTTATTGCGCAATTGAGGAAAAGTCTGGTTTGTTATGCAGTTTAAACTAACTGGAACACTATCCTCGTCGTTGTAAGCTGGATAACTGCAGGAATACACTACGGGACGTCCAGTTTTGTTTAGAGTTTCTTTCAACACTTCATACCCTGATAACAGAAGGAGACAACGTTATAAATACCCGGATCGGAAATTTTCGATCATGTCCGTCGATAAGGCTCCAAAACTATATTAGACGTTCGTCCTCACCTTTGGAGAAATCGATTCCGTCAAAATAACAACCGTCAACTTTGATATAGTCGATACCCCAGTCAACGAGGCGTTGTATGTCGTTTTTCTCGTTCCCGAGAATGCCGGGGTATCCGGCGCAGGTTTTATTACCGTAGTCTTCGTAAATGCCGAATTTTAAGCCTTTCGAATGGACCTGTTTTGTATTAAAAAAAAAAAAAAGGGGGGGGGGGGGATGTAGTATAATAACTAAATTAAGTGGAATTTTGCAAAAATTGGAACTGAATTAGAGTAGAATTGTTTACGTAGTCGGCTAAAGCTTTCATTCCGCCAGGAAATCTAGATGGGTCAGCTTCCAAGTCACCCTCGTCCGTTCTGTTCTTCGATAACCAACAGTCGTCGATGACGAGATATTCGTAACCGGCGTCCAAATAGCCTTGCTCGACCATTAGATCCGCAGTCCGTTTGATTAGGCGTTCGCTGGAAAGAGAAACAAAACACTAATGACATCTACAAGGACACACTATCACTACCACTCAGGTAATTTAGTGATTCCAGATATTGTATCAGATTCTATAATAACTAAGAGTTAGTATAAGAACGAAGTATAACGAAGTACAATAATAATTATTAGTCGTATAGCTTAGCGTAGCCCACGTACCTGATGCATTCGTCAGGAAATTTCTCGCAATTCGTGATGCATCTGAACCTCTGCCAGGTCATCCATCCCATCGGCGGGGTGAGGGCGACTCCGTTGTCCAAACCCTTCGTGACGGTCGCCGCCAAAAACAAGCTCGCCAATACCGCCCAACAGTTCCTGGAGGAACATACACAAATTTAATGAAAGAAAGTCAACGTTTGAAAATGTAGTTGTTCAAGGTGCAATCAATAGTGCTTGGTGGTCTATATAACGAGTATTCTTCACAGGACTCCCAGAACGCCGACATGGCCCTACACACCTATCGATTCACTGCTCCACTAACCTGCGTCCTATGTCACTTTTACACAAACTATCATTCGGTGCAATTATTCAGAGTTTACTTGACGGCTCATTTCACACTGTTCACTTATAGAATAGTTCGAATTGGTAGTTATTGTAGTGATTACAGAAATCTCCCTTCAAATTAGCAATATCTCACGAAAATTTTCTGCAATTTTCTGTGACAAACTGCAATTTTCTGTGTCAAAAAATCATTTAATGATTTTTTGACACAGAAAATTGCAGTTTTGCTCTGGGCTATTGCTACACACTGGCTGTGGGGCTACATGAGGGGTTTATGAAGGACTGAGTATTGTAGAGTCTGAGGGTCATTAGAATTTCTTCTAATTACCTATCCCCAGCCTTAGTTGCCAACATCAACGTCCAGGGTGTCTGTCCATGGGAGAGACCGGCTTTTTTTTTACGTCCGCATAGTAAATGCGACGACGTCTCTTACTCCTCTCGAGCCTGGGACTCTTCAGCCAACAGCGCAGGAAGGTCCAAACATGCTAAGTATGATGCGGCATCAGAGGACCTGAGGGGTTCATTCACGCCAATGGTCATCTCATTCGACGGAGCAGTGCAGGCCCAATTCGGATATTTTTTTAAAGCGCTTGGCCCACGCCCAGGCAGAGAAATGAGGCCGACCATATTCCGTAATGTCCGGTTGAGTTAAAGTAAAGACACTCCGACTCCGGAATACGCGACGGCAGCTACGGTTGTAGAGGAACACTGGGTAAACGACGACTGAAAATCATCGACTGCAGAGTACGCGCAGTCACCACTGAGTACGGCGCCCAGAAGGCATAAGACATAAGACGCCGGGCTCCAGGGCAAAGGAACGCAGGCGGTCTTGTTCCTTGATTATGTTCATGTTTTTGCTTGTTTAATACAGTTATGTTGTTTTGTTAAAATAATACGCCCTGGAGTAGAATGTGCGGCGCTTTACGTTTTGGAACGCCCGAGACAAAGGGAAATCTGCCAAACCACCCACCCAGACTCTATCTTGTTGTCAAGATAAAATTGGAGATATTCTCGCCCGGAACACATCCTGTTTATACTATATCAAGCTGAACGTTGGGATTCTGATTTTCAAACATAATGTCAAAATAGTTGGGCAATCAGTCATCACAATTACCGTGGGGAGGGGGGGGGGGGGGCTGATTAAATTTCCAGTTCGGCACAATCAAACCAACAAGAGAGGCAAACAACTAAAATTACCTTCCGTTAGCTTCCATGATTCCAGTTGACCTCTAGACCGTGCCTCTCCAACCCGACTACCAGCTAAGGACTCGGAGTCAATTCACTTCCCCCTCCAGAACTCTCTGGCGAGTCCGATGTGATGCCGCTTGGTCGCGTCCAAACTGCTCGAAATAGTCAAAAATTTGCGCTAATCTCTAACCACCTACTTACACGAGCTACCTCGTGGACAGAACCACCCTGGAAACAAAGAGCTAAGTAGCAAGATGCAACTTGGCAATCTATGAAATGATAAGTTAGGTGGGAACAGCCCTTACGGTACAATTCCCACGATATACACAAATTCATAACGTTTATTAACAACAATTGTAATAGACGTGTGATTTGTGATGACATAGGTACTGATTTTTTCGTGAGTAAATAGTGTTATGTATCGCGGAACCATTTAACATTTTTCGTAACTGGGAGTACGACCACATAGCAGTTCTCAGCCAGCTTTTAAAAATCAAGCTGAAATCGATGGCGAGGTGCAGATTTCTCTAATAGACGTGTTGACAATAGGGAACCACAATATTACCTCTCTAGTAGCTAGAGCTAGTAACCGCTGGATAACCGCAAGTTAACACAATTGGACGACCAGATTCATTTATAGTGTCCTTACATAATGAGCTGATGACCTGAGCAAGAGAGGCGATGGATTGGAAATATTTATTTATATTAACAAGCAACAGTGAAATGAGGGAAAAAACATGTCGAAGAGATGAGCGCACCTTTCCATTTTTTGGTGGAAAGGTTGCGCTAAAAAAAAAAAAACGCTGCAAATTTTACACAAGGGTTTATTATTATAAAATCAAATTTTGATATAGATTAACTGTGCGAAAATTAATTGTGTCAATAAAAAATATTATTTTTTAACTATTTCTACTGCCCTAAACGGCTCAGGCTGCGTACCTACGGCGGATAGACATTTCGTATTTGGAATCTAGACATCTTGAAACGTATAATGTCAAATTTTGAGGCCGATCTGAATTGTCGACCTCCGTCGCGATTACATAGACCTATATTATATAGGCTATATAGGTCCTATACTCAACAAAGCGCTTTCTAACCGCCATTTCTTATCAACCTATCATTCGGGCCCCTTTAAACAATACCTACCTACTATTCGCGACGGATTGCCTCCTGGTCCCTCCAGAATGGGACCTACAGTCGTTGGGGGATCGGAAGTGGGATCCACTTCCAAGGCAACCTGGTGAACATAGCAGCAGTGTGGCATGCGAATCGAGTTACTGCCAGAGGTTGAAGGTAGGTTTGAGGTCAGAACTAATCAACGATATGAGGAGTGTGTAGAATACAAGTGGCAGGCAAATAAATGGATTTTTCCCGCGTCTCCACTTCCTTGGGCAAAGCAGCTTTGTGCGTTTTGGCTCCTGGCGAGCGGGTCAAGCTGTAGAAGCCAGCTCAGTGATGCCAGTAGGACACAGTAACTGTGTCAACTGTTGTACGATATGCACGTGTAGAGGCGGTTACAAGAGAAACAAGAAACCCTTTCTGGGTGCACATGGGCAGTCAGGATGTTAGCACAGCCTAACGAAGAGCTGGGACACCAGCAATTGAGATCTTTGTGCAAGGGCAATTTGTGGACAGGACTGTATGGAGGATGATGATGTTTGGAGAGCCAGTCTCACTGAGAGTAGCATTTGACTTGGCAATAACAGCCGAGTTCGCACTCACACGAACGCGAGTTGATTACGTCACAGTGAACTGATGACCATCATCAAGCTCCTCACTCACTATCACACCACATGGTTCAATGTCGCATCAGTGGCCCTTGATAACAGCTTCAAATGGCGAAACGCGCACCATTCATTGAGGGGGTTAGGGAGAGAAAACGACTCCTCTGCTGAGTCGTTTTTTTTTCTCTCCCTAACCACCTCATTGGATTAGACCTCTGCACCGTCGGCAAAAACCACACCGTCAACATTCAAATTCTTCGCACAAATCAAAATTGAACGGTCTAAACATGATGTACCCTAACAGAAAAGCTACAGGCCGAATAATTTGTTGTAATGCAACACGAGATCTCGCTGGAAAGTAAGTGTCGAGCAGCAAAATGATGAAGTCATCGCTTCAAGCGATCAATCTTGACCATGAAACACACATGACGCTCCGAACTGCATGATTAATGTAGCGGGTTTTGAGTCATCAAGTAAATAGTTTTTAAACTGTTTAAAAACAACCTCGGCTTCCGGAAATCAAACCCTCAAGCCCTTATGCGAGGGTTCGAGTTCTGATTCGATTCCGACTAGCCAGAATTTGATCTGCGGATGAACCTTATTATAAATCCCGATCCATCGGGAGCTACATGTAGCTATCACAATACCGAGAGCAGTAAAGAGTGCAGTAAATCGTGTTTTACAGCTATAAAAAATGCGTAAAAGCGTAAAATTGGGACAGAAAGGAAAATCGATTGCGAAAACATCATCTGTGCCGCAAAGGATTGTTTATTTATGAGTACGAAACTCCAATAAAAGAAGTCGAACATTTAGTTCAATTATTGTTTATAAAAAACGACCGAAAGAGGCAAATGTTGCTAAAGGAACAACAGGAGTACCTACAAAGATAGCATTAAATAATATTTATAATGAATATATTATATTCAACTACCTGTGTGAAAATCTGAAGCTAACCAGGCTGAACCAGCCTTGAGAAATATTACCTGGGAGATGTTTTTGGGTCGCTAGGGAAATGAGGGTGGGTAATAGTGGATGCTAAGATGGGTCCTAGTAGGTAGAATTCTTTGGTGATAAAGGTATTTTTATCTAAAAAATTTGAAAAAAATTGTTCACCACCAAATAGCCCAATTTGCGGTTAAAGGCCAATTCTAATAGCCCAAATTGCTATAAGTAGCAACCTGACACCTTTCCCCACGAACAGAGCTAAATAGATAGCCCAATTTGCCATTTATAACCCAATCTGGGAACACTGATGAAAGCTGAAAATTTGCACGACGGTGAAAATGTGAAACACAGGGTGTTGCCAAAAGGCAATCTGAAAGGCGGAAAAAGAAACTAGTTGTTATGAGCGATCTGGTGGTAGTTGGCGGAACTAACAATGAAGATGGCGAAAAAGCCATTTTCGGGAGAAGTTGAGTCATAGTTAGTATGAGTTTGGTGTCGCGATCGGCGTGACGCAGGGAGACGATGCAGCCTCGCAAGAGTTAAAAAGGTATGTGCTAAATTGATATCACAAAACAAATGGTTTTGTGATCCAAATGTCGATGAAAGGCCGCGGATACGTGGTGAAAGAAACCATAACTGGTTTATAAACAGTGTGGTAAAGGGGCAGACTATAAGGGGTGGTGGAGGTCTGCTGGACAGCGGGTCCATAAAGGATTCAAGAATAAAATTAATGAAATTGGACCTTCATGGTAAACTTGCAATAAATAAATAAATGTTATAAATGTTATATTGCGTTAATTTACTATAAATCTTGGAGAATCATGTGATTTCTCTACACAGGGCTCTCAAGTCGAGAGCTGGAGGTTACTGGGATTGGAACAGTGAGGAAAATGTAGTTCACATCATTCGGGACTGATTCTGTGACTGGGAAAAAGGCGTAAAGCGCTGTAAATTAGGTTGCGTAGTTACGTTGCGTTTTTGTGTAATTGGAAAAAACGCTGTAAAGCAGTAATGGATGCCCTAACCGACACAAGATGATATTAATATAGTTTCTCTCCGACGTTAGCCCTATCTTTGTTATACATAACAACCTAATACATAAAACCTACATGTAGGTACACCTACATATTGATGTTATGGCAGTAAAGATTTATTTATTTACCTTGTGTGTCTTTACAAGCAAGTGTCAAGTATACCCATCACGATTTTTACGTATTTTTAGCCCATCTGCTTGTGCTGGTTGTAACGATACAAATCGCCATGGCGATACCTACTAAGGTACACAAATGGACAATCCTGTGAGTCCTGGATAATATTATGCATACCTGTCACCAACAAACCGACTTGGAGCTCCTCTACAGGGCAGTGACCCTTTACAAACAAGTTTTTCAAGGTTTGCTGACTCCCAGCCGAACGATCATCGTTAATTCCATTTCTAAGTGAATAAATACTCCAAGTTAGCGATAAGCAAGGGTACCTAGGTACTTCAAATAGGTACCTACCACACTGATCGAAGACATGGGAAACATAGATGCTGCGTAGGTACCTATCAGTAAAATCATATAGGCACCTCAAAACCTTTGTGAACCTACCAAAAAATCATACGTGCGCTTCCTTCCATTCCTTGATGGTATAGTATAAATATCTATTATACATTTGAGTAACGGCGTTTGTTGGTTTGTTTGCAAGGCTGGACCCTAAACCGTTAGAGCTAGAGAGATGCGGCTTTTTCCTATGTGCTCTATGGTATCCGAGATGACGCGCGACCAATTTACAGCACCATAGTTTCCCGCCATTTTTCCCGATCGATCCCCCCCCCCCCCCCTCCATTTGTTTTTCCTTACTTTTTCATATTTTTATTTTCTCAACGTCTGTGCCAGCGAGGTATTTTTTCTATGACATCATCAACTTTACTCCAAAACAATCTCATCACACAATAGTGTGATGTCATACTATGCCATGCAATCCATAATAATTATTATTATTATGGATTGCATGACATACATTACGACATCTATTAAGAATTACATGATGAATTTAACAACAAATTTTCAATTATTATCATCACCTAATTCGTAATAGATGTCACTCACCACGGCAGAAGGTTTTCAATACTTGGAAAGCAGGACTGAAAAATCAATGACATTTATTCCCAAAATGCAACGTAATGTTTTAAATTTCCTCACTCAATTCTCAAATGATATGAAAAAGTACAGTACAACCCTACATGTTTAGGATGAAATAATACATTACAAACTGGCAGGGCCGTACCCAGGGGGGGGGGGGGGGGGGGGGGGGGTCAGAGGGGTTGGAACCCCCCCCCGAAATTTTCCCAAAAATAAGCATTTTCAAACACATAGGAATTAAATTTAGTCAAGTTATAATTGATCATCATAGGTAAATAAGGAAGAGTACAAAACAATTTCTAGTTAAAAGTATACGTAAATAATTTATAAAATGTATTACAATTTTACAAACCCATTCGCGTACGTGGATGGACGCGGTCCGCCGCTAACGGCGTAGACCCAAACGTTCCATTACGGAAGTTGCCGTAAAGCATGTAGTTTGGCGCTATGTATTACGATAGGTAGCAGCACGAAAAATGACCGCCATTCGACTTTGCAAATCCCTGACTATATTCTGTAGGTTGTTTTTCTATGTTCAATATGTTTTTATATGTTAAACAATGTTGAGTCTATTTGTATTGTCTATCTATTTATTTTCCTAGTCACCAAATTAACAAGGGAAATTATTTTTATGTTATTATTTATATACTTAGTGACACTAAGTTAGTGTCGTTCTAACTTTTGTCAATGAAAGCTTAAAATGGCCTAAAAATGGGTTACCTATTTGACAATTTTGGTTTTTCTTGGAATAATAGGTACACCTATGTTTTCGCGACGGAGGTCGACGACTCCGATCAGCCTCAAAATTTGAAATTATCCGTTTCAAGAGGTCTACATTCAAAATCCGAAATGTCCGTCCGCCGTACGCCGTCTGGGCCGTTTTGGGCAGTAGGAGTTTTTTTTTAAAACCTGAAATTTTGACAAAATACTTGGTTTACCATCTAGTTGTGCCCGCAAGGTTTTCAGTCCGATCGCCCAAACCCGTGGGGCGCTATGGGGCTAAAATGGGGCTACAGGAGGGGTTTTCTGAAGGCTTTTAGCTATGGGATCGATTTAGGTGTCGTTTTTGAGTATTTTTGGACGTAGAATCCATTTTTGGGGGTCCCGGAACGATCCGATTGCACTGTGGCAATCTATATTTCTTTCATGGGGCTAAAAATGGGATTTTTGAAGGATCCCAGGAGGTTAATATTTTTCGAGTAAAAAAATAAAGAATTTTTGAAAAAACACATTTTTGAAGAAAAAAAACCCCAAAAAATTTTTTTTTGGAATATAAAAATCTAAAAAAAAATTAATTTTTTTTTTTTCATTGACAGAATTAAATGTCTGTACAAGTAACCTATATCGAAGAATAATAAACCCTTGTGTAAAATTTGCAGCGTTTTTTTCTAAAGTTTTATTGGGTAAGGCCTCCGGACCCCGCCTGGTGCCACAACCCCCCCCCCCCCCCCCGAAAATGTTTCCTGGGTACGGCCTTGCAAACTGGTGACGAGACGTCCGCGAACACCAGAGTAGACGGTTAGAACAACTATGAACGACCATTGGGACAAAACAGCTGATTCCAGAAAGTCCGTTTCGGACGCATGACGTCACTAGGGGGTGACGTCACTGACCTGGCTATATAGTGCATTGCGCCTGTTAAAAGATAGCGCCACTGTCGCATACTACAGCGGTGTGTCCCACTCAGTCCTATTAGCTGGATCTTCCTCATTCTATTCCGTGGGTCCATTCCTTGATGGTGTAGTATAAATATATATAAGTATAAAAGCACAGGGGCAGAGGCGGAAAATTCCCACAAATTGAATCTTTTTACATTGCTTCAAAACTGCCATTTTTGGTTTATTATTCTTGGAATAATACACCTTTGATTTTGCGAAGGGGGTCGACGACTCCCATCGGCCTCAAAAATTGACATTATCCGTTTCAAGAGGTCTACATTCTAAATCCGAAATGTCCGTCCGCCGTGCCGGCCGTTTTGGGCAGTAGGTAGGAATTTAAAAAAAAAATCTGATTTGACAAAATACTTGGTTTACCATCTAGTTGTGCCCGCAAGGTTTTCAGTCCGATTGCCCAAACCCGTGGGGCGCTATGGGGCTGAAATGGGACTACGGGAAAAGTTTTCGAAGGTTTTCAGCTATGGGATCGAGTTAGGTGTCGTTTTCGAAGTATTTTTGGACGTAGAATCAATTTTCGGGGGTCCCGGAACGATACGATTTCACTGTGGCGATCTATAGGGCTTTCATAGGGCTAAAAATGGGATTTTTGATGGATCCCAGGAGGTTAAATATTTTTCGAGTAAAAAAATAAATAATTTTTGAAAAAACAAAAAATTTAAAAAATTTTTTTTTTCCATTGACAGAAATAATTTTTGCGCATAACCTATATCAAAGAATAATAAACCCTAGTGTAAAATTTGCAGCGTTTTCAATCTGTGTAACCAAGACATAAGAGGTAGGTACCAAAGATGGTCACCGGGAATATTCCCCAAAATATAAAACCCGACAAAAATGTAAAATTTATTTTTGTCCCTTATTGCATTTTTTAAATAATTTTTATTAGCGAATTTAAATAGGTACCTAATTTAAATAATTTTTATTCGCGAAATAAACCTATTTAAATGTACTCTAAATTTCGCTGAATTATTTGAGAATTTCAGCGAATTTTGGTTTATTATTCTTGGAATAATACACCTATGTTTTCGCGACGCGGGTCGACGACTCCGATCGGCCTCAAAATTTGACATTATCCGTTTCAAGAGGTCTACATTCAAAATCCGAAATGTCCGTCCGCCGTACGCCGTCTGGGCCGTTTTGGGCAGTAGGAGATTTTTTAAAAACCTGAAATTTTGACAAAATACTTGGTTTACCATCTAGTTGTGCCCGCAAGGTTTTCAGTCCGATCGCCCAAACCCGTGGGACGCTATGGGGCTGAAATGGGACTACGGGAAAGGTTTTCGAAGGTTTTCAGCTATGGGATCGAGTTAGGTGTCGTTTTCGAAGTATTTTTGGACGTAGAATCAATTTTTGGGGGTCCCGGAACGATACGATTTCACTGTGGCGATCTATAGGGCTTTCATAGGGCTAAAAATGGGATTTTTGAAGGATCCCAGGAGGTTAAATATTTTTCGAGTAAAAAATGAATAATTTTTGAAAAAACAAAAAATTCAAAAAAAATTTTTTTTTTTCCATTGACAGAAATAATTTTTGCGCATAACCTATATCAAAGAATAATAAACCCTAGTGTAAAATTTGCAGCGTTTTCAATCTGTGTAACCAAGACATAAGAGGTAGGTACCAAAGATGGTCACCGGGAATATTCCCCAAAATATAAAACCCGACAAAAATGTAAAATTTATTTTTGTCCCTTCTGCATTTTTTAAATAATTTTTATTAGCGAATTTAAATAGGTACCTAATTTAAATAATTTTTATTCGCGAAATAAACCTATTTAAATGTACTCTAAATTTCGCTGAATTATTTGAGAATTTCAGCGAATTTTGGTTTATTATTCTTGGAATAATACACCTATGTTTTCGCGACGCGGGTCGACGACTCCGATCGGCCTCAAAATTTGACATTATCCGTTTCAAGAGGTCTACATTCAAAATCCGAAATGTCCGTCCGCCGTACGCCGTCCGCCGTCCGGGCCGTTTTGGGCAGTAGGAATTTTTTAAAAAATCTGAAATTTTGGCAAAATACTTGGTTTACCATCTAGTTGTGCCCGCAAGGTTTGCAGTCCAATCGCCCAAACCCGTGGGGCGCTATGGGGCTAAAATGGGGCTACAGGAGGGGTGTTTTGAAGGCTTTTAGCTATGGGATCGAGTTAGGTGTCGTTTTCGAAGTATTTTTGGACGTAGAATCCATTTTTGGGGGTCCCGGAACGATCCGATTTCACTGTGGCGTTCTATAGGGCTTTCATGGGGCTAAAAATGGGATTTTTGAAGGATCCCAAGAAGTTAAATATTTAAATAGTTAAAAATTAAAGAATTTTTGAAAAAACACATTTTTGAAAAAAAAAAAATCCCCCCAAAAAATTTTTTTTAAATATAAAAATCCAAAAAAAAATTTTTAATTTTTTTTTATTGACAGAATTAAATGTCTGTACAAGTAACCTATATCACAGAATAATAAACCCTTGTGTAAAATTTGCAGCGTTTTTTCCCCGTACTTTTGAATTAATTTCGTAGGTGCCGACCTAATAAGAAATGTTTGGGGATCCCAATATTAGTGGAATGCTGCACTATGATATAATATATCATAGTTTAGGTACACCTATATACGAACAATGAGTGGATTAGTCCTTCAACGATCATTGAAAAATGAAAATAATTTTTAATGAGGAAAAACTTAAATGAATAAAATAAATAATAAAAATAAATTAATCCCGGGTATGGAAGATTCCCCAAAAATAAATTCGAGGAATTTTCCCATCGGTTTGGTCCCACTCAAATTGATTTGTTAAGTAATTTAAAAAATAAAAAATAAAATAGCACGTAGGTAATACTAAGTATTACATTGTAAGTCTTACATGCATTATGCATGTTCGTAAAATGCAGTTCGGGACTGCAAAATCATCTAGTCGGCGGGTCCGCGGTCAAGCGCGCTGGTTGGCAGTGAGTGCGGGATCTGGTGAAAGCCGAGAATACTCATCTGACTCCCAGGAAATTCAACAGGTGGCGCTCAACTCCCACAACCCCACATTAAAATTTAATGCTGGAGTATTAAATATTATATTAAATTTTAATACTCCAGTAACTGGAGTACGATTAATACGATTAACTGTTAATCGCGGGGTTTCTGGAGGTTTAAATTTTAAACCTATTAATAGCTTTTAATCCATTCTTAAATCCTTTTAAAAAAAAACTAGCTAAACACGTCGATGATAGTTTCTCCGATTTGAAAATTCTGCTTAAATGGAGAAGACAGCAGCTAATGTTGGCAACTGACTTGTTGAAGGGACTTTTCAACAGGTGTCTAATAGAGACTGTTTTGTAGCATCTGAACACACGTACAATACAACAATTGGTCCTGCAAAAGAAATAATGATCCAAGAGTCCTGTAGCCAAGCGAAATTCAAGATCCAACAAAATGAAGTCATAACTATCTCTGAAGATGTGATAATCACCACTGTTATCGTGAAGAGAGGGCTGGGCTTACAAATTGTTATATTATGAAGATACGCTCATCACCGCCAGATGCCTGTCAGGGGGTTACTTACAACCGCTCATTGTCCCGTCAGTACAATCCCTGCACCAGAGGGATTCATCTTACATCATTTGAAAATTAAAAGGACCCCCTTGTTACGCTGATGATGAAGAAACCATAGAGAGTGGTTTGTAAGTCGAATCGGGGGATTTTTCACCTATCTTGATCACCAGGTCACTGTGTAGACAGTAACACGATTGGCTAACACCACGAAATGATACCACCTCACACAAATGGCCATTCTGAATTATTCGTAGGTGACCGCATCGAAAACCATAAGGTCCGAATGTGTGGTGTAACAGGTCAACTCACCTGGTGGGCTTTGCAGGACCCCCTTTCTCCCATAGGCGACCTTTCCGACCCTCAACGCCTGTGTTACACCCCGTAAGGTCGTGAGGAATTCAAATCATTCCGCTTGACCCAACCAGCGCTTCCCGAAGGGACACAATGTCATTTCACGCGAACTGTTGTCAGATAAAAATGATTACCAACAGTGATGAAGAATAGTAGAGAAGTTCACAGACATCTGACGAAGATACATGACGGTTAGGGACTTACCCGTTTGATAAGAAATTCTCATCTGGCTTCCTTGACATCCACAAATAAACTGAACAGTTGGTAGGTTGCCCTGGAAAAGGTTACCCGCACTTAGGCGGGAATCGGACCAATCTAGCCAACACCGCGAAACTTGGTTGCTGTGCTCTGGAGAGTGGTGGCGCCGTGTTTAAAAAAAGTTAGGGACTCGTCGAAAAACCTGGGGACAAGGGTTCAAGGCTACGTACTGTAGGGTTGGCCGCTAGAGAGTGTGCCTACCATCTCTTGGGATATTTCTGTGAGTTATATGAAATCGTGTGTCAAAGAAAAAACGGTTACCATTACTCATAAGAGAGTAATAATTACTCTTCAATCAATTATTGATTTTTGAAGTTAGAAATTTTAGTCAGGGGACAGGTTAGGGACTGATTTTTTGGCACTTTGAATTTAAATTATGAGATTGAATTTGAATTATGAGATTGAATTTGATTAGAAATCAAGGTCAGGGTGTCTATTTTCCGTTGGTAAAAAAAAATCCACTCTAAGTTAAACACGGAGCCCACAAACTCCAAGGGATATGAATTCCGACATGTTGGGAGAATGATGTGAGTGCTTGCACAGTTGATGTCATCAACAAAATGCGCTGGGTCGCCTTTTTCGAGAGTCATCTTCTCGGGTTCGGACGAATCGTCGACGACGGTGGTGATATTAGGTTTGTTCCAGGTTTGACGGAATGTTAACAGAAATCGCCGGAGACATGCGCAGTTTAGAAACTGCTGATCCAGGTCGATCGTAAGTTGGACGGAAACCGATAGCTCGAGTATGTGCGGTCGGGACGCATTATCCATTTTTCGGGGTCCCACATCCATCCACAAACTTGTAAAAGAAAAAGAAAAAAAACTTTTTCAAATAGGGGCCAATTTTAATTAATATAATTGTAATGAGGTAAATTATCTTTATTGATATAGGTAGAATTAATTTTGGATAATTTTTCTTGATCGTTTGCGTTATAACGTTTGCGTTATAAATAACTGATAACGGTAAAGGGGGGTTTTTTTTTGCGTTCAAAAATAAGTTCAAGGCGCCAAGAAAAAAAAAGAAAGATTTTTGGAAAATAATTTCTCCCGCTTCGTCACCAGCCCTACCCACTCCCTCTAGTTCAACAGCCCTGTAGTAAATTACTTTATTATTAAATTACTTTATTATTTACCTATTACTACTAGTAATAAAACGTCATTAGCTGATAAGCAACTTCAGTATAATAATATTATACTGAAGTTGCTTATCAGCTATAATAATATAGTATATTAGGTACATAATATGTAATATATTATATTGAAGTTGCTTATTACATAATATCATTATGTAATAATTACATTACATTATGTAATAGTAACATTGGTGAATTATGTAATAATTAGATTACATTATGTAATAGTAACATTGGTGAAATGTTAAAATTTAACTATTTAATAATTATTATTTTGGATTCTGATTACCGTGGGCGGATTGTGGTTACCATGGTATAAGAAATCTTAAATTTACAATTTTCTGGGTGGATAGTGGAGTTTGATCTCAACTGAGCATTTTATAGTTATCTCCAGCTTTCAGAGAATCTCCGTGATTTTTTTCAAATTTTTCTTCCATCGTGATGATCTGGTCATTTTCAACATTCGAAATTTGTCCTTTTGATGAGAATCACCCAGGTCCACTCTGATTATCACTCTCCTGAATCAATTTCTAAATATATATAAATTAATGCGAATAAAATTGTACGGAAAAATGGGTACCTACTCAAATTCATACCGTTAGGTATAGCATTAAAATTTAATTCAATTAATGCCAAGTCAAATGCATCAAATTTAATAAAATTTATTGAATTATTATATTATTAAATTATCAAATCAAATATTATTATAAAATTTATAATGATATTTAATATCATTATAAATAGATAGCAATAAATCATTATTATAAATTTATTAAATAACAATAAATTATTATTATATTAATTCATTAAAATATCATTTAATGTTATTAAATTCGATGCATTCAACTTAGCATTAAAAGTTGAATTTAAAATGTACTTCTTCTCAATTCTTACTGGTACCGCATTCTTTGTTTCAGATCGGTAGGTAGGTATCCAAATTGTTTTTGAAATAAGTAAAACTCGTTTGAACCGGTCATTCAACAAAATTGCTTCTTTCTTCTTTTCAAACTTTTCAATCGATTCACTTGAAATCGATATTTAGCTTCGACTTTGAATCGGTTTAAAACTTCGATAAATTCATCATGTAAAATACCTACTCGAGCTAAGAAGATTAACTTTTCTTTTCATCAAATTCAAATTTCAAATGCATTTAATGTCGATGTTTAAAACATCGAAAAATTTTGTCGATGTTTTAAACCGATTCATTCGAAGCTATTATCGATTATTCAAGGGGTGGCGGAAAAAGTGAGGGAAACGTAGAGGCACTGTGAGTGCTACAGCGGAAATCGTTTTTTATCTGGCATCACTGCAACTGGAAGTTCGTTGAGGAATCCTCTATGAGGATAGTTAATAATTAATTAATAATTAATTAATAATATCCGTTTATTTTTCACGACTATACTTACCGAAAAGCGTTTGTGGATTATCGGTTATTATCGATTAGCAGCCCTCTTTTGGTTTATTATTCTTGGAATAATACACCTATGTTTTCGCGACGGAGGTCGACGACTCCGATCGGGCTCAAAATTTGACATTATCCGTTTCAAGAGGTCTACATTCAAAATCCGAAATGTCCGTCCGCCGTACGCCGTCTGGGCCGTTTTGGGCAGTAGGAGTTTTTTTAAAAACCTGAAATTTTGACAAAATACTTGGTTTACCATCTAGTTGTGCCCGCAAGGTTTTCAGTCCGATCGCCCAAACCCGTGGGGCGCTATGGGGCTATAATGGGGCTACGGGAGGGGTTTTTTGAAGGCTTTTAGCTATGGGATCGAGTTAGGTGTCGTTTTCGAAGTATTTTTGGACGTAGAATCCATTTTTTGGGGTCCCGGAACGATCCGATTTCACTGGGGCGATGTTTAGGGCATTCGTGGGGCTAAAAATGGGATTTTTGAAGGATCCCAGGATGTTAAATATTTTTCGAGTAAAAAATACGGAATTTTTGAAAAAAAAACACATTTTTGAACAAGAAAATCAAAAAAAAAATTTTTTTTGAGATAAAAATCCAAAAAAAAATTTTTTTTTTAAATTTTTTCATTGACAGAATTAAATGTCTGCACAAGTAACGTATATCAAAGAATAATAAACCCTTGTGTAAAATTTGCAGCGTTTTTTCACAGTGGACTGAATTTCTGTTCGCGTTCTTTGATTTTGTTGCCAAATAGGTATGTGTGATTGGTGGGATATGATTTCTTCCGTTACTCTATTAACATCAAATTCATCGAACGTCGAAAGCCACACTTTTCTACCTGGGTGAACAATAAATATATTTTATAAATACAATAAGAAAAAAATAAATTTGTCAATTTAATATTATTGAACGATGAGTTACGATTTTATGTAATTTGTTAATTTATTGGCCTAGACTGAGACAGCCATAAGAACCCTTAAAAACGCCCACAAATTATCGAATGAAGCGCCCACCCATCTGCTCGTGAAACGGTTGAAAGCTACTATTTTAATAATTGGTTGATTGCTCTCCTCCCTACACGCGTGATAGTGTTTGATGTATGTTCGTGATTCAAACGCACTGTAAATCATCTTCAGCACGGTATCGTGAGTTAAGTTATATAAGTTTTGTTACCGGTAGGTAAACTGTTACGTTTTGTTTCACCAACCCCTTGTGGACAGCAAATGAGGATGCTGGGTCCGTCAGAGCATGAATTGTCTGATTTCAAGTGTGGATTATTTGTAATTGGCTCTCTTTGTGAAGTTTTTAGCTGGTAGTGTGGACCGAAGAGTAATCAGGCGCCGATCTGCCTTTGATAAGTGTTTCGTTTGGTAAGTAAGTTTGTGCGGTCACACAGCAATTAGAAACTCGACACCGCCACGAACAAAGCTCGCCAAACCACCCAAAGTTTCGGGAAACTGTGTCGAAATCTTTCCCCACGATTGAGCTAACAAACCCGAACAAGAATATCGTCTCTTCCATGCGGATCACGATTCCCACCGGGACCTCAATGCTTTGCCCCTTTCCCTGGAATGCGTTTTTATTATGAACGTCCCTAATTTATTCCGAATTATCCTCTGGGAGAAGTAAGTAAAAGGCCTGAATGATAAACTAGTTGACCTCTTCGAAGACCTTCAGGCCCCATTTCACAATGGTCAGCCCATGCGGTACGTGGTGAGGAGTCGCGGAAGACTGCTTCAGAACGTTCATTTTGACGCAACTGTTGCATCACTGAAATAAACGCAGATGACCGGATCAAGCATGTTAGGAGCTTCTTAAGTAACCTATTAATTTTCCAAATGAATTGAGGGGCTCTTAAAGTATCTTGCGACAGGAATTTATTGCCGGGAATCCGCGCGGTCCTTTCAACATGGTTTCAACTGGTATGGAATGTTTTCCGATCGCCTCAGGCACCGCAGGTAGGTACGTACGTGTATTAGGGTTGCCATGTCAATTTTTGCGAATAAAGGACATCCAATTAAAATAAAAGGACAAAAAAAGGACACCAGATTACCATAATATGGTAGTCATATTAATAATATGAGGACCAAAAAAAAAAGAAAAAAAAGAAAGAAAAGAGCTTTTCATCAAGCGTCTGACTCCTGAGGCCATCTAGAGCACAGATTAAACCACTGGTCTAGAGTGTACCAAAAATAGTGTTGGACGATTTATTTGAACCAGGAATTTAGTAAAGTTCTATACATAACATGATTCAATAGAACGGTTTATTAGGTCTACACAGGAAGTAAAACTGTTAACAAAATTTGTTAACAGTTTTATTATGTGCGAATTGTTATCATTTAATGATAACAATTCGCACATAATAAAAATAGTAGGTAATAAATTATTGTAAGTACCTACTTACTTTATAGGTGGCTTTTTTTGCGTCCATTTTTAAAAGGACGCTTAGTCAAAAAAAGAAAAGGACCCTCCGAAAAAAGGACATGTCCTCTTAAAAAAGGACGTATGGAAACCCTAACATGTATAATTCTCCGAAAGTAGGGAGATCTGGGTATCTTAAAAAAAAATAAAAAAATAAAAGATCTAAGGAATATTCGATAATATCTGAATATCTAATTTCTTTTTTTTTACACTGCGATCGCCTGCAGGCCGCCGCCTCAACAGGCGAACGTAAGGCCAATATCTCCCAGCTCCATACACTAATAATAACAGTCATCCGCCTGCACGCGGACGTACTGAACTGCAGATCACACACACTACGCCACCAGTGTCTGCAGGCGGACTGTCGTCAGGAATCCAGGACTGCAAGCGATCCCCAGGAGTGGGGTGTCGTTTTCGAAGTATTTTTGGACGTAGAATCCATTTTGAGGTATCTCATAACGATCCGATTTCATCGTGGGGAATCCCAACGATGGAGGTCAAATGAGGTGTCGTTTTCCGAGTAATTTTGGACGCATAATCCATCTTTCCGGGTCCCACATCAGTCCAAACATTGTACCTACTGGATTTAAAAAAAAATATTTTTTCAATGACAGAATTGGATTTGCAGAATGTCGCAGTATCATCAATCAAAGAATAATAAACCCTGGTTCCCACACTACTAAGGCTGTTATAATATAACACATATTATAACACATATTATGCTCTGGGCTAGGATTTCCTTACTTTCGGAGAATCACCCACCTACTCAAACTGTGCCCTGCATCCTTGATGATGTTACAAAAACTGCGCTTACATCATTATCGAACAGGCGTTAAGTGGGTGGTGATTTGAACCGTTCCTTTTTTACCGGTTTTTTAAAGACCAGAAGCCGAACTTCAGGGAATGTCTTATCTCTTGGAACACCTCGAAGGGATGGACCGAATATGGAAGACCATCCATTAGAAGAGAGGATTCCAACATGACTAATCCACTCGGCGAGTCGGAGACGCTTTCGGCCTAACTAACTGTCGCCCAGCAGATGGCTTTATCGGATTCCCGAACGAATTTCAACGCCATTTCTTCCGGTTGACGGTTACAGCAAATTTTTCTTCGATTTTTTTTTTTTTTCTTATGGCAGCAGGTTTTGAACGCTTTCATTTGGGAGTATTTTTACGGCCGTTTATTAATTTTTTTTTCGCTGTCTCTCTCTCTTACCGGTTTCGATATGGCAAAAACAGTTCCGCCGATTTCTTCCGGATCTCTCGACGGGTTTGTGCATAATACAGATGCTCAAGCTCGGATTCTTATTCCGTATTTTCAGAGATTTCACGTGTTTTCTACGCGGTCACCGCTAGGGTGAAGTAACGTGCAGAAAATGAAGCAATAGTGTACCTACTCCAAAGGTACCTACAAAATGTCCGACTCCCGACTCAGTCGACACAGGTTTTTTTCGCAAGTGTAGTCGCATTTACGTGCATGTGTGACACAAAATGGAGAGCCGCATCGTTTATAGGACACCCTCACCAACCAGGAATGATTTCACTCGCCTTGCGTAATTTTCAGTTTTCTAGGAACTCGAAATTGGATAATAGTCGGGTGCAAACAAGACACGAAATTGCTCCCTGATGAGTCCGCTCGATAGGGAATGGGATCGGGAAAAATTGATGCTTCTTTTTCGCTTGAGGGGAATTTCAGGGAACGAAAGTGGAAATAAACGTCTATATAACTTCGACGAATGAATTCGTTTAAACGTATTCTCCTAGAAAGCCAAAATTGCCTCGAAACATCCGATTTTGCTGTTTTCACTTTTTTGTAGCCGAAACATAAAACAAAATGTTTGGCCAGTCAAAATGATTAAAATCCTACCTACATAAAACACGATTTAAGAAATTAGGTATTCATTTTTGAAAAAAATAAAAAATAAATAAATAATAATAATAATAATAAGATAACAAAGTTGCTGGCTAGAGAGCGTTTTTTTATTTTCTATCATAAGAGATCCGTTGCTGATCTGTCCACAGTGAAGTTTTCGATTTCGCTTCACTCGTTTCCACTAAACTTTCTTGAAATGATATCCCTTTATCTGGAAATCTTCTCTTTTCGCCCCCATTTCAACATGAATATTTCGAGGCCGTTTTATGCCGCCGTAAAAGGCCTTCCTATATTATAACAGGGCGTCTTTCCCTTCGGAAGAACCAAATAAGGATGCAGGATGATTCTTTTTTGAAAGTCATGTTCTAATGGCTCTCAATAAGACGCAGACGCTCTTCCGAATGCGTTGCGCAACTGTGAGCGCATCCCGGAAGTTCTTTTTTTTTTTTTGCAATTCTATCGAAATGACAGCTTTTGCGTAAAATGATCGACTTGTAGTAATGTGTAAAATCAGTACCTATTCAACTTTCGCCCTCGCCAAAAAATGATATCGTATCGTAAAATGATATCCTTGTTCAGGAGATAAATCTCCGCAGTGGCCTACGGAGTTGAAGAAAAAGAAGACGTGAAGAAGAAATGAGCAGCCGATACAAGCAGTAGGTTCCAAGTCGTGAAGAAAGGAATTCCCTTCGAATCCACTGTAAGTACAGGACGCGTAAGATTTATGTCCCCGGATATTTCCGTAATATGTCGAAGATGGGAAAATGATGAGAGAAAATTGAAGATCATTTCGAAAATGGTCTTTTTATGGAATCTTCAGTGGGCTCTTTAGTTCACGCATTTCTAATGCCGCTTCCCTAGGCGGTGCACAGAAACAAAGAACTAGGTATTAAAAAATGTTGGGAAAAAATCTAAATGATTCCAGGCTGGTTTCAAAATTCACCGCTACCTTTAAATTAATATTCAGAGGGTGTTGGGGGCTTTTAGAGATGGCGTAACGCGTCACTTGGTTCAATTTTTTCGGGGGAAACGAAGGAATTCCGTCTGCCCATCTTGTGTGCACCGGACCGCACCTACTTCCCCGGGGCTGTTCGAGACTTGATGAGATGAGGTTACCTCATAGTGATTGTTAACACGATGGTCAATTACACGCCTAACCGCACGGGTGATGAATTAATCACTAGTTTTTTTTTGTTCACCCAAGATTTCGTTCCGCCTGATCTTGAAGGTTTGAAGAGCCTGAGCATAATCATTGGATGAAAGATTACGAAGTGAAATAATCAGACCGTGAATCGCGGGCTTTCTGGCAATTCATGGTCAAGGTGTCGGTTTTACAGGGTTTTTTTCATTTCATTTTTCTATTATTATTTTATTTCATTTTATTTATATATTTTATTTATTATCACTCGACGTTTGTCTCAATAGTAATTTTTGATGTAGAATCGATTCCTACGTTTCTTTTGCCGCTCCAAAGAGAGAGAAACTCAGCTCCAAAACAGTAATAAACCTATGAGTGCTTCAATTTGTAACGTACCTATATCAAACACTCAACGATTTTCCAAAATGTCATTTCACTTCAGTTTAACATTTTAGCTACTGGGTATCAAGTTATGTGCTAGGCTTGGTAATTTCATGTGTTAATGATGCGGTGTTTACGCCCGCCCTGTTTTACGGTGTCTGCTGAATGGTTCATTAAATTTCAAAATAGGGTATTGAAGTCAATAATTTATCATTCTGAACATTTGGAATCAATCACAGAACAAATAAATCTGAACGAAAAATATTCAATTTTGCTCGTAATTTTTTTCATTGAAAAGAGCAACCTGTGCCCACGAAACTTCTCGACCTGAAAACAAGGTCACCTAGATATTCGAGTGGATTCTCCATCTGAGTCCCACTTAACAGTTCGAAGGGCAAAGCCACCGTGGCTTACTGAACTTTATACATAGTTGATGTTTTTTCCCCCGTGGGAGTCCGAACGTCAAACACCCGGTTCAGTTAGTTGCTGACCGAATCGAAGCCACGATCCCTCTTAGACTGCCCGAAGGTTTGATTGGATATGAATTTCTGAAGAGTTGGCGGGAGTCTCTCGGACGGTTCATTTCCTCGATTAATTGAAAGTATAGGACAATTTTTTCCCTGATCGGGCGGATGAAAAAAATGATACCCTTCAAACTCAGCGCAAATGTCGATGGGGCTGGTTCTCTTTGGCGTTTTGGTGTGCCCGATCCTCTTGTCGAATTATGAAGTAAACGCTTACCGCAGCAGTCAGCAGAGTAATGACAAGGCAAACGGCCGGTCGAATGACACCCTTTGTAAGTGAACATTGAAACTTGTTATAAACGAACGCAGCAGATCTCCTATTAACAATCTACTTTGCAGTGTTCATTGTCGATGAGTTCTTCACAAATGTCTACGACCAGCGTCTGAACTACAAAGTGAGACAAATTGTCAATGAGATATCCGAGAGGGTCTTGAAGAAAGGTGCTGTAGCCATAAAATATCATTCCAGCGCCAACGTCCACTTGGATCCTGGTAGGGTGTAAGCTACCCCCCGACTCGTTTTAATGTTATAGAATTTGCTCAACACAATCGTATATCACAGGTGTAACTGCCGTATTCAGTATGACTAGTTGTCATGATTTATGGACCATGTTCAACCGAGGTAGAGATCATCACATCCTCTTCATTGCATTAACAGGTAATAAAAACAGAGAATTATCCAAAAGTCTTGTTCTGCATTCATCAAAGGTTTTTCTGTTGCATCAATTTCCTTCGTGTCTCTAAATTTGAAACAGAGTCCAACTGTCCGAGACTCCCTTTAGAGCATGGTGTCACCATGTCGTTGAACGAAAGAGGGAAGGAAGTGCCCCAGATCATCCTGGACCTCAGAGAAAAAGGATCTCTTCCGTGGACAGCCGCCGCTTTGATTATCGACTCTTCTACTGGTAAAAAACGTTTACAACAGAAAATTTTAAACTAGGGATTTCTGTTATTTTGTATAAATGGTACAAACATAAGATGCGGTCGGTAAAGACATTTTAAATAATTGGAAATTATGTTTTTTAAATGTGTGCGTGCATAGTGTTAAGAAGGATAACGGATTTCCAAGAAGGGATTGTAGAGGCAAATGCTGGACACCGGTATGTCGGCCCAAGGCCACGACCGGGTCCCCCTAAAAATAGGGGGAAACTCCACCCTGGACCTATTTAGTCAGGTCCAGGGCCGCCAGCACATGCCTCAGGTGCTCCAAGGTCCACGGGCCTGGGGGCAGCAGGCCGCCTTACCTGGGCGGCCGCCCCCTGCGACGAGCGGGCAAACTCTGCCAGTGCCCTGAAGCCTTCAGGCTGAAGGCCCTGGCCGTGCTCACATAGCGGGACCAGTCCTCCCGCCCACCATCGGGGAAGACCACACGCTCGAGGACCAGCCTCTCGGCCGAGAACCGCGGGCAATCCCGAAGGATATGCTCCGCGGAGACTGGGGAGGCGCACCAAAAACACCGACCGGACGCCTCCAATCCCAGGGAGGAGAGCTTAGCCGGGAAATCCCCGTGGCCAGCAAGAAGCTGGGTCACGAGGAACCCCGGCCTGACCCAACTGGCCTCAAGCCTCCCCCCAATGCCAGGGAAGAAGGCAAAAGTGTGCAAAAGGGATTGTAGAATAGTCTAAAAATACTACTCGAGTGGGGATCCCCAGAAAACTACTCACTCGATTTACCCCAAAACCCTTTTTTAAAAAATCTTTATTTCCTGAAAAAAATACGAAATACCTGTAACGTATTTGTAATTATTACATGTGTATAATGGAAAGTGAGTTTTACGCCAAGATTTTTGACCTGACATGACGGGGCGCTATTTTATTAATCAATCACCAGCTGCACCTTTTATTCCCAAAATTTGCATGGTCTTCAATGGGGTTCGAACCCGTGGCCACAACAGAATGCAGCGCGAAGTGGCTAACGCTCAGAACCACGCGGCCAATCTGGCCGCCTATTATGTATAATAAGCATTATGTTAATAATTAACATAATTACCAATTATTGGTGTATAGCACCTCATACTCTTTAAACAATACTATGACATGTTTAAAGCACCTCATACTCTTTAAACAATACTATGACATGTTTAAATAACTTACTCGGAAATTAATCTTCTATGCTCGTCGCGGAAGATGATGTGTCGAGCTCGGCAGTATTCTTCGTATCATATCGTTTAACAGATTAAGGTTTCTCAGGGCAGGTACATAATATACTTAAGTCCTAAACATATTAAGACTTAGAACATTATGATAGTTGTGGGTTGCTTGTGATTATTTTTGATGTTGACTGCCTAATTTCAGTAGTATAATTACTGTTATTATTTTTCCACTTGGTCTTTTGGTTGGTACATTTCTTATTTCTACATAATATGAAGAATATTCTTCTTCTTTCTATGCATTTTCCCTATTTATTTGCTTTTGTCCATCCATATGCAAATAAAAACATTCTCTGATCTACAGTTCCTTGAGGGAAAGAATAAGAATCATGTATAACTTCATTGCTTCTCGTTCCATTCAGATTTGTCTCTGGTCCTTCAAATAGCTTTTGAATTAGCTCAGTTCACCGATTCCACACCTTTAAAACCACTCCTGTCGCCATACCCCAGGTTGTGGCGATTCGACTGAAAACCTTGCTGGTACAACTTGGTTAAGAACCGAGTAAATTTGGAAAATCTACTCGGTGCACTATAGTGTACTGTAACTGGCACTTACGGTAGAATCTACCTATCATGAAACATATGTGGAGGAATTTTGAGGGCGATCACATAAAATCATAGGTTGATTACGTATTATGAGAGGATTTTCCAAACTTTTCACACATGACTCATTTTTTCTCTCTTAAAAATACTGTCATAGCCCGTTTCTTTTAGCCAATTTCAAATCACTATGGTACCGATCACATATAATGAAGTAGAATAATAATAATAATTATTATTATTATTATTGATTTTAGATAGTGATTTGACGAAATCAACGATTGACGTCTTGAATCGCCCAATGCCGCAATCAGGAGCTTCATGTTCTGTAGTACTCTACAAATTGAATCCTTTAAATTCAAAGAGTTCTTCTGTTAAAAAGTAAGTTTCGCTTGATTGTTGCTTCCACTGCTCGTATCGTCTGTAAAACGGAATTCGCTTTTAGGAAGAAGGATTTCGAAGAGGTCCTTATGAATCTTCCCTCGAGTGACATTGTGAAAAACTTTTTGGTGATTGTGAGCCAGAAGAAGATTCCCAAAATCCTTGAAGTGGTAAAATCCTTACCTACTTACTTTTAATTTGTCTGAGTGTATGACAAAAATGGTCCATTTTTCTCGTTAAACTTTTTAGGCAAAGAAACTCGGCCTTGTCGAACCGACTACACAATGGATGTTCGTTGTTAACAGTTCGGAGGGCACTAAATCGCGGGATCGAACGGAAAAAAGATACGTCGAATTAGTTCAAGAAGGGGAAAACGTAGCTTTTTTGGTCAACGCCACGAGAACTGCAGCAAATTGTGAAGTGCGTGAAGGGATGAAAATTTGGTTAGATTAAAATGTGTTGCGTTGAATGTTCTTGTTGCTTTAGGTTGGTCTGATTTGCAACACTCGTCAATTGGTGGGAAAACTCATAACTGCTGTGGAAAAGTCTATTGAGCAAGAAATAATTTTAGAGGAGGCTCTTTCTGACGAGGAGTGGGACGTTTTAAAGCCGACTAGGGCCGAAAGACGGAGCAATATTTTGGAATTTATCCGGGTAAGTTGGTAATGCTGGGGAGTGCCAAAGCCGCAATACGTCTTCATCCAGGATAGGATACGTGTTTTAGAGGAAAACGAGGGACGAACCGCCCGACTGTGATTCCTGCACTGAGTGGATCATAAGGTCCAGCGACTCTTGGGGAATGGATTTCTTATCGGCTGACAACGCCCATAGAGGAAACTACGGGTGAGTTTTGAGTTTGGTGCACTGAGTGCACGGTGTTAGGACGATTGAAACGACTTTACAATAAAATACCGTCATTTTTCAGTGACAATAAAGACAACAACACGGCTGGAGGCCTTCTCGAAGTTGGATACTGGCAACCAAGAACTGGCCCCATTTTGAGTGACCACCTTTTCCCCAACGTCATCGGAGGCTTCAGAGGCCGAAAAATGCCCATCGCCTTAGTTCATGTAACAGAAAAATTCCCTATTAAATATTGGCACCTTGAGCTGAAAGAATTTAGTGTTTTTGTTCCGTTTCAGTATCCTCCGTGGCAATTCGTGAAGTACAATGAATTTGGGCAACCTTCAGAGTACAGCGGAGTTGTTATCAATATATTGAATGAGTTGGCAGCTAAAATGAATTTTACGTAAGTCGGACAGAATGTTTGAAAAATAATTCTTTTTACGCCTTCAGCTATTTATTCAAACAATAAAAGGGCATCGATGCCGATTATGAAAGCCCCTGAAGATGTCTTCTTCTACAATGTTGGTGACCTAGCTAGTAGTGCCGCCCTTACATCAAAACCTGGCAGGTTTTTGGCACTCCGCAATTTCTGCCTATACCACATGCTAACGAAGCTAAGTACTTAGGCATAACCTTAGATGCAAAGCTCCGATGGAAACAGCATGTTAAAAGAAAGAAGGCAGAGTTGGTGCTCAAGTTCAGAAAAATGTATTGGTTAATGGGTCGGCGATCGAAAATGTCAACCCAGAACAAATTAACACTCTATAATCAAGTCCTTAAGCCGGTTTGGACTTATGGTGCACAATTGTGGGGATGGACAGCTCAGAGCAACCGAGACATTATCTAGCGGTTCCAAAACAACGTACTGCGTTGCTGTGTCGACGCATATCGGTACACCCGGAATGCCCGTCTGCACAAGGAACTATCAGATAGTTCCTTGTGCAGACGGGCATTCTATTCCAACCATTGATGAAGTCATCAAAAAGCAGGCCATTGCCCATCTCAAAAGACTACACATCAACGAAGAAGCTGTCCACTTGCTTGAAGTTGAAGACCTACTCAGACGGCTTAAGAGGAAGCCTCACGACCTGTGGCAGTGAACGTGAGTGTTTTCGCGAAAACAAATCCGCTCAGTGAGAAGTCAGTGACTAGTCGGTGCGACAAATGTACCCATAATTGTCAAGAACTCGAAGACTTGGTGAAGTACCTAAGTTGATTGGTAAATCAGTTAAGTAAATGCCAATGAGAAATTGCTTATAAGTTTACTTGGTGCAATTATATATATATATATAATCTGCCTAGTCTTTCACATGCACATTAGGGCTTCGGCCACGATGGCAATCGGGTGTCCTGAGCCACCCCTTGACGATTCCTTGTTGCCGCGTCTATTTGTCTTTCCCTAGGACATCCATAAATCGGGTCATCTGGGATGCTGACCAGGGTGAATGAGTGACGATATTGACGTGCAGGTAAATGGTTCAGATTTTTCTCTTCCTCACTCTGCCGAAGTGAGAACTGATAGCACTGGACGGGAAACAACGTCAAATAATGCGTCCGTCTGCGGTTCCCAAACTCCACTGCATTCAAGCTCTCCTCTCAATCCGGGGGTAGTGGCTGAAGGAGCTACAATAATTGCCTCTTTGCAGAAATTTCTCCAAGCTCCAGGACGTCTCTTTCTTCATTGTGGCGACTTGGGACCCCACCCAAGGCTTACGGCGTCTAACATTGTTTCCAATCGCAACAATGAACTCTGGCTACAAGATCAAAGTTATGCTGCTGCATAGGAATTGTTGATAACCAACCAGATGAATTTACGTTGTTTTTTACTGTTCCATAACTGCTAGACTTATCATCCTTCTTCGATCTGCTGGGAATTCGGTTAAGGTGTTCCGTTACAGCACGCCATCTGCCTACTTTCTCATCTTCACCGCCTCCTTAGCTGCATCAATTTACATTCAGTGTTCCTCTATATCAAATGGTTCTCTCATACGCAATGATCAGTCAAACATTGATGAGCATGATTCTGAACATTTTGAGGCACTCTCATCAGAGGCATAGCACAAATTGTTGTGGTCTACAGGCTCTGGGAGTTGCAGCATTGGTGGATCTGGGTTCGTTAGGCTTACTCGATGTGTAGAGGTGTAAGTCTAGCAGATTCTCGGAAGGGTCGGCAAAGTACTGCCCCACCCAGCACAAAGTGTCGTGCTGGGTGAAATTTCCGTTTGCCGCCGCAGTTGCACCGAGGGGCGGTTCGGCGGCTTCCAAACTCGAATGTCGAGGATGGACTCCTGGTCCCCGTCTCTGGTCTTACAAGAACCCGCTTTCTCGGCTTTCAATCTTGAAGTGTCCAGGATGGACTCCTAGACAGCGGGCCTTTGTGTATGTAATTTTTCCTCCCCGCTGTGGAGCCGCTTTAGGGGGAAGTGATGATCGCCAGCGCGCCCGTGCTCAGTAGCGCGCTGAGCGTGAGTCCCTCGAACTTGCTTTGAAGGACCAGAAATCGATCGGACAAGTGTGGGGGGAGTTTTCCCCACAGAAGCAAAATCTATTATTTTGAAAAAAAAAAAAAAAAAAAAAAACAAAAACATAACCTCACGGTAACCAGAATGCCCAACATACAAGGATGACAACTATCATTATTTCGCACTCCAGGTTTTGTTGCCAAATTCAATAATACCGAGGGGTCTCCCAGTGTAATTTGGAGGCCCAAACTTCTATCTTTCATTTTACCTGAGACTGTCCTGTGGTTCGTGGTAAACGGTTTTCTTCCCCCCCCTCGGTGAATTTACTAGGTACTGTGACTTGGCATCCCTGCTAGCATACCTGCTTCACATCTTTTGGAATCATTGTGTTACCGATGACAATTTTTTCAGGTACGAAATTGTCTTGCTACCCAACAGCACCAGTTCAACTAATAAAACGGTTTATACTTTTCACGAGGTAAGTGTCTATATAAATTTAACTGTCAAAATCTTTGAACAGCATGGGACGTTTTTGAAGCGTTTCAATCTCGGTTTTCAGAATTCTTGACTTTTAAGACCTAAGTAATGATTTTCCAAAATCCATACTTCTCCGTTGAATCACAGTTACTAGAAAAAGATCACTCCATGTACCTTGTGATGAGTTTTCTACTTTCCTTTGGTTTGTGTCAGAAACCATCCCAAATCAAAGCAGTTATTTTTATGTCTAGGCGTTGGGCGAGGTGGTGATTGACAGCTCGGTAGAATACGCCGCTTGGGATCAAGTGGTCATGGACCTCCAATCTCAAAAGGTCAAATAGTTCGGTTGAAGTTGTCACACTCTACGGATTTTTGTCAAAGGTGAATAATTTTGACAGGTTTTCCTGGGAGCAGTGGGGTTTGTTGAGACTGAAGATAGAAAAGCCAAAGTGAATTTCACAATACCGGTGGCTATGGAGTCGTATGTTTTTCTCGTTGCGCGTCCCAGAGAGTTGAGTCGAGCTTTGCTGTTCGTGCAGCCCTTCACCGGAGAAGTAAGTTTCAACCAAGGAACGAATTTGGTGGATTGTGGACACAACTTTAACTTGTTTGATTTCAGACGTGGTTGTGCATCATTGCGACTATAATGTTGGCCGGCCCTCTACTTTATTTCGTGCATAGAGTCACACCCTTTTACGACCACTACAGTCATCGGAGCAAAGGCGGCTACACCAAACTGTACAATTGTTTTTGGTATCTTTACGGGGCTCTATTGCAACAAGGTACCTACTTTACAATACCAACTTCATTGCAACGACTTTTCTTATGAGTGCGTTGAATTTTGCCTTTATGATGTTGGCACGCGCGTAACTATAGTATTAATATATTGATGTTTCGTTGGCATCTCATAGGTGGTGGGATCATGCCAGAAGCTGACAGTGGAAGGATTGTTATAGGTAGGGTTTGGTACCGAATACGGACCCCTTTCGCCAAAATATACCGAACATACCGACTAAAAATAATGAATAGAGCATTTTGAAATTCATCGAATTATCTGCTTGCAGGGACTTGGTGGTTGGTCGTATTGGTAGTAGTCACCACCTATTCCGGAAGTTTGGTGGCCTTTCTCACTTTTCCCAAAATGGACCAAGTTATATCAAATGTAAACCAGCTTTTTGAGCGGAGTAGCCAGGGCCTGCTGACGTGGAGCTTCCCGAAAATCTCTACTTTACACGAACTCCTGAAGGTAATTCGTAACGATCCCAGCGTGCAGTAATCGACCCAAATTGAGTCGTTCGAGTGGTATAAAATTGATGTTCACAGAAAACAGACAACAAAGCGTTCAACGCTTTTTACGAGGCGGGTGAGAAGCTCGACAGGCTAACGCCCGAAGTCGTCGAGAGGATCCAGAAGGGCGAGCACGTCTACATCCAAAGGAAGTCTATGATACTTTACATTATGAAACAGGAGTTTCTCAGGACTCAACGATGCGACTTTTCGATTGGCAAGTGGTCATAAAACGCGGGTAATGCAACAAAGGTCGTAATAACTGTGAACGAGTAGCTTCTTTCTTTGAACCCTCCCGAGTCATGGAACCATGCGTTATTAGTTTCAACTTGTCTTGCCACGTCAGTAGACTCGTGTTATAGGTACTGTATTCAAGTGTTTGGCTTTTCAGACACTCATAGATTGACGGTCTAAACGGCGGGTGCAAATTTCAGTTGCACCTACAGTGAAAGTTGGAAATCCTATGTAAATACCGCGAAAGATCCCTAACCCTTTTTTGGAAAAGTGGAAAGCTTGAAGACGTTTACAGCAATCACTGTATTGTTGACATGAATAATTCTTGTTAATCATTAATTATTAAGGTAGCAAGTATACCTACGTTAAATATTATTTTAACCCTCCAATTTGGTAGGTCGTTAACTACGGTATTGATTTCGCCCCCCAATGGTTTCTACAAGAGAAATGCAGGCCGAGGAGAGGGAAACAATTGTTTCCCCCAAATAAAAGGTATATATCGTATTCCTTTTATTTGGCGGAAACTCCTTTTTGCCATCTATGCCTTTAGCTTCCCCTTTTTGCCCTAGCTCATTTTTGTTCCTTTAGGTTTATTATTCTTGGAAAACTTACACCTATGTATTCGTGTCGGAGGTCAAATATTTTGATCAGCTTCAAAATTTGTCATACGTTTCAAGATGTCTAGATTCCAAAAACGAAATGTCCGTCGGCCGTCCGAGCCGTTTTGGGCAAAAACATCAGATGTTTTTGCCCAAAACGGACGGAAATACTGATTCAGTACCTATTTTGTCAGATGAAATTTTTTAGCCCGATCGCCCAAACCCGTGGGGCTATGTGGTGCTAAAAGGGGCTACGGGAGGGGTTTTTGTGTGGTTTTCGGATATGATATCAAACATTATGGGGCTACTATAAACGAGGCTTTTTGAAGGATGCTCGGAAGTCGAATGTGTGTCTTTTACCGAGTAATTATGAACTTAGAATCAATTTTTTGGGGTCGCACATCCGTCCACAAACTTTACAAGAAAATTAAATTAATTTTTTTAATGATAAGATACCTACCTAAATTAATTTTTTTTATTGATGTACATCAATATAATTAATTCTACATAGAATTCATTTCTGGATTATTTATATCATGTCGCATTATTTGCTGCGTTTTATTTTTTGTTTTCTCTATTCAAAAAATGGAAAAATTGCGATAAATTTAAAAAAATTCTTCGATAGGACCTTCTCACCTAAATGAATTTGTTATTTTAGTAAGGCATTTTGTCCATTCTTCAGGTTCTGGCAAATCAAGAAAAACTTTTTAGTTTTCTTATTTTTGAGGAATATCCGGTTTCCGCTCACTAAAAATTGGTTTCTAGTGAGTGGTCCCAACTTTTCGGTAGGTATTTACATTCGAGTAGAATACATAATTCGACCCGAGATCCTCTAATGAAGAGTCCACAGGTTCGCGGTAACTGCCATCGCCCATTCTAAATTATTTGGTTCACTAATTCCACCTTTTCAACTCTTGGAATTCTTCTCTTCGTTAACTACATTTATTTCCAGGTGCTTTAGAAGTGTTGGACGAAAGGCTTGGTTTAGTGGTAAAGCCCCACAGTCCATATTTGAAAATAATAAACAACCAGTAAGTCCAACCCCGTCTCCAACTTAACATTATTTCAAGTTCAATGATTTCTTCAACAATAAATAATCGGCGTTTCCAGCATACACAACATGCACAAAGTTGGTTTGATCAACAAATGGCTGGAAGACTCTCTCCCCAAAAAAGACCGATGTTGGATGTCCTCTCTGGCCAGCTCCAGTTCCACCCACACCGTCAACCTGGACGACATGCAGGGGTGTTTCTTCCTGCTTTTCATGGGTATGACATCACTCAATCATTCGAGAAGGAAGAAAAAAGTCGTTTGAGGTAACGTAAAAAGTGGACGTTTTATTGCAGGGGTGGTGGCTGCAACGCTTCTCATAGCCGGGGAATTCTTTATGAATTGGTGGAAAAAAAAGAAGCAGCGGAGCGTCATTCAACCATTCATTTCGTAATGGCCGAAAATTTGTATGTAAGATGCAAAAATAATTAAACTGTTTTATTTATTCTTGAAAAGTAAATTATTCCTGGTTAGCAGAACGTGCAAGTTGTCGGTGATCTAACGGGCAAATTATTGTGCCAACTTCTCATGAAACGATCGTACAAAAGCCTCCTAAAATACCTATTGGTGCATCGAGGTGATGGATGACGACGGTGGACGTGTTACTTGCAAGGAATGATGAAGATTTGATGAGCCTTTTGTAAAGGAGCATCTTTGACTCGAAACCGAAGCGTGTCACTTGCGAAAGACGTCTTTGGGTGATTTGGCAATGATTTAGGCTCCAGGGAATGTCTGATGCAGAATACTCGACATGACTCGAATTTTGTTCTCGGTCTTTAGCTGGATAACAGTGGAAACGCTGTAAGAATTTCTCTCTGGCATCAATGGCAATTCACCCAATCCATTAAGCTTGTTCGTTGTATAACTTCAAACAATAAAGGTTGCCCGAGCCCCGGGGAGGAGTAGGAAGAGCGCGAAACCGAGATGGTAATCCAAAGCTTCACTTCCCGGGTGAAGGGGACCAGTTGGGTGCAGCGGGTGTCGTCCGCGATCTCCCAGAGGGTCACGTTTATCGAATTTTGCTATCTAATGGTTGGGTATTTTCAGTGAATCATTTCCAAACCTAAACTCCCGTAATTACCTTCTGGTAAATTATCTTTATTGGGGGAGGAAGCTCCGTAAAAGCGACCTCTACTATGTAAAAATAGGAAGGTTTCGCGTTGATTTTACATTTCGTGGTAGTTTATCAGTCATTAGTGGGATAGCGGCTGAAAGTGGTGGCAGTCAATTGCTGTACATCAGAAAAGTGTGGAATCACACATAGGTGGTACCAAATCCTCATACGTCGTTTTGCACATGTTTCATAATATGAAACATACATAAAATATTATATTAGTTCTATCTACGTACGCGCGGAATAATCAAATCGAGTATTTTGTCAAAATTACCGATTAAAAAAAAAACCTACTGCCCGAAACGGCCTGGACGTTTCGTCTTTGGAATAATGACGATTTTCGAGGTCGATCAAGATTCCAAGAGTTATTAACCAAAAAATCGGCATAAAAAGTTCGATAATCTATTTTATCGAGGGATGAAACATTGATTTAAAAAACAGAGTATCGATACCTTTTCTTATTTTGGAAGCACTTTTGGAGTCTCTTAGTAGTTGACCAATTACCCTTTTGTTGATACATTTTCAACTTTTCCGAAAAGATTCTTTATTGACAGGGTCAAATTTTTGCCCAATTTATTCAATAGAATGATAAATAATTCATAATCATTCTATTGAATAAATTGGGCACCACAACTTATTGTGGTTGTTTACAGATTTTGGTCATTTGTTCTAAAATTGAAAAATACGGCAAAGTTAATAACACATTTAATGTGTTATTAACTTTGCCGTATTTTTACGGACATAGCAGCCCTATGCCGATTTATAACCTACGATCCAGGGTTACTAGTAGTCGGTGACAGTGGGTCATGTGAAATTAAATTTCACAAATTTCACTGAGTAAATTTTACTCAGTTACTTTTATCGATTCCTTTTGTCCCCTGGATTATTTACTCCTGACGTGTTCTGTGGAGCACTGGCGATTGCAGGAAGTCTTGATGAGCGGGTTTCGAGTCTCAAGGAAGTTGTCGGCGATCCGTCCAAGCAAAATAGTGCATTGTTGCCGGCGTAGATTCCCGAATGTCCTCTTCCCATAGTGAAAGCCGTTCACGGACAACGGGAAAAATTGAAAAGATCTGTGCGGCGACGGCTGCCACTCGGAATACCAATGAAAGAGACCGTATTAGTATGACAGACTATGGTTGTGCGTATGTAGGTTGTGTTCACATGCTTGTTTGACTTCTCGTTGCAGCATCCCCGGGTTGAGCTGTATAGATCCGAGATAATTCCGCACAAAAGGCCTCTCCGGGTAATGCCTGGCTTTTCGTACTCGGGCCGATTCGCGGGATTTCGGACTATTGCGTTTGTTCTGTTTCACCACCTGCGAAAACTTCAATAACCGGCAAATCTCCTTTCACTTACAATGAGGCGTTCTGGGGGCTCCTGCGGCCAGAAGATTCCTTCTGGATCCTAGCGATCATACTGCTACCAAGCTCAGCCAAATACAAGTTTCAGCCATAATGCGGAGTGCCTATGTTGACTCTGCAGGGGGTGTTTTCTTCCTAAACACCCTGCAGACATGCAAGCCGGTTACCCAGAAATAATATTGATGGGGTTTCTCCAATCAAACCCATCGCGTCATAATATGGTTTTTATATTATGGTTTTCGGGGGTTAGTTACGTATTTTTGGAAAATATATTCCATTCGTGGTTTTGAGTTTGAACAGAGTGGTTTCTCATTTAGCGAATTCATAACAATATGTTGACTCTGTTTACTTCCTCATCTTCAAAATTTGAATTTTCCCTATTTCCGTTTCTGCCGAATAGAACCTTTCCGTTTTTCTCTTACACCACTGTGCTCTGTGTTGCCACTACCCATACTAACTCAACCCTGGGTCTCTTGGTTGTTTCAACTTGTACGAGTAAAAAGTTCAAAATTAATTTCTTTCAATCTCCCAAGATTTCTAATGCCTAATGCCCTCCTGCCCGACAGACCGTTGAAAAAAAAAAAAAAAAAAAAAAAAAAATTGACGTAACTCCGACCTTTTCTGACCTCTAAATACCCCTTTGGGACTTCCGATGGGGAATCCGTCATTTCCAAACGAACCGTGTCTCAAGTTGATCGAGTCCCTCCATCAGCCCACGCGTTGAAAGTCCATTTTGCACCAATGATGAATTCCCCTACGTTAAAGAACGTGATGTTAGCCGAAAACGCAATTTGTCTCTATGTCACGTGTAAAAGGGAGTTTTTGGCACATCGCTGCGAATCGCGTATCTAATCCGGGTCCTGTAGTTTTCCAACACATTCAATTTATGTTTCTTCGTATTATTATCGCTCTTAATACATTTTCTTTCTTTTTTGCATTTCTCTCAAAAATTATTGCATAATAACTTTCTACGCCTCCAGGTTCCTACTTGTAAACTTTGAAACCACCGCCCGCATTTCTATTATTTCGCTCTCACAATAACGTTTCAAATTCAATTCGAGTTATTTATCAAACCTCGACCTTGACAGGTGTTATAACTCTCTTCCCATCAGTGTCCATACTGCAGGGAAGGGCATAAAAAATTAATTGAGTGAAAGGTTGCACAAGAAGTAACATCATGACATATGGATGAAGACGGGATCTGGGTGCGTAGATATTTTTAACGAGATAACAATTTTTGAAAGGGATTGTTGGGTAATGTTGTTTTTTGTTTTTATTGGGCGGTCGGTACGGTGGGTTGTGTTTCATTTTTTTATTTTTTTATTTTTTTAACATTTTTATCAGAGTGTCGGATTAATTTCTAGAAGGATGTCCCATTTATCGTTGTTTTAATATTGGTTTTAATATCTAAACCAGTTCTCCATTGATTAACTAGACAAATTTTGAGGGCCCACGTAACAAGAGAACACCTCAAGTATCGGTTTTGCTGGAACAGTGATGCAACTAGCTTTCATATTCAAACCATCTTCCGGATACATCATAATTAGGAATGGACGAATTTCGGGTGCCAGGTTGTTAGAATTCAAAAAGAGAAAATAATACATCAGTTTGTGACAACAAGCCTTTCACCTAGGTAGTTTATATGCATCTAAAGTTGTACTGGTCGATTAAAGGCCGATCCTCACATTTCAGTGATATCAGTGAATCCGTGTCCTTCAATGGCATCAACGATAACACTGGTCCACACACCAGTTTTAAATGCACGGAGCACTGATGGCCACGGATTCACTGAAACACTGAAATCTGTGGATCGACCTTAAAAAGGACGTGCGTCATTACGTACTCACGACAGCTAGTTTCCCACCAAAGACACTAGAGTGCAGATCGATTTTGGTTTATTATTCTTGGAATAATACACAGGAGTATTATATAGGTCTATGTTTTCGCGACGGAGGTCGACGACTCAGACCGTCCTCAAAATTTGACATTACCGTTTCAAGAGGTCTACATTCTAAATCCGAAATGTCCGTCCGCCGTACGCCGTCCGGGCCGTTTTGGGCAGTAGGATTTTTTTTTTAATCTGAAATTTTGACTAAATACTTGGTTTACCATCTAGTTGTGCCCGCAGGTTTTCATCCCGATCGCCCAAACCTGAGGGGCGCTATGGGGCTAAAATGGGGCTACGGGAGGGTTATTTTGAAGGCTTTTAGCTATGGGATCGAGTTAGGTGTCGTTTTCGAAGAATTTTTGGACGTCGAATCCATTTTTGGGCAACCTGGAACGATCCGATTTCACTGTAGCGATCTACAGGGCTTTCATGGGACTACAAATGGGATTTTTGAAGGATCCCAGGAGGTTAAAGTTTATTTAAAATAATAAATATTTTTTAATTAATAATTAAATTTAAATTTTTAATGTTTTAAACATTATACTTTCAAGATATCTAGATTCCAGAAACAAAATGTCCGTCCGCCGTCCGAGCCGTTTTGGGCAGTAGGATTTTTTTTTAAATCTGAAATTTTGACTGAATACTCGGTTTTCCATCTAGTTGTGCCCGCAAAGTTTTCAGCCCGTGTGGCTTTGTGCGGCTAAAATGGGGCCACGGAAGGGTTTCAGCCATGGGGTCGAGTTAGGTGTTGTTTCCGGTTAATTTTTGACGCATTATCCACATCTGTCCAAACATTGCATTGAATTAAAAAAAAAAAATCTTAGTGACACCGAATTAATGTTTGCACGATTAGGTTAATCAAAATAAATTAAAAATCGCTGCAAACTGTACACAATGGTTCATAATTATTATGAACCCTTGTGTACAGTTTGCAGCGATTTTTAACGGTGGCCAACTTGACAAATCGTCGATCACGGGGAGCTGAACCTGCCGAAAATTCAAATTGCGATTTTTCCATAAACTCGTACGAATTTGCAATTTGTGTTTTAACAACATTTTCGGTGTTATTTAGAAGCCTTCTATCGATAAAAGAAAAAATCTAGAAACTCCTCCATTCCTCAGTTGAGACCGAGAGTTTCAGCCTGTATCGTGGATAAGACTGACAACAAGGCCGACTGGAGACTCACTGCGTTCGGCAGTAAAGGTGGTAGCCATATGGTGAGGCCAGAGTTCAATTAGGTACCTGTCTGTGGTTGTATCATGACCGGTTCATATTGAGGTCACTAAACATTTAATGGTAGTATCTACCTACTGACTAATGGGTGTTGGAGTGGTTGGTGCCATTCACCGCCCTCTTCAGTAAGAGAAATTCATTCAGGAATGCTTATTAGGTTAATAAATTACGTAGGTATAATCAACATACGGTTGCTATTTTTGGTTCAGAGCCTAGCTGTCAAATGTGCGCATTCATCATATTGATAGAATTTCGATTGATAGCGCGGAATTCGCTTGATTGGCGTCATTAAATTTTGTGGAGAGCGCCACAAATTTTGTGGAGAACGCCGAATCAACAAAACCGCAAACTACAGCGCCCTTGTTCGTGAGTGCAAACTTATGTCACCTTCACCTCAGGAATCCCCACGAAGGTCGCCCGCTTTCCCTGCCGATCTTCGTAACCCGAACTTCGCGAATCCTTTCCGGAACCATCGTCAAGGGATCCCGACCGTCATCCCTTCTCGGTGACGCCCGGATTTCACTCGGCGCCGCTATAAAAATTAACTGCCCCGCTGGTGCCTTCTCGAACCGAGAAACAACCCGCCGACGGAAGCCCCAAAAAGCAACTATAATTTGAGATTCACGGAATAAAAATCCCCGGAAAAAAATCCCCAGAGAAGAAATAGCGCTTACTGAATGGAAATGGCAGGAGATGATAATACATCGTCATGATAGTAGGTAGGGGAGAGTAGGGTATAGTGGGGTTGCGTATGAAGTGGGGTACCCTTTGGTATGGGCCACAGAAAGTCCGTGATTATGCTTCAATTGCATCAGACTTTTTATGGTAGTTAGGCTAACAGGTGATCTAAACTGTGTACCAATTTGGACGTATTTGAGGCGTAATCACCTGATCTATGGGGAAAATACAAGAGAGTACCCCACTTCATACGCAACCCTACTCTACTCTCCCCTACGTCATATACGACAACAAGTACATAATATTATTGTTATTTACTTGTTGTCATAGGGGGTCAATGCTAGGCTGTCGGAAAGCAGGCAGGAGAAAGATCAAGTACGAGCGGTTTACGTAATACTATGTCTCCAAGGTACTAACCCATTACGTTACGAACAGGTATTCACTTTTTGCTTCCGATTCTGCGAAGCAGCGGAAGCCTTGTGTTCACTTTCGGGAGCCAAAACATTTTTGTTGTCCGAATTCAAAATTTCCACCCGCATTTTGCGTTTCATAGCCTACTGATCAAATTTGGTTCCGTGTCTGTCGGTCTGTGGGTCTGTCGGTCTGTCCGCATTTCCATGTTACAGCCATAATTTCCACAATTTTGAATGAATTTAGCTCAAATTTTGAGGGATTATGCGGATAAGGCTCCTTGAGGTCCCATACAAATTTCATCACAACAGAATCACCGGTACGCTCTGCGCATGCGCTAACGTGAAATTCTTGAAACAGGCATAACTTTCACAATTTCGATCGGATTTCAATCAAATTTTCAGGAATTGTGTGCGTATAGCTCTATATGGTCCCCTGTCAGGTTCATCTCGATTGAATCAGCGGTACGCTCAGCGCATGCGCGAACGTAATTTCCTTGCCACAGTCATAACTCCTTCAATTTTGATCGGATTTCAATTAAATTTTCAGGAATTGTGTGGGTATAGCCCTAGATGGTCCACTATCAGTTTCATCGCGATTGCATCAGTGGTACTCCCTGCGCATGCGCGAAAGTAATTTTCTTGTTACAGTGACAACTACGTTCATTTTGAACTTGGCACGAGGAAGCTCATGTGCCATTGCCTTGGCAGTGGATTTTTTCATGAATTCCTCGTTTGTCCTACAAACTTCTGTTCACTATCCCGTTCTTTGCTCAGATAATATGATTATAATTACATAGTACTATAGTACGGGAGATCGAGTACCTTGTGGTCTTCTGAGTGAACTGGCAAGTGTGAAATGCTATTACGTAATAGGATTTCGTCAAATGGTTTAACGTCTCTAACTCGATGTAGGTATATTCCTTAATCCTAAAAAATTCGCTTTCCCTTCCTACCTTCTTAGGTAGGTACATAGAGTTCTGACCATAGATCTCAAAATACGGTACATCTTGGCCTCTCAAACAGTCCGTATGACTAAAGACAACTGCTCCGGTTTTAGCAATTCCTTCGTGAACGGAAGAGGGAGGTTGTGGAACTATCTCCGTTGGGTACTCCCCTAATATATTTCGGTCCTTCCCAACTCGAGCAATGAGCTGACTCGACAAATTGTCACACTCGTTGTCATCAATTCTCTTCCTTTTTCTACTCCATTTCTGCTCATCTTTTTCTTCTTTATTAACTAATCATCATCATCCTTTTTATCTTCTCCTTATTGCTTTACCTTCTTACCCCTCTTCCCGTTCCATCGCTTTTCCTACCTCATCTTTAATCAAATCAACCATAAGCCAAACCAACCTTAACATAATATGTTATATTATAACATTTTAAGTTACGGTGGAATATATAATAATATAATAGTAGGTATATTATATAATATTATTCTACTCTACTTCTACTTCATAATATGAAGTATTATTATATTATATTATGCTAAGAGTTAGCATAATATAATATATTATGAATCATAATATATGATTCAAGACTTGATAGATTATGATTCAAGACTTGAATACCTACTTAGTATTCAAGTCTTGAATCATAATTTGTAAATCGTATTAAAGTAGGGGGAAAAGGGGATAACTCACTTTTTCCCGAAAATTAGTTAAAGACGGTTTCTTATAGATTTTGGGCTGGCCCTCAGTTCTGTAAATTTCTGACAGATAGCGCTGTCACCAATTTCGCATTGAAATAAAGTAGGTGACAGAAGCGTTGCGGCATAGTATACTCACTTCCTTTCGATCGAATCAATGCGGATTGCGAGTTTACTCGCGCAAAATAAAATGGGGTTTCCTCCTTCCGTACTGAAATTAGCCGGGGCACTGCCCATAGTGGCCTAAAGCACGAACCACACTGATGGTAGTTCAAGATTGGCATCCGAATGAATCAGCTATTTGTAGGTAGGTGAGATTGCGGATGCGAGACAAGTCACCGCCAGTTTCGCTGCTAAATGAATGCAAAACTATTCGAATATGTACTTGTAATCTCCCATTCGAACATTAAATTTTGATTCTGCATTCAGATGTCCCGTCACTATAGAGGAGGCTTCCAAGTTGGAAGTTACGACTCTCCTCTTATTAGAGATGTGATGTACAAGGGTCTACCAGCCCAACTTTTGATGAGATCCGATAATATCCGATATAGAGGTTTTGATATGATAAGTTATCATATCAGGTTAAGTTATCATTGATAACTCCATAATTTATTATGAGCGTCTTATCGATATCAAATATCGAAATGTTGTATCAAAACTATTGAAATTACGATGTATCGAAATCATATCTCCCATCTCTACGTCTCGTCGTTAGGTACTTGTTTATCCGTTCGTGAACAACTTGCATGCTGTCCGTTAAAATCTAACGTCGCGCGTAATTTCATGTGGTGGCGTCTCCAACATGACCGAATCATATAATAGATGAATCTAACCCTCATATTATGATGGTTAGATTGGCAGCAAATGTCTGACGTCAGAGGGGTATGAAATAGAGAGCACTTTCTGAGTGACGTCAAGCCGACCTCGTTGTTCCCCTCTTCCACTCATTGGAAACGCCTCACGTTTCACCTTTTACGATAGGTACATCGTATGAAAGTCAAGCATCAACTACATACGTACATGGAGCAATATTTGCCACATCCCTTATCTTGCCCCGATTCTACCCGTTTCTACAATTTTGACGCCGATGCCTCATTGCCTTATTTGGCCGAGTATAATTTTAACCCGTGTGGAAACTTCCGTGGTCGTGAGCCGGCAAAAGTTCACGAGAGCACTAGGTAGGTTTAACTACGTGATCTGATTTCCTTACATTGAAGATGAGACATTGCGAAGTCAACTGAAACTCTACCATTACCTACATCACGAAATAAGGATATTTCAGCACTGTAATTATTGTTTACTTACTTGAAAACTTGACGTGTTAGTATAGAGTTGCGATTGCTGTTTCAATTTGCATGTTTGAAAGAAGAAGGACACGTCGCCATATCTTACGACATAAAACATTGTTTTATGGTGAGTAGAAGGTACCACTTTGTTTGTCGAACGTAAAAATCTATTCAGAGAGAAATTGCACATTGGAGGTAGAACCAACTTGGTCGTAACTAACTTGGGCTTGAGCCTCATGACTAAACTAGTGAAGTCATTGGACATTTTTTATTAGGGGATGATTTACAGCCTTGGGTTTTTCGGGGTGCTCGCTGACTCGACCTCGTTCATCTGTGTGAACTCTCCGAAGTTACGTCAGTTTCTCGAAACACCTGCGGTGTGTTGTTCGCACTGCCCATTCCGATAAAGTACAAAGAGAGCTTTCACTCTTCGATCGGCGTTCGTAGACGCTGAGGAGGACGAGGGGGGAGAATCCTATTTTTTCCAAAGAGCCAACAACGCAACGAGTGATGGACGACCTTGTTTCAAAACAAGGAACTGACTGGTCACTGGGGGCATTGAAAAGAGATGAATGCGAATGGAGGATGATGCCCCATTTCTTTATGAGGAATTCATTACAAAGAGAAGATCTTCAATAGATCAAAGAGGTGTCCCAGATATGAAACAACTGATGTTTTTCATCTAAGAAAGAGAACTGATTCACTTCATTGTCGATTGATTGTTTGTCACATGTAATAAATCTGCTTCAGTACAGCAAATCATTGTAGGAGTGTAGGAACATTCTTTAAGTTGTAAACTAAAGTTATCATCTGCCTGCAGTGGGCCGCGTCTTCCCTCTTACATTTTTGTGCCTCAAGAAAAAAATGCTGCAAATTTTACACGAGGGTTGATTACACAGCCCCACAAAAAAAAAAAAGTTTCTGATCCGGGGGTCTGACTATGGTATTTGTTGTAAAAACCTTTGCAAATTAGGCTTTATTAGTCACAATAAACGTGAAATGTAACATTAAGAAATTTGGAGTGAAGACACATGCCAATGTCTAACAACTGGAACGGTTATAATAAAACTGGATGATCATAACATTCTTCCTGCCTACCCCCCCTTGACCCCCTGGTATCCTTCAAAAACCCCATTTGCGCCCCATGAAATCCCTATAGATCCCCACGGTGAAATCAGATCGTTCTGGGACCCCAAAAAAGGGATTCTGAGTCCACAAATACTTCGAGAACGACAACTAACTCGACCCCATAGCCGAAAACCTTTTAAAAAAAACCTCCCGTAGTCCTCCCCATAGCCCCCCACGGTTTTGGGCGATCGAGCTGAAAACCTTGAGGGCACAACTTGATGGTAAACCGAGTATTTTGTAAAAATTTTAGATTAAAAAGGAAAAAATCCTAGTGCTCAAAACCGCTTGGACGGCGGACGGACATTTCGTTTTTGGAATCTCGACATCCTGAAGCGTATAATGTCAAATTTTGAGGCCGATCAGAATTTTTGACCCCCGTCGCGATTACATAGATGTACCTATTACTCCAAGAGCAATAAACCAAAAGATACCATAGACCAAATTTTATTTCTCCCTAATTATTGTAAACGGCAGGTTTGTAGTTCATGTTATGAGAATAAAACTTTTATTAGAATATTAACATTTAATGTTAAACATAATTAATTGAATTAATTACGTGCAAATAAAATGATGGTGGTATTATACTGCAATCTTTCCAGTATAATACTGGAAAGATTGCAGTTTGAAGGAGGATGAACACTATCTGGCTTGGTTGGGTCATGTAGTGACCGTGCAAAACGGCAGTGTGGGGTGTACCTACCTGATTTTGTCTTCCTACATCCAAATTTAAGTTAATTAAATTTTGTTTTGTTGTTTGAGGATGAGGAAGGGAGTGTAGGAACATCCTTTCCTAAGGCTTCGTACGAAAATTTTATGTCTTAGTCTGCAGGCTTAGGAGATGGTGCAGCTACATTCGAGAGCCGCACTCCTCAGGCTTAAATTGTCAAGGTACTGTGACGGTGCGAGGTCCACGGAAGGAAACCGTGAAGAATCAGATACCCCAACTAGAGTGGTCAAGCTGGGCATCGGTTCTTCCTGGGTTCGCAGCGGAACTGAGATCAATAGTTGCAGCTGCCTCAAATGATTTGTCATTAAAGATGGCTTGACCTATTGATCCAGTCTTACCCGGATTCACTGTTGCAGCTACCAAAATTGAATTGTCAGCAATGGAGGCCTGTCCAGTGGACCAATTCTCTCTCTCTCACTGCTTCTCGCTATAATTGCTACAAATGATCAGCAAGGAGTGTCGAAATAGAATTAAAAATATCCCCTCACTCTCGAAATTAACGGTGGGCCACCGCCGCGCGCCGGGATAACGTTACGCTGGAACAGTAGCGCCCACGGCTCCTCCCGTCGTTACCATTTCCGGCGGGCTGGCGGATGGAGTCAGGAAAACGTACAGACTGTACAGGAAAACAGGTCACACACAATAATTGGAAAATCAAGGACATCCAGATCCATGAAGATAAACGTGAAAGTGCAGTAGCTGCCGCCATAGGAAGAACCGCCGCTGATGTTGTGGAAGCATCAGGCGGATTAGCACTCTTCCCATCGAGACGCCGACAGTAGTGATGAGAAGAGTGTGGTCCAAGCAGATAAAAAAGACCAACCAAGGTTGGTTAGTAGTAATAATTACTACTCCCACTGCAGAACTGATTAATCTTACTGCATCAAAAGTCATAAGCTTTGACTACACAGCAATAATTGCTGTGTAGTCAAAGCTTATGACTTTTGATGCAGTAGGATTAATCAGTTCTACAGTGGAGGGTAAGGCAGCAGAAGCTGAAAACCTCAGAAGGAAAACTGGGGGGAAACACAGACTGTACTGGACCTCGTTGGAAGACAGTGGCGGATCTGTTCGGGAACTGCCACCAGGCTCGAACACACTGATAGCAGCAAGTTAGGCGAGCAGTTCACAGGCGACCCTGCCGGTGGAAGGAATAACTGTGGAGATGAGGTCAACGGAGCGAACAACTCTCAAAGTACCTAGGTGATGCTCATGATGAGAACGTGAAGGGATTTGACACTCAATGATGGGAGAGGAAGAGTGTTGAGAATGTTTTTGTAGTTATGGTGGTTTTGAATTTGAAAGTCAGTTTTAGCTCTGCTCTGGACGTGTATTATATTTGTAAGTGAGAGACAGGGTGTGTGTAATGGGCTGCTCCCTTCGTGGAGAAATCCCGCCTACGCCCATGGCCATGAAGTGATATCATACGATCCCTGGCCATCAGTGCTCCGTGCCCTTCAACGGCATCAACGATAAATTGTCCACACATCAGCGTTACATTCCGCACGGAGCACGGATGACCACGGATTCGGTGAAACACTGAAATGTGTGGATCGACCTTAAGCATCCTTTTTGTAGTCATTTGGAGTAGGTAACTCGAGTCGATTTGTGGCTCTCTCAGTCTGTCTGACCACTCCACAACTATGCCCAGCTCTGATGGTAAGCCATGTAATCAATTTGCAGCTTTATATGGACTCATCCAGTTCAGATGTCACTTGACCACTTAGGACTTGTTAATATTTTTGCCCAAAGCTTGTTCTCGGCCGCGTGTCCTGCTACAGACCTAAAACCAGGAGCTATGGGTTCCCCGTGGGGTTCCAGTTTCTCTTCTTAAGTGGGAAATTACGGGTGGACGTTTTTTTATCGTCGTTTTATGTTCGTGGAGGGAATATGCGAAAAGAACAAGTATTTCACCCGGAAATCCTGCATTTTGCCGATATGGAGGAGTCAATCTTTGGGCTCTTGAGGGAGAAGAAGGTTGGGCTTTTGAAGGCAATAATATTCCTCTTTGTGGTGCCTCCAATAATGATTTATTTTAAAAACTAAAGAATGTTTCACAACTTCTTACAGAATAAACATTACTCGCACGCCAAAGTTACGGCATACACGTCAAATCACTTGAAAGCTGTGAGGATGTTTTCCGAAATTACTTTTTTATAGGCTTGTGGTTGTCTTCACTTGGGGAGTAAGTGGGAATAGACGTTAGGAGGAAAGGCAGAATGTTGGACGCTTAGGGGAAGTACCATTGGTTTTCATTGTGTAACAAACGTTTTGGAGCATTTAGATACCATTGACGGGTGTCGTTACGGTGGATCGCACAACGCGGGTCAGAGCGGTTTTTAATGCCGCTGCAACTTCCTTGGTGATGTTCCCATGCTTCAAAGTACTTGAGTGATGATGGAATGTTTGTGTAGCCGGTATGAGGAAAACTTGCATTACATAAGCAACAATTAATTTTGAATTGATCAAATTATTGAACGTTAAATGTCACCAATTTCGTAGTACCTAGTTAGGATTCTCAGACAGTCAGTTTGGTTCTTCATCATGACCGACTTGCCACACGTTGCGGATATAAACAGCTGGAGGTGGAGAGACAAGCCAAAAATCCTCATTGAGGAATCGAAGTTTGTCACGGCTGAATGACGCTTTTAAGGCGAGAGAAGTCCCTCGGGAAATTTACGTAAGTCGGGGAGGTATGACAGAAAAGAACGAAGTATACGATAAGCTCGAGAAGGGTGACAGAGTGTGTTTCATAATACAGTGTATTTGATGCATTAGGTTCAAAATCTATGGGGCCTAATAACTCCGTAGGTAGAAAGACGGAAATAAACGAAATTGGCGGGTAGATAAGTTGAAAATTGAAGACACTAGTCACACTTGGCGGTTTCTTCCTATCGTGTTATATTGTAATATGTTAACAGCAAGGAAGCTTTGGAACTATTAAGGCACCCTCTGAGCAGCCGTTTCCAGCTCTAATTTGAAAGCGTAATTCATCAGCTATCAACGAGGTGCATCAAGAGCGTCGGAAATAGGGCACGGAATCAAATTATCTCCCTGCGAAAAGAGTACCAGCTGTTGGCGCGTGTGATGCAACCCTCTTGATGTGCTGAACAATGTGCGATTATCCAACTTGAGCACTTACCTGCTGTTAGGTACCTACCTGGGCTAAATGTGGGCGATGCGATTAATGGCGAGTTCCTTTCGCTACGGCGTTATTGCACCCAGTCATTACCTCTTCATTAACCTTTTCATTATCACCGTTAGAGCGTTTGCTGGTTTAGAGCCACGTTTAGAACTTCCTAAAGAGGAAGGACTCGAGATTTGATCATAATTATATACTTGAATGTGTAAAATATTCCTCAAATTTGTCACTCATAGTTTAGGCGGTCAAAAGATCGCTGAGTTCCTTTTTTCGAGGTCGAAGAGAGCTTGTGGTACAAATCATCCCGCAAACATGCCAATACTAAGCAATGCAAGTCTTGCACGTTGACACCGATAAGTTGCATTCTCTAGGAAGTATTTGCATTCGAGTTGTATAACCTATCAGTTGTATCGTCTCTTATAAGGATTGTAGGTACAAGACGGTTCCTTCACGCGACCGTCCCTCATCACTCCACTGTGTATTTCTGGCTGATGAAGTTTTCTGTCATTGAAAACATTCCCGGCAGTGTTTGTGTTGTAGGGACGCCCCTGAGTATAATTATACTGAGTATAATTATACTCAGGGGCGTTTTTATACTTAACGACGTTTACGTTAAGATTCTGTGTGCAATTACCTAGGTATATTAAGAATTTCAAGGTACATACCTTTTAGATGTGTGTGCAAATTAAGCAGAAAAACAACAATTGGGGCTGTGCGAACTGTTGCCCCAACATTATGATTGAAAGTTAATATGCCTTAAATTTAGTCTTGACGCGTTTTCAAAGTGCCTAGGATCGAAACATTTTCTTTGCCGTTGTTGTTAGTTGGGTTTATTAAATAAACTTTTTATTAAATAAAATTCTAAAATTTTTAGAAAGTTGGCTAAGTACCTACTCCGTATAAATCCTTGTTGGCCTCGTAAGGTTTTCAGCTCGATCGCCAAACCCGTGGGGTGATATGGGGCTAAAGTGAGGCTACGGGATGCGTTTTTTAAGGGTTTTGGCTATGGTATCGAGTTAGGGGTCGTTTTCGAAGTATTTTTGGACGTAGAATAGACGTAGTATCGTTTTGCGGGTCCGTGAACGATCAGATTTCACTGTGTGGATCTATAGAGCTCTCATGGCTACAAATGGGATTTTTGAAGGATTCCAGGAGGTCAAATATTTTCCGAGTGAAAAAAAAAAAAAATAATAATAATTATTATTATTATTTAATATTATTATTTAATAATAATTATTAAAATTTTAAAAAGTTATTATTATAATAACTTTTTAAAATTTTGAATGAATTGTTTTTTGTGTGTTTTTTTTAATATAAATTTTACTACTACCTATACAGACAGAATTAATTTTTGCTCAAATAACCTATATCAAAGAATAATAAACCCTTGTGCAAAATGTGCAGCGTTTTTTTTAATCCATTTTCTATCCAAACAGAGAATTTTTAAAATTTTTAAAACGCTGAAAACCTTACGAGGGCAACAAGGATTTATACGGAGCCGGGCGCTCCGTAAACCTTGTAGGCACAACTAGATGGTAAACTAAGTATTTTGTCAAAATTTCAGATTTAAAAAAAAAAAATCCTATTGCCCAAAACGGCCCGGACGGCAGACGGCTGACATCGTACATTTTCGTACCGGTTTTGGAATCTAGACCTCTTGAAACGGATGTCAAATTTTGTGGCCAATTGGAGTCGTCGACGTCCGTGGTGATTACAAAGGTGTATACACTTCCAATTCTTGGAATAGTATATTATTATAATAAAGGAAAACAGATTTGACCTTCTAAATTAATGAGAACAACACCTCGTTCGACCTCCTCGGCCAAGTCATTCAAAAATATTTTTTAGGAGGCTGGAATTCCCTTGTTCCCTATGCCCACATTGACTATACTTCCAAAACTACGTCGAAAACGACACCCCACTCAGCCCCCAACCCCTACTGTCGTCCATTTTGACACGAAATAGGACGAGTACGAGGAATTTCCGAACAGTCGCACTTTCATACATCCAAAATTTGGTGGCGTTCCCGCACATCCCCGTCAACCCGTCATGATCGTGAGCTTCCCATCATCATCGCCAGGGGCGAATCGTCAATGGCAGCCCAAGTCACCTACTCCAACTTCACCAAGTAGCCCAACTTCAGCAGGCACTTTTGCAGGTCCTGGTCCTGTTCATCCTTTGAATGCGATCTCCTGCCTTCTTCCAGATTGAGCTCTGTCCTGGAGGTACGGAAGTCATTTTCGGCTGCTGCAATTTTGAGCTGTTGTATCAGGAGCCATATCGTGGGATGGACCCATCCAATAAGTTAAAACATGTTGTTCCAGCTTTCTACGGTGTTGTTGGTCCTGTTCCACATATCTCGAGAGATGCTAGACTCGAGCCAAGTGTCGACAAAGTAATCATCGAACTCAACTAGTTCTCATCTGTACGTGCGTTACTTTGGATAGCAGGCCAAGCGTCTGCAGTGCACATGGTATCATGATACCATGGTATCAAGTGTTGGGAGAGCAATGGCATCATACATCCTGACATGTCGGCGATTCGCTACATTTTCCTTATGAGCGAGGACGAGGTCAAGATACCGGACTTTCTTCCACTAACATTGCATGAAGTGGAAACAGCAACCATGCAATTTAACCGCGCGGAAGGCAGCCTGCAGGGCGTTCATTGTAACTACATACCTATCTCAAAGTCCAAATGCAGCACTTGAGTTTATTAAACTCAAACTCAGTACTGTACTCCACCCGATGTTTCGCATTTCGACAAAAAGTTCGTAAGTCTGCTTGTCGCTTACTTGTTAGAAGAGCCAAAGCCCCCGGAAATATCATCAGGGTCCTCACGCTTCGGCAGTTGTTGCTTAAAATATTTTGCTCACCAGGACTATTGTAACGCTAACATCACTAAACGGAAATTCCATTAGATATATCTGTATATATACAATGTATGACATTGTCATACTGTTTTTAAAAATTTTTTAAATAATTTTTATTGACAGAATTAATTGATGCATTGAGGTGGTTAGGGAGAGAAAACTCGGAGTCGTTTTTTCTCTCCCTAACCACCTCATTGGTCTAGACCTCTGCACCGTCGGCAAACAACCACAATTGATGCATTTTTTATACGAAACAATAATAAACCCTTGATGGTCGAAATTGTGAACGAATATACTTACCTAGCTCGGAGTGACACTCACACCCCCAGCTATCCTTCTCAAAGCATCTCAAGCGGAAGGCTTCAGAGGCAAAGATGGCCATGAACTATGTATGGAGCAGTGTGTTTGCGAGTCAGTTGATTCCTCTACAGGCGAAGTTGCATGTCTTCCGTGCAGTTGTGAGGGCAATGCTATCCTACGCGGCGCAGGTGTGGGGCTTCAGAGAGTATGTGGACGTCGAACGGGTCCTCCTGCTTTTCATCAAGAGAGTTTTTCACCTCCCACGGTACGCGCCAGACTATCTGCTGTTGCTAGAGACAGAGATGGAGACATTGTCTGCGTTTACTCTGCGTCTCCATCTGAATTATCTCGTGAAGGTGGCGAGGATGCCAGACTCTCGATTACCTCGCATTGTGGCCAGGAAGGTCATACGGATGGGCATTGACTGGGCGGAGAACTGGAACATGTTTGCAGCCAAATTTGGGTCCGGTGGTGGCCTGGCATCTTTGGACGCAGCTCTTATGAAGTCGGACGTCGTGACAAATTTGTCAGGTCTTTTGTGGAGGAGAAGACCTCCCACTTCAGAAATAAAGCTGAGGCCTCTGAAACATCCACGCTTTACCGCGAGCTGGATCTATCCGTTAAAAGTGCGAGCCTGGTTCGTGATGCGGCGGCCCCAATACATCCGATGAGATGGACATTCAGGATGAGGACTGAACTTGTCTTCCTCAACGCCAGGCCGTATCCGGTGGACAGGCCAGAAGAATGCTTCATCTGTGATATGCGGGCGCGAGAGGATCAGTTCCACTTCTTGTGTGTGTGCCATGCGCTCGCGGAATTTCGTCAGGCCGCATTTGGCTGTCCTCTCCTGGATAGGGATGAAGCTATCAGGATCCTGAACGGCCCTAGTTAGTCGGAGCTGGTTGAGTTCTGTAAGACAGCGTGGAGATATAGGAGCTTTAGGCTGGACCAATTCTCTGCTTAGTGGGTTTTCTTTCTGGTTTCGTCGCTGCAGCGAGCCATGTGGCTTCCCACCCTTTTGCCCTTCTGTTCTCACCAAAACCCCCCTTCTCAATACCTTCTCACTCAAACCCGAAACATGAGAATTCATTTTTTTTTTTTCTCCTTCATTACGGAGAGTTATTTATGTTTCTTCAACCAAATAACTAGTAGGTAAACTCGTTATATTCTTGTATTGTGCCTTCAGGCCCGAACCTCCGGCAGACGGTTTAGAACCATTGCCGTATAAATACAAATTTGTTTATTTTGAATTTGGTGTAATTTTATGCTTTTATTCAAAATAAATCTCTTTCTTCTTCTTCTTTTTCATCTAATAAACCCTTGAGTAAAGTTTGGTACGTTTTGGGGTTAAACCTATTGAAAATGAAATGTTAAGTCCCGTCGACATAACTTAGTTTGATTATTCCGAGAATAATAAACCAAAAAAAAGAAACCTAGAAACCTTCCAGCCGAAAAACAAAAGTTTGCATTTTAGCGAATAAACCGCTAAATTACTTGGACCTGCACTCAGGGCCGTGGAGAGAAAATCCGGGCTCGGGGCAAAATTCATCGGGCCCCCTAAAATAAAACAAAAAAAAAGGTATGAAAATTCATCGAGCCCCCTAAAAAAAAGGTTGTATGAAAATTCATCGGGCCCCCTAAAAAAAAAAAAAAAGTATGGTAATTTGTCCTATAATGATCTGTCCCTTTTCCCATTTTGCCTTTCCTACCCCCTTTAAAAAAAAAAAAAAAAATCTCAAGAAAATCCGGGCCCCCCTAAGAAGGCCGGGCCCGGGGGCAACGGGTCCAGTGCCCCCCCCCCCCCCCCTCTCTACGGGGCTGCCTGCACTGAGAATATCTGCAATAGTATTGTGCCTGATTTCCTTAATCCTGACATTGCACATGCTCGACTTAAATGTGTCGCCAGATCTGGTCCTGACCCTGATATCGAAAGGGACGATTTGAACTGCCTTAATTCTTCGCGGACCCGCTGATTGGGAGCCGATCACTAGACGGGGTGATGTAAACAGTGGCGGCCTTGGAAGGTCGCGAAGAACACCCCGCCCCAGTGGAGGATCCCAGTGCCCCCCAGTTCAGGGGGCCCACCACCCGGGGCATCCTCAGGCCCCCGGACCCCTCTCTAGCAATCATCCCCGGTCCAGAGCCCCCGCCTTTTCTCAAGAAGAAAAGAGATATAAGACACCCAGGCATCGCGCCCTCACACAAGTCAAGAGCAATGGCGAGAGCACCTACCGCTCTGGTTAGTGCAGTGTTTAGTTTAAATGTTAAAATTTATTGTTTTCTTCTTCTTTTCGGAACGACGAAAAATAAAAAGTGTTTGTGTGACGACGAACGGACTACCGCATCGACAAGCGAACTCAGTGCTACGGACTACCTGTGGATTACTATCAACTCTCCACCAAAATGGACTACCCTACTACTACTAACTGTTTTATAATACAAATGGATAAGTCATGCTCAAGCTTGCAGATTTTGTAAAATTAGTATAGTAGTTGAGTATGTAGATAATTTTGTACATGACAAAAGATTCAGCATTTGAAAAATTCTAGAAGTAGAGAGTGAGAGCATCAATTAGTTAACCGTGAATTATTATACAATAATGACAAGATGCTTCCTTAAATCACTTCTTGGAGGTAGTGGAGAATCGCCGCAGAACTGATTAAATAAGTTCTGTGAAGAATGCATTTTTTAATAAATTTTATTTTAAAAAATACTTTGAAAAAGAAGGGTATAGGATTTGCCAAAATTTAACCATTGGCCCATGAGTTTAATCACTTCCAATAATTATCGTCGACAGCTATGACTTGACTTTGACTAAAACTAGCGGTAGACTGGAATTTGACAACGATTGACTTACCTACCTTTGACCACAACCTATGTATGACCTACTTAAATTGAGCGAAACAAAAAACCTGGGGAATTCAATGCTACTTAAATTTAAGTTAATAATCTGAATATAGGTCTTGCAGGTTTTCCCTGAAACTTATAATTTGAATTGATTTGCCCTATAAACATTTTGCAAATTTTATGAAAAAATATGTTTTGGAAGCTGATGAGCTCATGGATGTTTTGTGACTTTGAAAAAAAACTATGGAAAGTAGGCGAAGGACTAGAAGTGTCACACAGTATCCAAACGATGAGTCTCATTAGGATGGGATTTCGTTGGAGACAGTTTTTTTCTAAATCGTAACAAGAGAAGTTACTTTCACTGAGGATCAAATAGCTGAGGCTCGCATGTAGCCCGAGTCGTGACTATCGTGATCCAAGATGTAGATCACTTGACTTACCAGTTAACACGTCATTGAGGTGCTCTAATTTGTTGACCATTGAAAATGGTCTTGTGTTTCAGGCGGTGCTGTGCCTGCTGACGGCGTCGGTGCTGTCGGTGCCTGTAGCTTCGCCAGAAGCGAAACCGGACCCTGCAGCGGCCCCTGAACCTGAAGGAAGCAGGCAAAAGAAACAGTGAGTTTGCTAAATTTTCACGTTTTCATTGAATGTAGAGAAGTAACAAGGCCTCCTCATCGAGAATAAATATTCGAAAATTGGGCGAGACGGATTCCAAACTTGATTTACACCAAATCCAAAGACGATCGCACCCTGCTGTATTCTGCGAGGCTTTCTTTCTTAGTTCGATCGTCTGGACTTGTTTCAGGCGTGAAACTAGTGTTCTAAACCCACTTTAAAATTAACCAACCCTCCCTAAAAACAATATCGAACCACTTTTATACAGTTGAAGTTAGTCCCGAGTCCTTTCGGCCCTCCTCGCGTGGAAGATTTCACTTTCCTATTACGCTAGTTCTTCATTTCCCACGTTGACGTACCTTCAGATGGCGAGGTGTGATTAGGGTCACCCAAACAACAAACCTGGCTTTTTCTTGCCTTAATTCCCACGTTGAAAATCTTTTCCCCGCTGTAAGTTGAATTTTTCCTCGGAAAGCGTCAAAAATCACGAGAGAAGTTTCAAGACCGTCGTAAAGGCCGATTGACAGGACATAATTATTGGGATTGAGAAGGTTTTGACATCCTTAGAACCTGCAGGTGCGTGATCTTAGCTCGCCGAGAAGGAATCTGTTTATTGTTTGACAGAAAAACAACCTTGTAGCACATGTTGGGCCATTGTAGGTTTTGGTAACGAGCATATAGCCTCAGGTATCGTTGCCTCACACTTGTCTGCACCTACTTATCGTTCGATTAAGCCCTAAAGGAAGATGTCACGCTTTTCCTCGGGCTAAACATCGATCTGGCCCCGATGTTTGGGTTTGACCCCGAACACACCCACCCGCGTAACAATTTTATGCGTTTACGTAACTCAAATTAATTCGTGTTCGAGGCGCCAAAGTCTTTAAATCAAGTATAAATTACAGGGTTGGTATAATGAGACGGTTGCCGGAAGGGGTTGGCCGGTCTTCGGATTGTTTACAACCTCCCTCCATGCCTGGCTGGCCGAGGAAATGAGAAACATGAGATTAATCACTGGAGGAAGCATCCCTTGAACTCCCAAATTACACCAGGGGGGTAGAAAGTAAGCGATGTTAACTAGGGGGTCCACTGAGCTGATAACTCAATTTGACACGTTAAGCATGAGGAAATAATCAGCTCGGCATTATGTTCATCAGCAGACTTCTTGAAAATTGGCACATACTTCCCAATCGCCTATTTCAATTGAATTACCTACCGCTCCCAATCGATTTCTCTCGACGCAAATGATCGTCTTGTTCCTCAATCACCAGCCAGGGTGGGCGGAGAACGTCCATGACCGCCAGAGTTAACTGTTACAGGTGTGAAGCCGGTCCAAGGACGTCAATCTTCCACCTCCATTCATTAAAATAAAACACCGGTATTTAGCCCGTCTTCTTCCCGCCGGTTTTGAAACGGTGCATTTCGCAGCATTATGCTAATACATCCTTTAGTGTTTGTGCGAATGACTATATATTTTCTCCGTACAACCTTTTCAGTGGGTATTACAAATTCGGACCACTTAAACCTCCTCGATCATGTTGACAAGGTTCCTTCTAAAAAAAAGTGTTGAAACGTCAAAGGGAATGTGAGTGCGAGTCTCTTTGAATATGCCTGGAGCTTTTATTCAAACAAGACTATTTTGCATATCACCCCGCGAACTGAAACCACTTGGATGCTAAGGGCATCAAATGAAAAGCCCCGTTGCATCATGAAGGTGCAACACGGACTTGGATTCATTATGTAAGCAGCAAAATGAAAATGATAAGCTTGAAAGTGTGATTCAAGCTTAAAATTGGTCAATGTACGTGAAGAAATACAAATTTGGCTATTGTAAAAAAAATTCAACTTGCCAACTTAAATTACTCATTTATATTTAAATACATACCTACCTAACTTCGACTACACAATTTCAAATGTACCCTTGTATAATAACTTTATATACCTACCTTTTTAATAGAGGGTAAATATATAAGAAATTTCGTTTGACCCAAATCCCGATACGACAGACGAGTAAATATATATTATATCATTCTTCTTTTTAATAAAGACCAAGAAAAAATGTATTATCTAATATTATAATACAATGAACTTTTTCTAGATGTCTTTATAAAAAAGAAGAATTTGATTTTATATCCAGGGTATGAACCAACAATCTAGGTTTAACAAATATTTTTATACTAGCAACCCAACAGGAGGTTCTCGCTTCACTCGGCCGTCCACTTGAGCAATTTAGTCACCAAATTCATGCTTAAGTGAATAGTCCAAGAAACTCTCGAAGATTTCGCAAACCCACAGGTTTGGGCGATCGGGCTGAAAACCTTGCGGGTTTATAAACCAAAATGAGGCTGCTTCTTTCACAACGACACAAAATATATCTAGCGAATTAATTTTCACCAATTTATGCCAACCTACTCTCCGTTTGCCAACAAATAGACCGAATCAGGCGGTAGTGGGCAGCCCGTTTCCAATTGACCTTCCGTCTACCAAATCCGAAATTCCTCCTGGTCTGTCGAAACCTGGTCGATCATAACAACCCACTTGGTACAGTGTGGCAACTAGCAGGTTGCGAAGGTACTGGGCTAGACCGTTTATGGTCTTATGCGAGGAAAAATCAACTTCACCAGTTCCCCGAGCCCAACAGCAACTTTGTCATCCTAACGTGCCATCGTGCATCACGTGGTATTTCCAAGTTTGTTTCTCAACTTGCTAACGTAACCTTAAAATAGAAGAGTAAGATATGACTTTTGCACTAAGGCAAACAATTATAATTCAAAATCTGCGTTCATAACTACCAGGAAACCGCGTACAAAAATTTAGCTCTGCCCGCTCTGCAAAGATTATGAAGCATTTTATGGAGATTTGTCGTGGTATTGGAGAATTGGACAGGATGCTGGTTAGTGGGTAGGTAACCCATCACGCGTTTGACGGGCCATCAGTGAATCAGCGGTTTTGCCAAACATACCGCGATGTCATTATAGCCAACCGCAAACACTAAATCGTTGGGTAATAACCTGGCTCACTTCCAATTCCATACTGACCTACCTAAACCGACCATTTAAAAGAAAAAAAAAAACTGACATTCGCAAGGCGAAATCCAAACCGTTACGCGGAGCTTGAGAAAGAAAACAACTTCAGTTCCTCATTCTTCCGGCTTGTAATCCGAGGACGGCAGGTTCAAAACGAAAGAGAAATTTTTTTCCCTCGACTTTGCGGGCGGGTCTTCATTGAGAAAAACGGCCCGAAGTTGCGTGTTTGGGGCGCTGCGAAGAATTCGTTGGTATTACCAGGCGATGCTTTAAGCGAGCAATGATTGCCCCGTGAGTTAAGTAACTCGAGTTGATCTAGGAAATCCATGGGGTACCCCAAATGGAAAGTGATTACTACGCACATGCCAATCAAACAGCTCTTTGGGTACCTACGGAGGTTGTTTGACCCTCCAAGTGTTTTGTTTCGTGGAGTATTCTGTAAACCCTGAACCTCCAAACGAACCTGTTGCGGTAGCCTTGGAACCACGCTCCAGTTCTTGCCCTCATGATCTGAGCCCACCAGATCCATTTCTCCTCTATGGAAGCACCCGGTAAAGAAATGAGATTATGTCGTTAGTCGGTGACTTGGCTGCTCGAACCCCGCAGTTAGGACGCCTGGCCGAGTCCAATTCCCAGTTCAAAGACTACATCCTGGATGTCTGCATACTGGAACGCCAGGGTATTTACCGTTAAAAACAACTACACCTTCATGATTCACTTTTAGATGTCAATTAATCAAGTCTAAAAATGCCAAAAGCGTTTGACGCAGGTGCAGAGGTCAAATCCAATGTGAGCCAGGGAGAGTTACAACTCCTCTGCTGGTGTTGATTATAAAATTAACTAATCTGAGAAGAGATCTCATTGGTAATCAATAATCCATAAAAAAATATTTAAAAACGCTGCAAATTTTATAAAATACCATTTTTATTCAATTTTCTTTGTAATTGTACTAAAAATAATTGTCCATTAAAAAAAAACTAATGACAAATTTTGATCAGCCCCAAAATTTGTCATTATAGGTACCTACCTACTTTTCAAGATGAGTAGATTCCAAAAACGAAATGTTCGTCCGACGTCCGAGCCGTTTTGGGCAATAGGATTTTTTTTTAAATCTGAAATTTAGAAAAAACTAGCTGGGACACCCACCCGTGCTTCGCACGAAATATCACATTCCCGTCCATCCCCGATGCAAACACCCTTAGCAACCCGTCGACTTGTAATTTTCTTAGCCCGTTTCTCGTTGCGAAGTATCAAATTCTCGTCTATCACCCCAGCCCATAGCATAAGCAGCCCATAGCAACCCATCAACTCAACAATGAAATTACCTATCAAACTAATATTTTTGTTTGGGTTCTCTTGGCGAGATCTCTCTACTCAGTATTATTAAATGATTGCTGATATCATACTATAATCGAAGGCTCGCAAAAAATGCTCGTACCCACCAACCGACGATCTCTGAATAACTTGCGAACGGGTTATCGCACAGAAATCGTTTTGCAGTCGTTGAAATCAGAGTGAAAAGCTCGTTTTAACCGACGTAGTTTCGTTCAAACCCGACGCCAAAAGTTGTACCGGGTTTCGGCGTTTCGAAAATGTTCCTAGCAATCCCTAGAAACGACGCTATTTGACGCGGCTTTTCGTCGCGAAGGAAAGTTCCGTTCGCGATGAAGGAATAGAGTTCACGAAATCTAACATAGCCTATTATCTAAGTCGGAACACGCGGGTCAATTTGCGCCCACCCACTGCGAAATTGGTTCAGCCGTTCGGCAGTTTACTGGGCACATACATACATACATACAGAAAGAGAATTTTATATATTAGTATAGCTGGGACACCCACCCGTGCTTCGCACGAAATATCACATTCCCGTCCATCCCCGATGCAAACACCCTTAGCAACCCGTCGACTTGTAATTTTCTTAGCCCGTTTCTCGTTGCGAAGTATCAAATTCTCGTCTATCACCCCAGCCCATAGTATAAGCAGCCCATAGCAACCCATCAACTCAACAATGAAATTACCTATCAAACTAATTGAAGGCTCGCAAAAAATGCTCGTACCCACCAACCGACGATCTCTGAATAACTTGCGAACGGGTTATCGCACAGAAATCGTTTTGCAGTCGTTGAAATCAGAGTGAAAAGCTCGTTTTAACCGACGTAGTTTCGTTCAAACCCGACGCCAAAAGTTGTACCGGGTTTCGGCGTTTCGAAAATTTTCCTAGCAATCCCTAGAAACGACGCTATTTGACGCGGCTTTTCGTCGCGAAGGAAAGTTCCGTTCGCGATGAAGGAATAGAGTTCACGAAATCTAACATAGCCTTGGCTAGATAGATAATAGCTAATAGATAATAGCTATTATCTAAGTCGGAACACGCGGGTCAATTTCAGCCGTTCGGAAGTTTACTGGGCACATACATACATACATACAGAAAGAGAATTTTATACAATAGTAATAGATAGATAGATAGATAGATAGGTACTCGGTTTACCATCTAGTTGTACCCGGAAGGTTTTTAGACCGATCCCCCAAACCCGTGGGGCTCTGTGGGGCTAAAAAGGGTCTACGGGAAGGTATTTTAAAGGTTTTCGCCTAAGGGGTCGAGTTAGGTGTCGTTTTCGAAGTGTTTTTGGACGTAGAATCCAATTCCCAGGTCCCAGAACGATCAGAGCTCCCGAGGGGATCTATGGGTCTACGTACAAATGGGATTTTTGAAGGGCCGTACGTCCTTTTTGAATCGACCAGTAAAACTTTAGATGAATGTAAACTACGTAAAAGACTTAGTCACAAAAATGATGTATTTTTCTCTTTTTGATTTCTCACAATATGACACTGGAGGATTTAATCAAACATTCCGGTGCACGTCTATTCCTAATAATTAGGTTAACTATTTACCTATGACAAAGAATAATAAACCCTTAGGTAAAATTATTTTACCGAAGGGTTTATTATTATTAAGTTCAAATGAAGCTTTTGAAGAATTATTATTAAGTTCAAATGGAGCTTTTGAAGAATTATTCTTCAAAAGCTCCATTTGAACTTCATGAAAGCCCCATAGATTCCCACGGTGAAATGGGTTAGTTCTGAGACCCCCAAAAATGGACTACGTCCAAAAATACTTCGAACACGACACCTAACTCGACCCCAGAGCTGAAACACTTCAAACCCCCTCCCGTAGCTCCTTTTTTGCCCCACGGGTGTGGGCGATCGTGCTGAAAACTAGAAAACTAAGTAGGTATGTTGTGAAAATTTCAGATATTTAAAAAAATTCCTACTGCCAAAAATGCGCCATGGAACGTATAATGTCAAACATTGACGCCGATCAAAATTTTCGAACCCGTCGCGAATTGGTACATAGGTGTATTCTAAGAACAATAAACCGAAATTTATCGCTAAAATTCGGATTTCATCGTGAAAGAAACATCATCTCACGACTAGATTGTCTTTGTTTGGTACCTACTTAGAACACCCAAGTTATTGAAACTGAGATTATGAGCCTGAATGAAATGGCCTGTGCAATGTTTCATAGCGTCTTCGACTTTATCGCTTCTACTGCAAATCACTATGTACGATAGTGTGGAACACATCTCGTTAATACGGTCGGAAGGCTTCCTACTGAACAAGTCAAAAGGGAAAGTGCTTATCAAACTCCTGTTGCATCCCTTTCACTATTTACTTTGGACCCAATCAAGCCACCATTTCGATTCCAGAACCGTTATGGTAATAAAAACGGGAATAAGGTTATCAAACAGCTCGGACAAGCTGGTTTGGGCGCAAGCAGGTGCAAAGGGCTGTCATTCGTCATCTAGATGAAAGTGGATTAATTGGGGTGTGGGATTTGAAGAATAAATTACATAGGGAGGCGTGCAAAAGAATTGCATTAGTTATGTAACATGCGCCACGATTTTGTTGTTTGTTGGGAAATAAACTCAATAGTGCAACTCGATCTAGATCCATCGGCAACACGATTTAGGGCACCAGTGTCGCACGTATTCGTTGTTGGATAACATCCGTGAGATGACGATCACTCTTAGAAACATAGTCAACACTGCGGTCAAATCTCCCGCGTTACGTTTCTAATTGGAACGCCTTCGCGTAACCTCATTACCACTCCGAATCTCCCACAGACCTACACAGAAGACTTCTCCTTTCTTGCCAACCTTCTCTCGAAATTACTAGTCTTCTACACAACAATTATAATGTAATTGCGCCCGCCCAATAATCTCACTGAATAGGAAGTAGGTTCTGAACCTGAGATCTTGCGGTTTGCTCGCATGCCCTCTAACAATCCGTAACTTCCTCTTTTATTGTGACCTATTTGAATTAGCGGTTTTGCCGGCCAAACTGACTTTTCCGTAGGTTACTTTTAAGCTCTCCGTGCTCGGTAGAAAACTTTCTAGTGCCTGGTGCTTCCTCACATATGTTGACATGTTGAAAACGGATAAAGCAGATCCATCAATCCAAAGTTCCAACCAGATCCTTGCCAAAGTTTGATCAGTCAAATGAGATACCTAGTCGTACCACTTGCGTTGTCCCCATTAGGTGTGAACAGGGGCACCAGTGATGTTTTACTGGTACAGATCTTATTGTTACATAAGTTAGGAGGAGTCGTGATTGATGCACAGTGTACCGGGAGTTCGAACAAAATGGGTGGGAAACGCGGGGTTCGATCCCGATGGGGTTACGTGAGTGGATGAAAGGAGTCGGGAGGCGTTGAGAAGCAGATGCCGTTTGCCTTGGAGGTCATGAGCGAGAGGGAAAGCCCTGACGTGGGCTGTGGGTCTGACCCCTGGGCTGCCCGATGAGCTGCCGATAACGTCGCATTTTCAGGCAGTTGTGTTCCAAGTAGGTTTGGGCATTTCCTGTAGGGGTACCAGGTCGACTTCCCACGGCTGAATTACAAGCGATTTTCAGGGCGGATATCGGCTGTGAGAGCAGAACTTGCATTTGTAGCAATAGTCCGGAATAGTTCGTACACTCCTGAGGACAAAGTCAGGTTCAAGCTGGGAGGTCGGCAGTGTTTCATCTAGGTGGACGGAGGCAGGCCGCCCAAAGTGTCTACTTGATTCTGGGAATAGGAGAAGGATATTGTCCAATCCTCACATTCTATTAAGTGGTGTTGATGTATCCTATCCAGATACTCAGGTCTTAGAGCCGTAGGTGGTTAAATGGTTCCAATACCGCGTCCGCGACACCAGAGTGTGGAGTTCAAGGCTGTGTCACATCATCAAAGCCGGCCTTCCCCCACGCCAACAACTTGGTGTGGGGAAGCCGAATCATCAATAATGGACCCTGGACCATAGTACGATAAGAACGCCCTCACGCAGGGTTCCTATTGTTGGAACTCCAGTCAGAACAATAATAATTATTATTATAAAACAAAAAAAATTATAAAATTTCAAAAAAGGAGCTCTATTTCATGTTGAAATGGGTATGTGAGAAGACCTAGTATATCTTACATTCATAAATGTAGTAAATTTATAAATGTAGTCCTATAGGACATAAACTCCTGGATAAACAGACTGTCATCCTGGGAAGGGCATAGGTGCCCAACTTGTGGATGGACACCGATTCTGCACAGGTAGAAACGTGACAAGTTAGCAGGAGCGAGTATACGCTGCTTACAGCCAATCAGCTCCCGAAGGATTGCAGTGACGCCCGTGACTGCCAGAAAAAAAATGCAGCCCCGACCGGTAGCTCCGTTTGGAGCAAGACAAACCAAAATGTGACCTGTTCCACAATTTTTCCACTTTGAGTTGAACAACGTTTTGGGAAATTAGTGAGCACAATGGCTTTCTTGCTCCACGTCGCGTCGTCAAGTTTAACACCTTTTTTTTGTAGGTGTGAAGGCATCACCAGTTTTCTGTTCAAGTGTCAAGCAGGCTGAACAAGTGCAACAACACACGTGCCCCATTGTTTTCACGCATAGTCGGAATGTGATGTAATTTCCCGGCTTCCCAAACAGACTCGGTTGGGCGAGCCTTCCACGACTTGCGTGAGAAATGATGGAAGGTTTTCTGTTACCATTATAGTAAGCGATACCCTCGACCCTTGATCTAACGATTAGTTTTCGATCGTATCGTTAAAACCGTAAAGCGTGTTAATAGCGTTTGTGTGCACTTTTTTGGGTGCATCTAAAAGACGTGAAGCATTTAAAGCTTGAAACGAAGGCTGCCTCCGGGTAGTCTGGACAATCGCTCTTTTTTATGGTTCATTCTACCACAAATGATCTACCCACATCTTGCGTAATCGAAAAGCGCATCGTCCGGACCTCATCCCAGAAAAAACCCTGTAATTCCGTGATCGGCGATAAGTCATACAAGACTAGGCTTCTCCCCCTCATTTTCCGGCCACCATAGCAATTTGGTCGCCTCAGAGTGTCGTAACAGAATTTTTTCCAGATCCCATCTAGTGTGGGACTCTGTGCTATCAATACGATCTGAGGTCACGAGCGTTAGAATTGAAAATGTCAAAACTAAATGCAATTGAGTCGTAATAGCCGAGCGATATTTCGTAATGTGCTTTATAAGAACTTTCTATAGTCAAAGGTAGTATCCATGCCCTCATTCAACCAATGTCTTGATGAGAGAACAAGTGTTATGAATGCATTTTTATTCAACTATTGTGGCGGTGCAGTGTGAAGCTCAGTCAGGTTCCCAGGGCGATGAAGCTGACATCTTAAGCGCAAAGCTCGTTACCGCCTCATGTAACCCTTCCCGCCTTTTGGGAAACTAAAAGCTCACTTCTCTGGGAATCGTGACAAGACGGACTCGGCCCTCTCCATTTTCTAATATGCCCCCTTCTGACCCGCAAGACTTCCGCGTCGCGCAGGTTCGTGACCTCCTCCCCCTTGACAAATCAGGGGATTCACTTCCATCGTCTGACCTGAATATCTGGGAAGGGTTTCGTCTTTCACGTTCGATGCGCCGGAAGACGCTTTCTGCATGCGGTATGTGAATGTTGCATAATCCTCATATCAGGGGATAATGGTCATCTTCTACCAGACGCTTTCTTTAGTCCCGCAAAGAATGTGGCAAAATAAATAGTGTGTACCTTCTTTGGATCTTTAAACTATTTACATAACGACTATGCAGCGACAACACTGCTCAAGTCGACTTCGGTAATTTTTGAGTTGAGGACATAATACATTATGTGTAGAAAATTTCGAGCTCCATCCGACGGTGTCGTTAGATTTCAAGTTTGACAGTGATTGTTCAGCCTCTCAACATTGACTAACTGACTAACTGTTGGATGCTAGGGTTCCTGCACTAATGGACAAACAACACGTTAGAACGAATTGTCGGTGTAATTAAAGTAAAAAGAACGAGCAGAAAACTAAATCAAATTGGTTAGCAAAATCATCACACGAATGTAGTGAAGTGTGCAAAAAAAGGGGGAGGGGGGTATTGTGGTGGTTGTAAATATTTTTTAGGGCTGAAGGCCAACACTAATATTTTCTGTTTTCTGCCAACACTGCCCCTAAAACAAAATATTGAACAAAACTTGCTTAACAGTCAGGCAGCGAAGAAAGAAAGCGAAGCAATTCAAAACGTTGTTTCGGAAGAGCCTTGATCAGCCGTAGGAAAGGACACAAGGTCCGGCTGTGGAAGACTGGATTCTTCAGCAACTGAATGGAGGGGGTTGTCCACCTTCAACACAGTAGGCGACCCCGAATTTAATTCTTCAAGGATTATTCTCATCCAAGCAGCTTCCCCTACAGCCAGACCAAGCATATCGACGTACGGCAACCCATAACCTGTTGGATGCGAGGGTTCCTGCACTAACGGACAAACAACACATTAGAACGAATTGTGGGAAATAAAGTAAAAAGAACGAATAGACAACTAAAAAAAAATTGTTTAGCAAAATCGTCACACGAATGTAGTGAAGTGCGCCAAAAAAAGGGGGAGGGGTACAATAACATTGTGGTGGTTGTTAATGCTTTTTAGGGCTGAAGGCCTACACTAATATTTTCTGTTATCCGCCAACACCATGGAAGAAGGTCTCGTTCTTCCATGCGCCAACAATAACCCACCCTAACGGTGCCTACTGGATTCAGGGGTGGACTGCAGCTTCCCTTTCACCCTTCTCAATTGCTTGGATCGTATTGACGTTTTGAACTGTTTTAGTTTATTTCGGAAGTGACCCGTGTTTGGTGGTGTGGTGTGTATTGAGGGTGAACGAGAATCAGTTAAAAACAGTGAGAAAATGGAGAAAAATCTATTGAAGTAACTCTGCTGCTGTCACTAAAATGGCAGGGCAACACTGCTCAAATCCAGTGAACGCATCTTTTTGGTGGAGGCTTGTGTCTCCTGAAACCCTGGGAAAAGAACTTAAGCAGTGTTGCACAACTGCTAACTTAGCGTTTTTGTGTCTCCTGAAAACTAGGAAAAATGAACTTGAGCAGGGTTGCCATTGAACTGTGCATAAATGACAGTATCGTGAGGAGGTCTCAAACTGTTGCCATACCAGGCAGTTTTTTTTTTTTTTTTTTGAAAAATGAATTCGTCATTGTATTCTATGTATTTAAGCAATATCATCTAATTTACACTTCTTTTTTTTTCAGCATTAACTTTGATCTCACTGACCGAGGAGACCACGGATGGGGGCCGCCACCTGAAGAGCCCAAAGGGGTGTGGAAGAAGAAGCTGGTCTGGAAAGAAGAATGGAAGCAAGTTTGGAAGACGGAGCAAAAGGAGGTCTGGAAAACTGTCCAGAAAAAAGTTCAAGTTCCAGTATGGATCGAAAACAAAGTTCCCATCTGGAAAGAAGTCAAAGTTCCAGACTGGAAGAAGATTCAAGTCCCGGTCTGGAAGGAGATCGAAGTCCCGGCTTGGAAAGAAGTCCAAGTGCCGGACTGGAAAGAGGTGAAAGTCCCGGTCTGGAAGGAAATCCAGGTGCCCATATGGGTTGAGCACAAAGTTGCCGATTGGGTGGAAAACAAAGTGCCCGACTGGATAGAAGTCAAAGTACCAGACTGGGTAGAAGTTAAGGTGCCTGACTGGAAGGAAATTCAAGTCCCGGACTGGAAAGAAATCCAAGTGCCGGACTGGAAAGAAATTCAAGTTCCAGACTGGAAAGAAATTCAAGTTCCAGATTGGAAGAAAATTCAGGTTCCCATCTGGAAGGAAATCCAAGTGCCTGCTTGGAAGGAGATACAAGTTCCAGACTGGAAAAAGATTTGGGTTCCTGAATGGGTGAAGGAGCACGTACCTGGAGAACGAAATCTTGGAAAAGATGAACACGGTAATGAATATACAGCTCACGATATTTGGAAGAAGAAGCTCATTTGGAAACCAGAATGGAAAAAAGTATGGAAGACTGAGAAGAAACAAATTTGGGTGCCAGAAAAGAAATTGGAGTGGAAGACTGAATGGAAACAGATCTGGAGGACAGAGAAAAAACAAATATGGAGAACAGAGAAAAAGCAAGTTTGGAGGACTGAGAAGAAACAGATCTGGAAAACAGAGAAACAGCAAATTTGGAGGACAGAAAAGAAGCAGATCTGGAGGAAAGAGAAGAAGCAGATATGGAAAACGGAAAAGAAACAAATCTGGAGAACAGAGAAGAAACAAGCTTGGAAAACTGAAAAAGTACAAGCCTGGAAGACTGAAAAAGTCCAAATTTGGCGAACGGAAAAACAACAAATTTGGGTCAAACAGAAAAAACTTGAATGGCACGAAAAATGGATCCAAGTTTGGAAGAAAGAAAAGAAGCAGGAGTGGGCCGTCGAGAAGAAACAGGTCTGGAAAGACGAATGGAAATCCAAGCAAGTGCCCGACTGGAAGACGATCCAAGTGCCTGAATGGAAAAAAGTCTGGAAGCCTGTGTGGGAAAAAGTCTGGGTACCGATACACCACGAAGAACAACACCACGAGGAACACCACGGCTGGGACTGAAACGAAAACGCTCAAGTCAACAACTGACCAACCTACCTACATAAGTACCTTCTGTAATATAAACTTGTACAGTAATTTGGTAAGGTTAATTAATAGAATAAGTTTTTATACATCTTGTTTTTTTTTTACATTCCTTATTCTTTTGTGGGTGTAAAGTTGGAGTAATTTATAGAAAACTATTATGAACAGCACGATTGTGCTTTATCGTTTCTTTCAGGTTTCACAAGAAGACAATGAAACGACATGAAACACGTGTAGGTTCTCTTACCCCAATAGAATTACTACCTTTGAAAACCCCAACTCTGCGATTCGTACGGTCTCGTAGTGATGACACGTTCACAAAAAATAAAAGAACAATGCTAGCTTTTCAGGAACAAACGAGTCACCTCAGTGCATTCATCAAAGCCTGAATCAACTATGTTGTACGTACAAAGGGTTTACCCTTTCCTGTATGTTCAACATGTTGCAATGGTCTTTTTCTTTCTTTTTTTTTTTTTTTTTTTTTTTTTTTTTCAAAATCGGAACAAAGGGAGACGAAAGAGGTGACAGGAGGACTCACAAGGCTGACTGAAAACCTGCTCCAAAAGAGAACGGTTGAGGAATGGTAACAAAACTGTTTAGACGAAATATTGCATTATTAGCAAGATCAAAAAATGGGATTTTTAAGGGACTACGAGATAAAATCCATGATTCAGAGAGGATGTAGAAAGTGAGGAACTATCCTTAGAAATTTGCGGCAAGATTCCCGAACCGTTTTCCCATCATTTTTTTTTTTTTTTCTTCCCTTTTTACATGTGACGCAATCGTGTACATAGCAAGGTACTGATGAAGGCTGTGATGAAGATGAAAAGATACAGTTTTATGGGAAGATGCGCCGTCATGAATTGAGGACTTGTCCGAGGAATAGATCATCGTGATCGGATATTGTCGTTCAAACCGCACGATCCCACCTCCGAAAAGGAAAGTGTGGCTACTTGAGCCGTTTGCGTAACCTCCGCGATGTAAAGAACCAAGAAGTCACCTCTGGTTGTCGTTGTGAGTTTCCCGCAAAAGGCCGTGTCAGAGTTCCGCCGAGCGAAGTCAGTTGGAGCGACAAACGTATGAGCTCGATAGTTCTTAAACGGATTTCACTTTCCGTGGTGAACTTTTCTGGTCATTTAGTATATTGAAACCGCAATTTTGTCGAGACATCATCCTGAATTAACCTAAACCCTTACGAGTCTCACCAAGTTAGGTCATACGCGTCCTTCTCTCGTCATATTTGGTTGATTATCTCAAGTCGAGGCGGTTCATGCAGAATCCTCCCATTCTTCGGCCTTATCAGTTCGACTATTGTTCCATTCCCTCAATGGTCGACCATAACTCACCTTCTCCTCACTCAAGGTTGACTGCACCTGGAGAGGAAAGATAAGAACGAGATTGTTTCAGATATCAACCTACATGAATGCTTGTTGCACATAGGATTTTTGTGATATCATTCGGATTCGTTTAAATGGGACCGGAGACATGTGGACGAATCAAGGGACGTCCTTACCACAGCCAAATTCACAAAACATCAACAACGCAAGTAAATCATAATAGAGCTAGCAGCTCTGAGATAGATAGACCTGTACCCACGTTACTTTCATTTTGTGGAAGATGACACTTGAGACAGATAGCTGAACGAACGTGCCGAACGTGGCACTTTGGCATACCTATCTCGTTCATGTTCTATTGATTGGGAAACTATCGGAAACCTCAATGTCACTGAAAAGAAAAGAAGTAGAAATATTGTATAATGTACTATAGCAAAGTAAATCTAAAGGTGAAGTTCTTACCTAATCGATCCTGAAAAAATGCACACAAAAGAGAATTACTACATCCAGAAGAAATAGACACCGTGTCTGCGACACTAAGCATCGAACCAGAACACCGTAGGTATTTAGTACCTACGTCTAGAAGAAATGCCTACGAACAGGAATCGGTCCATCTACAGCAAAATGAGCATTTAATGCTCATTTACGAGATGTACTTCATCCAGAAGAGGTGCGCATACTACTTATGTTTATTATGTGTGAGTATCGTTCCGGCCCTACAGGGCCTATGGATCGAACAAGGAATTAAAGAAATATTCTGTACATGATATTATAATTTCAGGTAATGGGGGTTCTTCGGCAAATTTTCAAAGAACATTTTGTGGGAATCATAAGCAAGTGGAAGGTACCTAATTGTTTCCCTAAAAAAGTTACACGATACATTTAGAAAATTGAGAAAATGTACCGTTTTGGTTTATTATTCTTGGGTACCCAACTATATTCGCGACGGGAGAAAATGTCGATTGGTCTCAAAATTTGTCCTTTTGCTTCCGAGTCTGCAAGGCAGAGGAAGCATTGTTTTCACTTTCGAAATGAAAAAAAATTTTGTTCTCCAAAATCAAAATTTCCACTCACGTTTTGCGTTTCAGTGCCTCCTGAACAAATTTGGTTCCTTGTCTGTCGGTCTGTCTGTCTGGCCGCATTTCCTTGCCACATCCATAACTTCCACAATGTTGATCCGATTTCAGTCAAATTTTCAGGGATTGTGTGGGTACGGCCACTTGAGGTTCCAAATAAATTTTATGAGGATTGAATCAGCGGAACACGTTGCGTGGGCGCAAAATGGTGATTCGGATCATCCTCAGCAACATGGAAGAAGTTGGTTGTTAGGATGGTTTGTTTACAAAGCCATCGATTTTTTTTTAAATCTCGAGTCAAAATTTCAAGAGGTTAGAGATCCAAAGAATGAGGTGCAGTGTCGTTCACAGCAATCGAACTCGAAGCACTGCCACTATAATATAGTGTCAGTGCGGTACTATATTATAGTTACCTACATATATGTAGGTAATGTAAAAATGTTCAAAATCTGCTAAAATCTCTCCGGTTCACCCTTGAACGTTGAAATTTGAGAAGGAGACCTTATGGGATTACAAGAGACGATTGAAATGACGGGTATTCTCCTGGTCAGCTGAGTGAGCTAAAATCTAGCTCAAGGGAGAGCTAAAATCTTGCTCGAGTTAATGAGCTAACAGTCATAACTTGTGCCCTATTGATGAAAAAAATTTTTATCAATAGGGCACAAGTTATGACTGTTAGCTCATTAACTCGAAATTTAATTTCGTTGAACATTTCATACAATATCCGAGGAAGCTATGGGCCATGTCCCACTTGGCAGTGTATTTTTGATGTTCTTACATACCTACTTCTAAAAATGAAATGTCCGTCATCCACATTCGGCCACGATCCGTTTTGGACAGTAGGATTTTTTTTTTTTTTAATTCTGAAATTTTGACAAAATGTAGTCGCGCCCGCAAGGTTTTCAGCCCGATAGCCATGTCAGTGGGGCACTATGGGTCTAAAAAGGGGCTACGAGTAGGTAGGGTTTCGGCTGTGGGGTCGAGTTGGTTGTCGTTTTCGAGTATTTTTTAATGTGAAATCCATTTTTGGGAGTCCTAAAACCATTCGATTTCACCGTAGGAACGTATGGGGCTTTCGTGAGGCTACACCAAATTTGTGTAGCTGCATTTAATGCAGCTTTTGAAGGATGTCAGGTCAAATGAGATGTCGTTTTCGAGTAATTTTCGCACATAATTCGATTTTCGGGGCCCCATATCTGTCCAAACATTGAACAGGATTTTTTATACCTACTTATATATTTTTTAAGTACCTAATTTTTTATTGACAGAATTAATTTTTGCACAATTTACCACGTACCTACAAAGAATAACAAACCCTTGTGTAACATTTTCAGCGTTTTCCCCAGCATTTCACTCGACATCCTTCGACTTCGATATTTCAAAAGTATCTACCTATTGATACCTCCGATATTACCAATATTTGCACAATACCGCAAAAAAAAAAAAATTCATCTCATGGAGTAAAATATTGTAGATAATGATGATTTTTCCATAAGATAATGGTTTTCTTCGGTTTTATTCAAATATGGTTATAACCAAATATAAATATTGCTTGTTTTTTTTAAACATAAATTTATGAGGGAGGTTGTGATAAGAGGAACAATTATTGTTCCTCCAATCACAACCATTATACATTATACCACAACCATACGGCATTTGGCTGTGAATATTAATTTATCAGTAATAAAGAAATTTCAAGGATTCCTTTAGGTTTGGGTTGAACATTGAACTATTCATGACAATGAAAAGTTCATTAAATCTAACTTGAGTTAAAAACCGAATATTCGTTCCAGAAAATGTATCCCAATATTGTTTACTGGAGCATATTTAAAATGCTCCAGTAAACAATATTGAGTGCTATAGCACTCAGACATAAGGCCTCGCTTCGCTCGGCCGACCACTTTATCCAGGTTCCCCACTTTCTCGGGCAGAAGGCCTCGCCTCGCTCGGCCAACCGCTTCATCAGACAGAAGGCTTCGCTTCGCTTGGCCAACCGCTTATTCGGATAGAAGGCCTCGCTTCGCTCGGCCAACCATTTTCTCGGGTAGGGGCTCGCTTCGCTCGCCCAAGTGACAGTCGCTCAATGAACTGAATTTAACGGGCGTCCTAAATCGTCTTTCCACACACCAGAATATATCCGAAATTAGCGTAGAATGAACTGTTCCCCCCCCCCCAAAGTTTCCCCGCCTCCTCCACCTTTATAAGGTACCTGGAACCCCAGGTTCCTCCCGTTCTGACGTCCACCTTTCTGAGGTCCCACAGACACGTTGAGAATTAGTGGTTTAGATAATGAACAAATTTTGTACGACAGCGAATGGCCACTTCTTGTTATGCTGATGGCATTTCTCTACAGAAATGGTACACCCTGAGGGTAAAATTAATCTTCTAGAACCGCAATCAATGAAGGACTGATAGAAGTGGTTCGGGTCATTCCTGTCACAAACACTTATCTCCGCTTATAATGGGAATTTTTGAAGCCTGAAAAGTTTAGGTTATGCAGGACAATCTACTCTATCAGATCCATATCATTTTTTGGATAAACAATCAATTCTTGACACCATTTTTCAAAATATAAAGGGCGATTTCTCATTATCCTGGTGTGTCACAATGTGCAGTTTACCACTTTCAGTTTTTTGGAAGGTAGGATGAAGGACTATTCGAATATTATTCCCCATGATAATCCATTAATTGGCTCTCCCCTATTGTTCCCTGATCAATTGAAGCCTCTATGAATCCTACAAGGTAAGTCAGTCCTTATTCATAGTTCGAATTCAGTGAAATGGATAATGGAGTGAGTATAGTGACACCTTGCAGGTGCTCATTTATAAGAACATTCTGCCCTCAAATATACAATAACTTCCAAAAAAAATCACTTTATAAAGTGATTTTTGTTGTTGAAATTATGGTATATTTTAGGGCAGAATCTCATTATCCTGGTTTCTGGAGCTAGTTCTCAGATATGGTTTCGGCCATATTTGATTAGCCTATCCTGCGTTGCTGCTTCGTGGGTTCATTGAGAGTCGTAGGAAGGATGAGGGAAAAGTACCAGCACCCATATTCATAGGCTTTGATAAATGAAAAAACTGGGGGGAAAAGGAGAATAAGTCTCATTCGTGGAATGACCCGTTCATCATATGAGCACTATGTATCGAAAACCAAATTCATTTGTGTACATCAAGTTTTGAATTCGAAAAATTTTCTGGAAGAAAATTGAAGGGCGCTGGGTAGAAAGAACCTAAGTGCCAGAATTGAAATAAAAAGTTATTCCAAATTAATAACTAAAAAGTTAAATGTGCAGCGGGGTGACAGAAGGTTGAGAAGTGCGTTTAAAATCGTAGGTATATTGCCTAGCTTTCGGCCACAGGTGCCATCTTCAGGGTATCTGGTAATAATAGACCATGGTGTTAGCGATCGTAATGACTAGATTATTAGAATATTAATGTGTATATAGTTGCTTACATGTTAAATTTATTATGGGTAACATATCTGCTCCATACACTCCCCCGACGGCCGCCGCCGGCTACCAGGTCCTCTGCTCCACATGTGTGATCGTGGGGTGGTCCGGTGGAATATAAAATAGGTGAGAGAGGTTGTGCGGTGAATTTAAGAGTAGGTATATAGGAAATGTGGCCATGTAGGGTTTGTTTACCTTTCTGGAGTACCTATTTGATTTTTCTGAGAGTGAGTCGTGCTGTTGCGATTACTATTTGCCGGTGTTGGTGGTGGACGTCAGAGGAACGGGGGAAGCAGAAATCAATTCGAAATTTTGACAAAAGTGAGCAAATTTGTGTGGCCGGAATTTGACGTGAGTTTTGAGAGGTGGCGTGACTAGCCGGCGGCCGGACGCAAGAAGAATATTCTTCTTGCGTCCGGCAGTATCTCCCGAAAGTATAGTATATCCCGAAGTATAACCCGAAACAAACCTCACCTCCACCAGTCCTTCTTCCGCCAGTCCTTCCTTCCACCAGTCCACCAGTCCTTCCACCAGTCCATTCTACTAGGTCCTCGGGCGGCCGTCGGGGGAGTGTATGGCGCAGATATGTTACCCATAATAAATTTAACAAGTAAGCAACTATATGCACATTAATATTCTAATAATCTAGTCATTACGATCGCTAAAACCATGGTCTATTATTACCAGATACCCTGAAGATGGCACCTGTGGCCGAAAGCTAGGCAATATACGAATTTAAACGCACTTCTCAACCTTCTGTCACCCCGCTGCGCACCAGGCTGAAATATGCCAAGAAGGTATCCCCAAGAAACCTTAAAAAGTTAATTAAATCAATAATTGATTTGATAAGTTATTAAATTAACTAATTCTTACTTTAGGTAAAAATATAAGTTTTAATTAATTTGGTCAATAATAATTAATGAATTAATTCATTAAAAATTTGTTGACACTTAGGCCCTTCATTAGGTATCAGAGAATGATTCGATAGGTTCGATTCGTCACTTACCAGTACGCAGGGAAAGTATCGATACACGGAATAGAATTCTATTCTATTCCGTGTTATCGATAGGTACCCCGAAGTGTGGGCGGTATCGTGATGTCCCCGCTTACATGATGTAGGGACTAAATAAATTAAGCTCATACTGACTTGTTCAACCAAATGATGAAGATCCTGCGCCTGAAAACATATGATGTACCCCACTTCCTAACGAATTTTCAACTTTTCTAAAACAATTTTCTGTTGGGGGAAAAACGTAACACGGCCAAAGTGATATTTAATTTTTCCGGGCACTTTCGGAAGACTAAATTGTATAAAAGGGACATTCTTGAAGGTATCGTTGCGGCACTAGTAGCGGCTTCAAATCGCAGAAGAATGGAAGATTGGGTAAGACATTTCAATTCTTCTTTGCCAACTTTGGGGCGGATGAATCTCACCCAAATGAAAACCGCGGAGTTCACGGCTTTCGACCAATTCAGCTATGGCACATTTGATTCGACTTTGATCACATTTTTTCTCGTATATTCGACCGTCCAATTCCTGACAGTCCTCCTCGCCCCGACCTGGTTTTTTTTCCCGAGGTTGACGTACATATTCGCGCTGATGGCCAGCTGGGTGGCGGGCGTTTGTATGAAAAACTACGCTTCCTTTTACGACCCGGACGCCGTCAGCGAATTTAGCGCTGCCATCGCATTGCGGCTGGTGATACCCTGTTTGGTGTTTCATTGCACGCTTAATATCGACTACCACACGCTCGGGAGGATCCTCGGTCCGGTTTTGTTCATCGGTTCCTGCCTGTTCTTCCTAAATGTCCTGTTGCTCACATTGATCATGTACTCCATCGCCAGTAACGTGACTAACGTGTACATCCAGCTCGTCCACGCCTTGGCCATCTCCATGATATCAGTTGCAGACGGTGTTCACATGCTGGACAAGGCTCAATGTCAGGTAAGACAGCTCCAAATCCTTCTTCAAGGGGAAATGCTACTGTCCATAGCATTGCACCGGTACTTGGACATGATCCTGCTCAATTATGTTGACTTTAACAAAGAAGACCCAGACATTTTCAGGCCTGGAGTCATGGTTTACATTTTTTGGTGTCTCATGGGTATCCTGCCAGGGATGTTGGCCTCGTACATTTTCTGCCAGTATGTCAACTACACATACGATGACAGTGACGGGCAAGCTGCTTGCGTCACAGCGTTTTACATACTGCTCTACAATTTTTCTGAACTAGCAGGGTGTGATGGATCATTGAGCGTATTGGCATTTGGCATCTCCCTTGGAACCAGTAAAATGAAATTCAGCACGAGAGCATCCTATTTGTACGTCCACTTTCAAGATTTATGTCACTTAGCATCCTGCTTGTGGGTGTTTGCATATACCGGTTGGATGGTGGGCACATACGCTGAGAAGTACCAATGGTTTGATGCATCTTACATCTTCATAGTTTACGCCACCTGCTTGATCTCCCGTACGTTCACATTTGTCTTGACCCAGCGAATGATCAACAAAATGAATATTCAGATTACCTGGAAACATCTGACAGTAGCTATACAGACTCCAACTCGAGGAGCTCTCCTGTTGGCCTTTACCTTATTGTATCACGTCCAGATGCGTCTAGAGAGCGGTCGGTTTGTCTTAGTGCAAGACGTCATTCTCATATGTATGTCCTACATGGTAAATTTGGCGCTGATGAAGCCCGTACTGACTGCCATTGGGATGTTCGTTCTGACTCGAGCCAAAGTCGTCAACATGAACGTGGCCGTGATGCAAGTGAACGAGTGCCGGGCTCGAGCCATTCAAGGATTGAAAGTCGACCGAGTGATAGCAGACGCCAATTGGCTGGTAGTTGAAAACACAACACAGTTGCAGCACCCATACAAGAAAAACACGAACTTGATGTCCGAAGATGATGAAGATTTTGAAAGCAAAGGCCAGTCGAGAATCGTCTACTGTGGCGAATGTGGCGCTAAGGGGACTGCTCCGCTGTCACAACAGGAAATGGATGACGTTGCTCTGGACATCAAGCACAGGATCCTCAAAGCCCAAAGAGTTTCTTTCTACAGGCAACACGACAATGGCACACTCAGCCGGCACGGTGTCAAAATCCTTTCAAACTTGGTAGAAAAAGTGCTGGTCAGGGAAGAGCCAATGTTAAGAGCTAAGGATTTAAGGATACAACGCATGGGGACGCCGTGCATGCAATGTTTGAAAACGACTTTCCGCAACCTGTTCACCATTACGTCAAAGAAACACGCTTTCATACCCACATTCTGGCTAAGGTCCATCTGTTTCAGGATAAGCACGTCGCGTCGGTTCCAAATAGCCATGGCCTGTTTGAGCATGTTGGACTTGATACTTCTGGTACGGTTCTTGTACATCTACTACGCAAACGCTGTGACTTACGCTCTCGAACGCACCTACAGCCTTCAGGGAGCGGGAATATTCTTCTATGTCTTGTTCGCCACTGAATTCATAATAGAGATCCTGGGCAAAGGGGTTATTCAATATTACAGCCACTTAGTGAATTTGGTTGAGTTTGCTTGTTCTTGTTTGGTCCGCTCGCTTGAGTTGGGTATGTTTTTTCACATTTGCATAAAGACAAAGTCGTTTAGTAATGTATTCGAACTGGACCCGATCATCATGTACGTCAAAACATTGCTACTGCTCAGAGTGACAAGAATTTACGTGTTCATTGTGGCACTTATTCCCAAAATACTGAACTGCATCGACAAGAAGATGGATGATGACTTGATCAAGATTTACGACATAGGTAAAGCGTACTTGATTACTCAGGAGCAGGTGATGAAGTTCTTGGGGCACCTTGTCACCAACGACGAGGTGTACGACTCGATTTACAAGGTTTTGGACAATGACAGGTTGATTGTAGCTTCAGAACTGGGTTTGATCAAATTCGACAGGACGACCATAGCGACGACGAACAAGACAAGCCATGCCATTCGCCACGTCGTCAACACCATGCAGGACTGTATTAAGAGCATGAAGGAGGAAGAGTCTTTGGACTTGTTGGAGACACAAGCGTTACTTTCGGAATTGGAAAATGTCAAGAGCAGGACAAGAAATCTCAACATGATTGAGCCGCTTGAACCACATTTCGTCATTTCTGAAATCCCCTGGTTGAAAAATGACCCCAACACTATATCATTTTTCTTGAAACACGCGAGATCATCATCTTACAGTAAAGATGAGATTATAATTAGCCAAGGTGATATTCCAGTTGGTCTCATAGTGGTAATTCAGGGGCTTGTAAAAGTGACATACATTCCATGTCCTGAAACTATAGAAAACAGTACTACCTATGGAGCTCTACCTAACTACGATTTTTTCATCAACCTAAAATTTAATCTTCCGCAAGACGAATACATCACAGGATGCGCCGTGATTGGCGAAACTGGAGTAGCTACTGGCAGGACTTACGACACGAGAGCAGTGTGTATGACGTCAGTTCACACAATGTGGTTCCCCATGAAGATCATCAAAGCCGTCGTGAGGCAATCAGGCAACGCTTTGCACTACACGTCCTGCCTGTGGAAAGTAATTTCAATCAAGATAGCCGTGAACGTAATGCAAGACACGCCTCAATTTCGGGGATGGTCACGGGAAAGGCTTTTCATGTATCTGCAAGGCGGTGTGATCCCGGTGTTGGACGGAGTGCAGTCTTTGACTCTGGGAGAACATGTTCAAGACACTATACTGATACAAGGGTTGGCCATGGACCACGCGACGAGGATGACCTATGTGGCACCGTACTACATTCCCAGGACAGTCGCCACGCTGCTTCTGACTGAGTCGCCGCTGATGGACAGGAAATGTCCCTTTCAAACGGTAGTTTTCATCATCCCCACACCACATGCAGACGCTGAAGACATATCAGGAAGAGAGGGCGTGTTTAAAGAATGTATTCAACGAAGAGAACGAGAGCAATTGGAAAAAGAAGCAGCGGCAGCAGCAGCCAAAAGTAACAAAGACGATGATTTAGAATTAGGAGCTATTCAAGCCAAATCTGAAAAGTGCAAACGTGATAAACATGGGAGAAATAAAATGTCCGCTTATTCCAGGAGGGTTCTCAAAGCTCAAAAAAGAACGATGAAAACAATGAAATTTGTTGAGTACATTCCTACGGTGGACGGGCCAATTGAAAGAGGCATCATCCGCACGACGTTTATCGAATCTGAACGAAGAAGAGGTATTGGAAGACTGATGAATCCCAAGTCCAAATTTTACGATCCATCATTTGGATACGTTTCAGACGTGATGGAGACGAGTGAAATCAGGGAATTGAAGGGAGAAGACGACGACGATCCGGACGACAGGAAATGGATGTTCAGACGGAGCTCGACGAAACAGCGGACGTCATCTGCATGCAGAGGGTCCAGAGCCTCCAACCTTTCCGATGTGTCGGCGTCCCGGATGACGTTGGATATGGAAGAGAGCCGAGACGGTCCACCTCGGGAGACGGAACTGAGGGTTTTGGAGTCTTCGGAATCAGACAAAGAAAGATACGACTCCAAAGAGACTCAAACGAAACTCGTCATGGTGCCCCGCGTTGACAAGGAGGAAGACAGTTCGATTGAAACCAACAGCGCCAGCTCTCATGACACCACATCAGTCCGCTTCGGCCTGCCTCCTAATAAGTCATAACATCAAGATTTTACGGGATTCCCAAATTTTTTCCAGGTGCAAAGAAAGTGGAGGATCTTTTATAATAAAATATCAGATACCTACCGTCCAAAGCGTTGTAATTTCTAGGTGTTTTTGCAGCGAAGTGTTGGAAGTGTTAGGTACGGGATGTGAACCCGTTTCGGGTGGGTTTGGTGCACAGATTAAACTACTGTTTGGTGTGTGGTGATGGAGGGTAAGTGCACCAAATGCCGCCTAGTCGGGGTTTGAGGAAGTTAACAGCGCTTTCTGTGAGTTCGAGGCGGTAAAAGTAAGTAAGGTAAATAAAAAGTAAGTCATGGATTGCCCATGAAATGGCGCTGGGTTGGAGGTTTCATTGCTGCACAGAACGTCGTCTCACATTATTGTTCCCATGAGATCGCCGATCGAATTTTCGTCCGCGAGTTTTTCGTTTGAAACACATTTTTTTCTCTTGAACCACGTTTTTGCTCGGGATATTGAGATTCAACAGGTGTAATACCTATATTATATTCAGTTTCGTTCCAAATCAGTTTTAGTTCTTTACATCTTCAGATGATGATCAAGAGAGTTTCGCTCGCTATGATTTACCCCCTCACTCACCTTGTGAACAAGATCTTACACACCGGCAGGTTTCCTCGGTGTCTGATGGCTGCGGAAATTCTTCCATTGCACAAGAATGGAGAACGCTCTGAGTTGAAAAATAATCGCCCTATTTCGAAAATTTCCGTATTTTCAAAAATAATCGAAAAAGCCATGAAGCGACAAAATTTAATGGTCGAGAACTTCGAGTTGAATGATCTGTTTTCCCAGCATCGGTTTGGTTTCCGCTCCAGACGTGCGACAAAGGATGCTATCCTGTCTCTCTTCACTCTCTCTCAATCTTCACAGGTTTCACTCGATCAGTCCTGGAGCCAGCCCCGATTTCGGGTGCTGATTCTAGGAAAAGGTTTGATATAATTTTATCAAAATATCCTCCATTCTGAGTGAAAAGAGCTTTGTCTGCCATTCCAAAGCCGCTGGATTCAAAATTGGCAGCAATTTGAATCCGGATCAAAAAGGCGATTTGGGTGCTGATCGCAGGATGGCTGATATTTTGTTCACTACTTTTTTTACCATTCTTAATCATAACTTTTGATGTCTGCCAACCCTAGAGTGGTGGGTTCCCCTGGCAGACTCAATTTGAAAATTTGTCATTTTTGGGGGTCACATTTTATGAGGTTTAGGAAGGTTGAACGTTTGAGACATAAAAATAGACATAATAATATACATATTTATTGTTGTCTGCCACCACACCCTGGCAGACTAAATTCGAAAAATTGCAATTTTGGGGGTTAAATTTCATCTACTTTAGGAAACTTGAAATTTTGCACAGAGCTTTGGGTTGGTATTGGTAAGAGATTTAACGTTGTCTGCCATCCCAGAGCGATCGCCATACCCTGGCAGACTAAATTTGAAAAATTGCAACTTTAAGGGTAAAATTGAACTTGTTTTAGGAAACTTGAAATTTTGCACAGTGTTTTGGGTTGCTCTTGGTAAGAGATTTAACGTTGTCTGCCATCCCAAAGCGGACGCCATACCCTGGCAGACTAAATTTGAAAATTGCAATTTTAAGGGTAAAATTGAACTTGTTTTAGGAAAGTTGAAAATTTACTCAGTGTTAGCTACCAACTTGCAGATGAAAAAAAAACCTTGTCTGCCTAGAATAATCCGACGGAAACTATCGGCAGACAAGCAATTTTTAAAAAATTGTAATTTTTTGTTCAAAATTTTATGAGATTTAAGAAGGTTGAACGTTTGACACATAAAAATAGACATAATAATAGACATATTTATTGTTGTCTGCCAGCCCAAAGCGGTCGCTACACCCTGGCAGACTAAATTCGAAAAATTGCAATTTTGGGGGTTAAATTTCATCTACTTTAGGAAACTTGAAATTTTACACAGTGTTTTGGGTTGGTATTGGTATGAGATTTATTGTTGTCTGCCATCCCAAAGCAGTCGCCATACCCTGGCAGACTAAATTTGAAAAATTGCAATTTTAAGGGTAAAATTGAACTTGTTTTAGGAAGCTTGAAATTTTGCACAGTGTTTTGGGTTGCTCTTGGTAAGAGATTTAACGTTGTCTGCCATCCCAAAGCGGTCGCCATATCCTGGCAGACTAAATTTGAAATATTGCAATTTTAAGGGTAAAATTGAACTTGTTTTAGGAAACTTGAAAATTTACTCATTGTTAGCTACCAACTTGTAGATGTAAAAAAACCTTGTCTGCCTAGAATAATCCAACGAAAACTACCTATAGGCAGATACGCAAATTTTTTTTTAATTGTAATTTTTTGTTCAAAATTTGAACAAATTTAGGAAGCTCTAAATTTTGGCACACAATTCTTTGACGATTAGGTAACATTTCTAACATAGTCTGCCAACAATAAACCATTGCCTTATCACTGGCAGACTAGGATTTGAGTATGAATAGCCTTCACTATAATAATAATAATAATAATTATAATAATAATAATAATAATAATTATTATTATTATTATTATTAGTATTATTTTTATTATAACCTCATTTTGGAATCAGGTAAGATACCCCTGCAAGGTAACAACAATCCATCCAAACAATCCATTTATTCTTCACCTTAATAACGTAATAATATTGGTTTAATTACAGGTAATCAGGTTCATTAAACTTTCTTCAAATTATTTACATTTTAAAAATGAATTTCGAATAGTACACTAAATACTATCATATACTAACGGTAATAACATTCTAACTTATAATATAGGCTTATAATAAGCTTTATTATGGGCTTCCTCGACCAAGTAGAAATGGATGAGGATGGGCTGGGGGCTCAACTTGGGATTACTTATAATATAAGTAATTATTATGGGACTTTCCTTTCAGAATTTTCCGCTCCAGTTAGAATAATTCTAACAATTATTGTTAGTCGGATCCCCTATGAGAAACCTCTTCTTCACATCAAACCTGAATTGCATACACCTTTTTAATTGAAATCGGACCATCCGTGAACAATAACCCCCTCACAATCCGTATACTCCTTTTCGTATTTTCGCTCCTAACTCGAAAACAGTAGGTCTTAAAGGAATATCACCCGTACGAAAAATGAAGCTCACAATATTTGCGACAAAAGTATCCCTATTCATTATTCACGTACCTATAATAGTTTAGGAGATATTATAGCTTGAAAGTGGTGAAAATTTCAAAAACCCGCTTTTTCGCACTTTCTTTTTGTTTTTGTTTTTTTCTGACAGCGCCTAAACGATGCATCCTAGGTAAGAAAGAAACCAGGTAGGAACCAGGCAGTTTTAGGAACACCTAGTGCACGGAATTGGGAGCACTCTGGGAAATCGTGATTTTGGGTTTTCTCGCTCAATCTAGAATAATTTCTAGCAGGATTTTTCAACAGCCATTTGGGCTACCTATTGCTAACAATAATTATTATTATTATTGTTAGAAATTTCCCGGACGGATTTACTAGTAAACCGAGCTGCAATGAGGAAAATCAGGGTAGGCGAAATACGGCGCTCTTACCGTACCGAATGTGAATTTGAAGGTGCGGGCGCTGTGTCAAGTTCTTGCTGCCATGTATTGGAGGAAATGAAACGGAAGGCCGGGTGAGGTTTCCCAAGTTGTATTTCAAAAGCAACAGGAGCTTCCTGAGGACTCCTCTGGAGGCTGAAGGTTCTTCCAGTGTTTTCCTGGAGTGAATCTCCTTCAGCACCTTCGCAAGGCAAGTCATTTTCTATGTGGTTTAGTCTGAGAAGATGGGAACTGCCACGTGTTTCAACGTCTTGACACGTTTAAGGGAGTCTGTTTTGTTATCTACACACCCTGTTGGTTAGGTCCGTCATAACTGGCTGTTTTGGTGCAGGTGACGAGCGCTTTCTATGTGAAGACATCATCGTCTGGCCGTTTGGGCTAAACTGAGTCTGTTTTCCCAGTATCTAGCCCAGCGATCACTGGAGAGGACATAGGGATATATTAGTTAAGTCAACCGTAAGAAGTTTACACAATCCAACGAGGCCTCAAATTCCGTGTTGTGCCCATCCGCAGATTTGCCAATTGGGTGTGCTATTGACACGAGGAGGGGGGAACTTTATAATCCAATTATCCGAGCAGAGTGAGAAGCGGTGTCAACTCGAGCGAAGCGATAAGAAAATAGTTGTCAGTCGGTGCACAGTGGTGACCTTCGGAGGCAGATGTTGGTACTGTCGGGACGCATCAGTTCAGCTCGGTGACAAAACCAGTGCGGGGCTCGAGAGCATTGATCATTGGAGCTGAAACGAGAGAATACCCGTTAATCGCCATTAATAAGGTGAGAGCGGGGCAATAAGCCGCCAGGTAAGCCATGTGCTTCCATAATTTTTCCGCCAAAACGGGGACTGTGGTGTTCAGGTGTACAACTAGTATCTACAACTGCTAAAAATTCAGCAAGCTCGTAGTTGTATGGATTTAGAGGCCCTTAGGATGAGTAATTAACCGGCAGTTTTTCCATTTCAGTAGTAGTTTGAAACATTTTGAAAGGTACCAAATAACTTACCTACAATGAATAAATACCTACCTGATAATGAATTTTCAACGGTATTACTGCGATCCGCACATTTTTTAGGTTAGAAAATTTCGATTAGGCAGCCAAAAACTTTTCTTTAAATAAAAAAAAAAATTAAAAAAATTAATGCTTAAACGATTAGGCTCCGAATTTTGAAGAGGAAGGACCACATTTTCACGCAGTTTCTCGAGCCTGAGCTACGTAATAGGCTGAAAAGGCCAATATCAGGTAGGTCCGATAGGTCCTATCGTAGTTGTAGATCTTAGGGCAAGGGCGTACGCAGGTCTTCCTTGGGGGGGGGGGGGGGGGGGGGGGGGGCTAAAAAATAATGCAGGTAGGCGTGCTAGCTAGGGTGATTAAATTAAAATTTAAAACGCTACAAATTTTACACAAGGGTTTATTATTCTTTGATATACTATATCAAAGAATAATAAACTATCAATAAATTATTCTTTGATATACTATATCAAAGAATAATAAACCTATTAGGTTACTTGTGCGAAAATTAATTCTGTGTTCTTGAAAAATATTTGGAAATTTTTTTTTTTCAAACTTTTTTACTCGGAAAATATTTGATCTTCTGGGATCCTTCAAAAATCCCATTTGTAGCGAAAAGCCTTTAAGAATCCCCTCCCGTAGCCCCCATTTTAGTCCCATAGCGCCCCACGGGTTGGGGCGATCGGGCTGAAAACCTTGCGGGCACAACTAGATAGTAAAACCAAGTATTTTGTCAAAATTTAAGATTAAAAAAAAAAACCTTCCTACTGCGCAAAACGGACAGCGGACGGACATTTCGTTTTTGGAATGAAACATTTCTTGAAACGTATGATGTCAAATTGAGAGGCCGATCAGAATTTTTTACCCCCGTCGCGATTACATAGGTGTATTATTCCAAGAATAATAAACCAAAATGATCGTAACGTTGCATGTATTTAATCAAAATAAATTTGAAAAAGAGTGTGGTATATTGTAAATAATATTTATTTTATTTATTTATTTATTTAAATATTAAGTGCTTTGAGGGCAGAGCCCTATGCACAAAGGAGCCGTTGTATATGTAGCATTCGTTTTTTATAGCATTTTATAGCGTTTTTTTTATAGCATATATATTTTTTTTTTTGCAATAAGAGAGGGGTTTTTTCCATCATTTCCTTTTTTCCTTTCATTTTTTTTTTTTTTTTTTTGTTTGTTTGTTTGTTTTCCATTTCCTTTTTCCATTTTATATTGTAAATAATATTACACAGCTTTAACTCGAGTAATAATTCAAAATAACCTACAAAACATTTTTACAAAATCAAGTGTTGCAGTTCACTTTTCCCCCTCTTAATTTACAACATTTACACGAAATGTTCACAACATAAGTACCCAACAGTCAAGTTGGATTTTTTTCACATTACATTTACAACATGAGTCGCCTCGGGTTCTCTGCGAATTTTACACTAAGTACTTCCTCTTTCTTTCTATTGATCTGAAAGTGTATAATATACACTTTCAGATCAAAAGAAACACAAATATATTATATTGTTTTTCGTGCCCCCCCCCCCCCCCCCCCCCCCTGCGTACGCCTATATGTCTTGGGGGCATCTTGCCAATTTCATCAAAATCGGTTGAATATTGAGAGAGATGATTCAGGAAACAGCAGAATTTTTCAATTTCCTGAATTATGTTCGTTGATGTTTAACCGATTTCGAAGAAGTATGGTTCATAGTGGTTGGACAGATGCCCCCAAGAAGCTATACCTACCTTCAATTTCTGTCCTTTTCCATGTAAGTATTACGTTACCCACTTTCAAAAACCCCTGGTCGTATGTTTTCAAAATGAGGGGGTTTGAAAATTTGTTCATCTTCACATTTTGACAACACCGTAAACTTATGTTCAGTTCACCGGCCGGCGCGGAAGTCTTGGGAAAAAAAGGGAGGAGCGTCTTGGAGCTACCGTTCCCATGAAAAGGAAACGATCGTCCCGGAGGAGTCATGTCATGTGACAAATGTTGGAAAGAGCGGGGAGGCTTTTTTTTCTCGCCCGACAAAACGTTCAGGGATTGAGCGTATGTGCCTTTATTTGGCCCTCACCGGCTCTCTTCTTCGGGGGATCTTCCGGCGACTTTTCAACGACCTCGTCGACTGGGTCGTCTTCGGCCGACGCTCTTTTTGCCCTACGGACGTAGACAATTTTGGTGAGATCCAAGAAAAAAAGAGTTGTGTTATTCTGTAAGCTCCGCTTTTCCGTTAATTTTTTTTTTTTTTTTTTTTTCTAAGCAAAAACGACACTAACAAGCAAGTTGGGTGAAGAATCTTATGTCGACCAAGTTTTCCTTAAAGAGTCACTGAAAGAATTTTCTATAAATCGTCCTTGCGAAACTACAATCCGACGTTCCAAGTTGAGTGTAGCAGATTGCTCAACGCCAATTCTTATTCCATCGGCATCTAACAAGTTCTTCCTCATCAGAAACCGATAGAATAAATATATTCAAATCTTAGTCCTGCATTTTGTCTTAGACCCGCTGCGAAATTTGCTAATTTTCCTTGTTTACCCGCAGCTATGAAATTGTAGCTAAAAAAGGAACAAACAAATTTAGAACAAAGAGGCTGAGTGCAACCTTGTATACACGCCGGCCAGCCGACTGGAATTTATGGGCAATCTTGTTTTGGTTTCAGAGAAAAATTACGAGCACAGGCCTTGGTTCCAAAGAGTCGACCGACGTCGAGGTCAGCAGCTTGTAGAAGAAGGTGACTATAATATATTGAGTGACTCCTATATATAGAGGAGAGGGAGTTACTGAAAATGATCCATGACAATCGTTTTAAAATTGCATTTCCTGGTGTGCATTTTAGGAGGGAATGGCTGTTTTCTGGTGAGACCCTCGACAAGGCACATGATGACACTGTGTTTGTGGTACAACGGACGAGCCTACAACATCCCCATTCGGAACAGGGACGATGGCCAGTATTCGTTGGGTACCCTGAAACCGAATGAGAGGGTGAGTACATCGGTTGTAAGATTGGTAGATGGGTAGGACGCAGGGGCGGATATTTAGGTTGGGCGACCGGGCGACGCCTGGTTGAAGCTGGAAAAAATTGTGTCCAACCTAAAAATTTTAGGTTGGACACAATTTTTTCGGTCTCGAGTAGGTACCTACATATTTAATATGTAGGTACCTACATATTTAATATGTAGGTACCTACTCGAGACCGAAAAGAACAACTCAGACTCGGAAGACGGTGATCTGGTTGGCTTTGCTCATAGGGTGGATGATGTCAAGTGGAATAAATGCGTAATTAAATTTTGTGCAACAAGGTATTAAAATAGTACAACTTCATGTATGCAAGTCTCTTTTTGAATTACAAATTTTTGGTAGGTAACGCTTTCAACGACCCAAGACTGAAAATCATCAAAACAAGGCTGAGGCAAACTCTGAGTGACAATAATCTGGAGGATCACATCTTGATGGCTTGCGAGCAGGAGCGTCTGGCCAGAGCACTGAGCCAAGTGGCTTCGGGGAGTTTCCACCCTCCTCGCCATCGCCTACCGCTTAGTATCTTCTCCCTCATCAACGAGCGTGATGTGATCCCGTTTTGGATATTCTTGGAATAATGCAACTTGGGATCAAACATTTTTATTGTCTTCAAAATTTGTCATCATTTCTACGTTTCAAGATGTGTAGAATCTACACAATGTGTCATCTTGAATCTGATTCCAAAACTGAAATGTCCGTCCAACGTCCACGCCGTTTTGAGCAGTAAGAGTTTATTTAAATGTGAAATTTTTTACAAAATACCCGCAAGGTTTTCCGCCCAATCGCACAAACCCGCGGGGTTCTGGAACTAAAAAGGGGCTACAGGAGGGGTTTTGAAGGGTTTCATCTACGGTATCGAGTTAGATGTTGTTTTCGCAGTATTTTTGGATGTAAAATACATTTTTGGGGGACCGAGAAGCATCCGATTTCCGTGGGGATCCATGGGGCTTTTGAAGGATGCCAGAGAATCGAATGAGGACTCGTTTTCCGAGTAATCTTGATCATTCATTCATAGGGGTCCTTCACCCGTCCAAACACAACAATTGTTTAATTTATTCAGATCTGAATAAATCTATGGGCCTGAGGTTGAGCCTACAATTCGAAAGAAAAGAACAAGACTTGTGGGGATATACGTGGGACGGGTGGAGGGGGGATGGCGAGGAGGTCCGGAAACGCCCAAAACCTGCCGGCTCAGTGATCCAGCCAGATGAAAGAGTAGGTAGGTAGGTAACAGAGAACAGAGCCAGATGCTTCTGTGGCAAGTCTTCTTTTTTTTTTCGTTGATAACCTCAGGTTATTAACCTGTGATAATATAGCTTGAAGCGCTAGGTATTTTGTTTGTAAGACGGTACCAACTAATTCACATACCAAGCGCTAATTTTATTTTTTTCTAAATATAGGCGCTGTTATTTTTCTCTTTCACCTAAGTAATTTTCTCGTACCTCTATTGATTTGCTTGTTTTCCAAATATGAAGAACGCCTCCATTGTTGGTTTTTGAATAGGTAAGTAACTGTTGTGGGAAGGGGGGCTAGTCCACAGAGTAAAAGAGACCAGAATTTGACAGGGCTGTAGGTACAGTAGGTACCTAGGTACATTGTATACCTACCTATGTATACAGATCCACATGTAGGTACCACCTATACATTGTAGGTACCTATCTGTATACAGATCTGTAACGATTTTCCTGACATATCATACAATTCACACTCACTGTCACTGTGTTTTCCTCAGGTATTCGCGACAGTGGACGACCTGGTGGACCACTACAGCACCCGAGAGAGCCTAATCCTGTTCAGCAAAGGCGTTAAGACGGGCAGGTGCCAGCTGCGGGCTCCGGCGAGATCTTCCACCGAAGAGTATTTCCGGTCCTACCGCGAAGACGAGAGCGACGCCGGTGATCTCTACCTGAACTTGACACCCACCGATCAATGTGTCATTCACATATGAAAATTGAACACGAATTGATGAGTGAAAAATACTAGTCAACGGGCCAACAGCTACTGCACGTTTGTGTCCGCCGTAGACGGACAGCTAAAGAGAAATTTCTTATCTACTGTATCAGCTGCTATTATCACTACATTATCTCCTTAGTAAGGAGTCCTTACGTTTAGCTGTCCGTTTGAGATTCTTGCGTTTACTTCGTTCTTCCCAATAAATTATATTAATCGTGTCGTGAGAACCTGATTGATTGCCTGATTGAAATTTCCACCGACCCAAACACGAAGGAAGGAATTTGAACCAACATGAACTGCTCAAGACTGTGCCGAATTTCTCTCTTTTTGAAGGCTCCCGTTTCGTCTTCGAACGTTAGATTCCTCAAAGATGTGAGTACGGATTTTAATGAATTCAATCAAGCGAGACGATAGTCTCGCGATGCCAAGCTAAGAGAGACGCGGTTAGCACAAAATGTGAGACTAGAGAGCCGAAGTAGCTGCGTCGGGAAATACAGACCAGATACGACACCGCCCGCTACTAGGTATTAAATACGTTTTGTAGTAGCGTCGCCTAAACTTCACCTATTGTTGGCAAGTCACTAAAGGTAATAAAGGTGGCCTGAGTAGGGACTGAATGAAAGAACTAATATGGTGGTTGCGAGTCAAAACTGTCACAAAAGCTTTCGTGGTTTGAAGAGGCGCCTCATGGTCAATGGAAAGACGCAGCGGAAGTCGACTTGAAGCGAACTCAGATTAAGAAGAGTGAGAAACATCAAAAGATAGGTAGGTAGGTTTAAATCTGAAAAGTTTACAAAATACTCGGTTCACCATCTAGTTGTGCCGCTATGGGAGGGATTTTTGAATAGTTTCGGCTATAGGGTCAAGTTAGGTGTCTTTTTCGACGTATTTTTGAACGTAGAAACCAGTTTTGGTGGTCCCAGACCGACGATTCTATCGTGGGGATCTATGGAGCTTTCATGATCAATCAAATTTTTATTTGTCAGATAGACGGGGTGTTTTGACAATGGTCGATTGCTACTTAAAACTGCTTAAACCTTGAACTTACTACTACTACCCAAAACGCCCCGGACGGCGGACGGACATTTCGGTTTTGGAATCTAGACCTCTTGAAACGGATAATGTCAAATTTTGAGCCCGATCGGAGTCGTCGACCTCCGTCGCGAAAACAGGTGTATTGTTCCAAGAATAATAAACAAAAATTATTTAACCATACCTACATAGTCACAAGCGGCAATGCACCCCACAGGCGGCAATTTTTTTGTCTGTTTTGTTTTAGGTTTTACATAGGTACCTTTTATTTACAGAATTAATTTTGGTTTATTATTCTTGGAATAATACACAGGTGTATGTAAACATAGGTCTAATACGCAGGTGTATGTAAACATAGGTCTAATACACAGGTGTATGTAAACATAGGTCTAATACACAGGTCTATGTTTTCGCGACGGGGGTCGACGACTCCGATCGGCCTCAAAATTTTGACAAAATACTTGGTTTACCATCTAGTTGTGCCCGCAAGGTTTTCCGTCCGATCGCCCAAACCCGTGGGGCGCTATGGGGCTAAAATAGGGCTATGGGACGCGGTTTTTGAAGGCTTTTAGCTATGGGATCGAGTTAGGTGTCGTTTTCAAAGTATTTTTGGACGTAGAATCCATTTTCGGGGGTCCCGGATCGATCCGATTTCACTGTGGCGATCTATTATAGAAATAGGGCTTTTATGGGGCTAGGAGGTTAAATATTTTTTTAGTAAAAAAATAGAGATTTTTGAAGAAAAAAAAATCCAAAAAATGGTCTTCCAAAAAGATACATTGGGTCATTAAGGGTTAATCAAATAATAGTACACCCTTGCGTAAAATTTGCAGTGTTTTTAGAGGGCTCTAAAGCCTTTGGGGAAATATGGGGAGATATTTGAATGCTGTATGTATTGAAAATATATTTTCATCTTTGTCTACGTTTGATGACGGACAAGTGATCTCTAGTTGTTCCTGTTGCAGAGCTTGCCATTGGCCATACAGTCGAAATCTTTTTCGAGGACTCCCGCTTGCGGTTCCAAGAAAGCTAACGAGTCCACTCCCAAAGAATATCTGGACACGCTCAGAACCTCCGAATCACTGGAAGAGGAAGTTTACTACGGGCCGTTGTCACCACGAATCAAAAGTGTCAAGCTATTCTCACTTGTGACCAGCATTTGTGGGATTTGCGCGCAACCGGTTGGTTTGCCGAACATATTTACACCAGATCTTACATGAGCTGTGGCATCGGCAACACTTATGATTTCCCTACGCTCATTCTTCTTTTTCCCTGGTCCAGGTTATATTGCAGAGGGCGGCTGAATTGGAAGCGAGTTCAGCAGCCGTGGCGGCAACTTGCGGCGTCGTGGGTTTCTTCACTTTCGTCACCCCTCTCCTCTTACACACCGTCACAAAGAAATACGTCACGTCCGTCACCTGGGACAAGGAAGCCGATTCGTACACCGCCTCCATTTACACCTTGTTCCTTCGTAAAAAATCTGTAATCTCGGTTATAATCACCTTTCCCCTCACTGGATTTACCAGAACTTTACCACCTTTCGTCTTTTCCAGATATGCTTCAAACCCGGTGAAGCTGAAGTACCGGAAATCGGTGGTCTTACGTCGGCCAAGATCCGGGGCATACCACTCTTCCTGGACTCGAGGTTCTTCTCCGACGTCTACCACTACAAAAGGATCATGGGCTACGACAAACCCATAGACTTTAAGTTGAGCGCCAAAAAGGACGTAACGTAAATTTACTCTCACGTTATCCTTCAAGTTGCCGCGTTTTAGTCAGAGGAAATCTGTACATTTTTGTAAATAAGTATTTAATCCGAGCTGGTACATTCATTACACTTAAATGGTTTCACTTGAAGCTGTTTCGGTGCTAACCGACTAAGTTGTCAAATTTGTTGCTCGCAGATCTGCGTTGAGAATGTTGATCTATCAAGTAAACTAGTTCTCAACAGCTTAGTTTCGATTTTCACGGATTGTTACCAACTTCCAACATTTGGGGGAGCTCAGCAAGAAATACCTACGTTCTCCACCTTCCCTGATAGGGGATTGTAGAGACTACAATGATACATAAAGCAATGTGGTGACACAATGGTCGCCGATCATGGTTCCTTTGCCAACTTTTTCTTCTGCAACTGTACGCCCCCTACATGTCTGTCCTACATGTGGCGACTTCGATCGTCCCTTCCCGTGTAAGGTGGTACCCTGTGTCCCTCAGCATTGTGGTTCATGTTTTATGCATCTAAGAAAGGACATGCATTTAGTTTTTTTAATCTTTAGAACGCTTCCAAATAAAACAGTAAATGAGGACAAAACTGTGGTTGCAAGTTCATAAGAATTTGTAGAATGTTGTGAAAAATCGAAGTTTAAATTTATGGCAGTAACCAGCTTGGGTTGACGTCAGACACCATGAGAAGGGGGATTTCACCCGAAATTCAGTTGTACATCCTTTGCTTATTTGTCGTCGCTGCTGGCACATCTGAGATGACCGTGATGTCGGCTCAGGTGAGGAAAGCCCAGATTTTCTGCACAGTAGAACCCATAGCAGCACTCACCATTGAATGCAAAACTATGGAGACAGGGGATGGCACCCTGCTTGTCGATTTATTTGTTTTTATATTATCAGAGGTTTGGTTTCGATACCAACATCATCCAAGAAAGTGTCGATGTTTTTTGCTACCGATACAACCCATTCAAACGTTGATACTTTGAGAAAAATATCGTTAAGTAATACGGTACTGGCGGGAGTTTCGACGGGTTTTGGCCTGGAGCTAGAGTGAGGTGTCGTTTGCGGAGCGTTTTTGGGGGTAAACCCTATTTGTGGGGGTCCCAGATCTGTCATACAATTTGAAGGGGATACATGTATCAACTATTACGCAAAACCCTTCAAAACGCATGTATGCGTTTTGAAGGGTTTTGCCTAATGGTTGAGTTAAGAGTGATGAAGGGCTGATAAGTACAGGGATTCGATTGATGAAGTTTACAATTGTTTTCCCCGATTTTTCACTTTACACAAATTTTCTATCATTATTAAATAAATGAATTTATTTATTTTTTCAATTCTGCAAATTTATTCATTATTATTACTTTTTTTAAAGGGGCTGCATTTCTAATTGTAATTCGGTACATTTCCTCTTGTTAGAAAAATCTGAAAACTTCTTTAAAGTGTAAAAAATTTTCGCTCAATTGGAAAATCAGCAAAACAGGATGTTTTGATAGTTTTAACGACATGGGACAGTTTTTGGCGTTTTTACACTATTTTCGAATACCTACGTAAAATAATAATATTATGTTACGCTTGGATATAACTACCTATTACAAAAAATATTTTTATGTATTTAGTCTTAGTAGATATTCCATATTTTCACATGTTTAGAGGGAGTCAATGGAAGCAATTTCATGGTTTGTTTTAGTTTTTTTTTTATGATGACATTTCTAAGAATTTTATAAATCAAACGATGATTTGTTTCAAGCTTTTCTCCAATTGTTCCGACGTTCAAAAAATCTGACTCCTCGTTTTACCATCGCATGTTTCCTTACAATCCGACGTGTTCAGTCGATATTCTCCCACGATTTGGCGGGTCCCACTCGGTCGCCCCGGCAACCCGGTAACAACCACACCTGGCACCCGTCGTCAGCTCGACCCACATACCACGTTTTCCCCCAATGTATCATGTCACAAAATGTTCAAACCGTTCCCGTTGACGTCCACCGCCCGGAAAACTCGCCTAAGCCGCGGGAAAAGAAAAATGCCCGGAAACAAGTAAGTGATTTGGAAACATTTGTAAATAATCTACGAATGAGAGCTGTGTATACAAACACTCCTATTTTAATGGGTACGCATTTTGCATTCATTTTTCTTTGAGTTGAATGTACAGAAATATGATTAGTTATCATTTTCATGAATTTTATATTTTTAGGGGTAAAAGTCTTAATCTGCACTCTCGTCTCTTCTGTACAACTGAGAGTTGGCAAATATTTCTCAAATATTTATAAATCAGGGGTTGAGGAAACTCAAGTGTTGACTGGTTGCCATGGAATTTCGTCATAACCCGTAAAAATGGTTATTACTTTTCTGTGCGGAGAGGATTATGTTTCCTTATTCGGGGGCCGACAAATTTTTGTCCCCGCACTCTCATTTCAGAACCCTTTAAACTAATTTGTTCGATGTCATCCTGACGTGTACGCTGTCAAGTCCACTGCCACAATTTTGATCTGATTTCGGGCGTTGGTTACACTGTCCTCCTTCCTTCTGCCCTTTTTTCATCTCGTTTAAAATTCACCTCAACCTAAAGCCTAAGGTGACCATAGAGGAGCCTGGGGTCAGGCTGAAGAAGAATGGCAAGCCGAGCAGAAGATGGCTATCGCGGGAAATGGAAAGCATGCAGTTGGAACTGTCAGAGATGTCGAAAAAACTCAAAGAAAAAGAAGGTGAGCGGAATTCTGCACATTTTTTTAATGATATCATAAGACGTTTAGTGACAGTGACTCATCATTTTCAGCAAACGAGCTCAGATTTGCCGAAATAAGAGCCCGGTACGAGAATGAGTTGGCACACTGGAGGAATGACAAAGGGCCGGCGCCTAAAGAGCGAATGAAAGCTCTGATGCAGGATATTTTCCTTCTCAAAAATTTGGTTGTCAAGTGAGTTCTCCACTAACTACTAACATTATTAATAGTGGTCAACGCTGCGTCTAGATTATATTTTCAAGACCTGGAACCCTACCCATTTTACAGATTGAACAAAGAGCTGCTACGATATCAAGAGAAACTGCGAGGCGCAGGTGGTGCGCAGCATTCTGATGCCACCAATGCTCAAGGTAGGATTCATGTTTTGGTTTGTATGGGGTGAGAAAGTATTTGAGGCATCAAAGTTGTTGAGTTTGTAAGGGGTTTCGGCAAAATTTGGCGGTGTGTTGCCTGAAAGTTTTGGAGAAATAGGTCGAAAAGAAAAAACGTTGCCTGTGGGGTGTTTTGTCACTTGTGACTATAATATATTATTACATATTATGTGCCACAATGTCATGCTTTCTTATTATAATAGTTGACTATTTTTACTGCAGTACTGGGGGACACCCCCAGACCCCCGGATTGATAATGTTATGATCAAGGATCAAACCAATGAAACACAGAATGGGGTTTTCAGTGATTCCGCCGAGCGGACTGACTCGGAGCGTGGGGTGGGGTTAGAATTAGCGCTCTCAGAGAGGGGGGGGGTTCACCCCACTTATGTATTAAATCTTCAGTATTGCAGGGGAGTGGTTGAGGGGACGAGGGAACGTGAAGGAGGGCAGAGAGGGTGGAGAATCATGTATGCTTGGACCTGGGACGGACAGAAGGATGGACGCATTTTCAGACCTCAAGACCCTTGGAAAAAGCACAATCTGTGTTAAAAATATACCATATTGGGTCTTCCATAGGATGCATGAGGCAACCCCTGGTTGCCTTCCAATTTGGTGGAAAAAGGGCGGATCCTGCTGATTAATATAATCACCAGTCTTGAGCAGAGAATTGGACCTGGATGGAGACAACAATTCTCTGGATCTCCCAAGGTTTATTTGTTTTAGCACAGTTCCAACAGTGTTTGGAATTTTTGGGGCTTGACCAAACTGAGTGGTCCCCATGAGATAACGTGGGCCACCCATCATAAACTGATACTTGTATCAGTCTACCGATGAGGGGGGGTTCAACTCTTGTCAGCTGACACTGTAGTGATAAGCTACTAAAAAGTGCCCTGTTGAATGATGTAAAATAGAGGGGGAACCAGCAATGAGTCTGACCCCTCTGCCGCTTCCTTTTTAACTTCTGATTGATGTTCGAAAATTTTTTGCAACAACATCTCCATCGCCTCTCGGACTGAAGATGAGCGTTCAGATCGAAACCGGTCTCCATTTGATGTATTTTATCTAAATACAGAAGTTCAATGGAAGCAGCAGAGGGGTCACACTCATTGCCAGACCCTTTTCAAGGTTCAGTAGCTCTCCTTCCCCCCTTCCAACAGTTCAGAAGAGCTTCACATTCTAAGATGAGACAGATCTCTCATCTCTGCATCACATGCCATCTCTGTCATCTATTCGCTGTTATACGGTCCGGGCAGTCCTCCATGATGCGAGTATGGGTAGGTACCCATATGAGAATCTCGTTGGAAGCCTGAACTCGCCCAGCAGTCGAGCACCAGTGTAGAATTGGTAGACGTTCCCACTAGTGATCTATGCAGACTCTCACTCTCGGTCATGCATCCGATTATCCCGTTGAGTATACTGTGGCCCATTTCCCAGTGGCGCTTTCCCATTTGAACTGCCCATTGTGCATCCCCAAGCTAGATTCCCCATCCTCGATCCTTAGTACTTACATGCTTGCCATGCTTGGCCACCTGACTGACGATTTTCCATGAGAAACGTTTGTGATCCTACATTGTTGTGTAGTTTCTGGCTCGGTTCAGTGGATCGACGGTGAGTTGACGGTCCTTGCTCCGTTGCTCGTCTCGTACGAGGAAAACGTGCGGGAGAAGTCCCGCCTCATCCAGGAAGCCAGAGACGACATGGTTCTCATGGCGAACAATGTAAAGGAGCTGATAGCTGAAAATGAAGCACTGCGGACGAGCATCAAAGAGTCCCAAGCTAAGGTGAGTTTGACTTGAGTGATGGAAGACAATTTTGGTTCTTGCATTGTTTACATCCACTGATTTCAGGGAGATATAACTTATTCCGATTGGCTAGCGTTGCAAAAAGAGTGCGCTATGATCAAAGAACAGAACCACCTTCTAATGAGGCAGGCCAAGCTCAACTCCAGCAAATATCAGAGCCTCAGGGATAGTTTCCAAACCAAACGTAAGTCACTCCAATAAATCTGCCAAGTATGGAATCATCGCCATCATTGTGGTATTCGTGGGCTGCAGTGGACGAAATAGCTTCCGAGCGGGACAACGCCCTGGAAAAGTACAACCAAGCCAAAACAGAGCTGTCGATGCTGAAAGGGAGGTTTTCAGTTTTGAGTGAAGAATTTGACAGGTTGAAAGGCGAAGAAGAAAATAAAATACCACACGCCGTCCATACAGCTTATATAACCGAGTGTAAAAGGTGAGATGGTAATTTGGAAGTGTGGAACTAGGGGGCAACAGTGACTGGCATCTTGACGAATTCCAGACTGTTCGAAGAGTTGAAGAGACGATACGAAGACGAAAGAGAAGGTTTGGTCAGAGCTGTGGCCGAACACGAATCCAAAAGCATGGAGATGGAACAGGAGCTCAATCGGGCTAAACATGAGAAAGACTTGCTCCGCTCAAACTTGGACTCCCTCAACAACCAATTCAGGTACAACAACACTGTGACATTCGCCGTTTGAACGTTATCTAACGATGACTGTTGCAGGCAGCTGAGGGACGCTACAGAGAAAACCGTCAAGGAAAGAGACAATTTAAAAGTTCAACTCAACGAAGCTGTGAGGTTTTCAAAAGAACTGATAGCTCAGGAAGAAGGTCTTCTACTGCAACTGAAGCAGCGCACCGAAGAGTCAAAATTTGGGACCAAGCTCGCTTCGAGAGTAGAAAATTTGAAAGAAAACATGAAGGTGACCGCTCGTATTAATAAATCTTGGATGAAGTTCGTGAACGGTCTGTCAGCAACCCAATCTCTGCCATGTCATTCAAATCCCTTTTGGTTTCTTTTCTAGACGGTAGAGCAGGACACTCTGCGTCAAATGGAAGTCCTCGACTCCGATCTTCAACTTCAAGTCAAATGCGTCGGCAAAATCAAAGAATCCTTTTCCAACGAAATTTCCCGACTGAGGCAACTTTTAGACGAAAAGGAAAACCACATCGCTCGACTCAAGTGAGCCTTAACTAGTTTCTGGTTTACCTAATGTCAAATAGTATCCGTTTAAAACACCATTTTTTTCATTCTCAGGAAGGATCAAGAATCGAGAGATGTAATACCATCCTGACTTCTCTTATCTTTTTTAGACAAGAAATTAGAAAACAAAGTGACTTTTAGGTGATACTAAGGCTGACCCATTTCTCTGTTCTCATTTTTGTTACTGTTTTAAAATAAATTTGATAATTTTACCTGGCGTTTATTTCACCTTCGACACGGGGTAAATGAAACAGAAACGTCAATGAGATATGTTATACTTCTTTTTTTCTGTACATGGTAATATTTTGTACATAGAACCTATACATTACGCACATATACAGATATAATCTTATTTACATACATTTTACACTAGTTATCAGTCTAACAAGTACTCCATTACCGTGTAAAGCTTTTTTTCACGAAAAGGTGTATAAAGGGGAGGATTTTAAAAGGGAGAATAAGTCGTATTGAACAGCGCATAGCATTGGCGCTGGGAAAAAGGAAACGTTCTCTTCTGGATTATATACCGCCCTGACGTTTTGGCACAAAACAGTTCTTAGAGTAATATCACATCTGAAACAGAAAAGAGAGCGGATGTTACAAAATGGGCAACAAGGATGCATGGAGTGGGGTTAAAAGTTGACTTCCACTGCCGTGCTTTCAATTTGGAAGGGCTTGTGGTAACGTTTTCTGTACGAAGTACACAACTGACGGTTACAATTTGGGGCAAACAAAGTCTCAATCATCTGGATTGACTTACAAAACCAGGCCGAGGAGCGTCATGGACCCTCAAAAAGGAGGAAAAAAGGATGAAATTTCAAAAAAGAAAAAAAAGGAGTAAAATAAATAGATAAAATAAGAAGGTAGCCTTTTGTTAACCGACGCCAAAAGTTGTAGCGCGTTTTGGCGTTACGAAAATTTCCCTAGTAACGAACCTTTTTGACCTTGCTCTCGTCGCTAAGGAGAGCCTCGTTCGCGATGAAGGTGGAGGTTTAGAAGAAAGGCGACACTTTAGCAATAATCACGGGGACTTTCCGATTTCAATGAGCCGCCTAACGCTGAAATTGGTCCATGGCAGGGCTCAGAATTCTGGCGGATACTACCAAATTATATATAACGATAAGGTTTATGCGGACTCACCTATGCTGGTAGGAGATCAAAATCGTCAGACACGTGCACGACGGGGACATGGGTTTCGTCGATGACGGGGGACGACTTCATTTCGCAGATCCCGAGCTCCTTCATTTTCCACTCCCAGTCCATTTTCTGGACAGCGTGGAGGCTTTCGGCCTCATTGTGGTGCCTGAGGAGCATCGCTTCTTTGATTTTTTCCCATTTGTCGTCGACGTCTTGGAGCCACGAGAGGAACAAACGGCCGTTGTATCGGCTCCGCGCGTTCCTGTCTTTCTCTTCCTGCTCCGGAGTGATGGCCGAGTACACCTGTGGGGGCAAAATCGATTCGTTTGATGTCGTTTCAAAGTGGCTGTAAAACAATTGGATATTGAACTGTTTTACCTCTTCATCACGCAAGATGGTGCAGGCGGAAAAAGGCAGAGCTTGGTTTGCCAGCGCCCGAGCAGCTCTCCCGTGAACCCTCAGGATTTCTTGTTCGACCGACAGAACCAACTTCTCCTTCTCTATCACGTGCTGCAGACACCAAAACCACATTATTCACACGAAACGTTTTCACTCACAAAGGTCAGGTGAAAATATCACACCTGCATTAAAAGACGGTGCCTCTCTTTTTCTTGCTGGAGAAAAAGCTCCTTGATACCAGCGTGGAGATCCTGCGGCGGCTTATTCGACGGAGGTGGCACTCGGTTTGAGTTGTTGTTGGCCAAAACGTACGTACACCTGGAACAATACAATAAGTTACAAAACAAATAAGTTAATTAGTACCCACCAATGAGTTTCATTATTTCAACAAATACATTTTTTGGGTCACTTTTAGAATAATACTGACTTTACTTCATTGGGAAGTCCACAGCTTATTATTACAGCTTATTACATGACTGCCCACGAAGCTACTGGACAGAAACCAACTGCTTAACAACTAGAAGCCGGTCGCAGGTGTTGTGAGCAGCAGTCCTGGAGGGAGAGGCAGGAACGACCAAGATGAAGGTACGGAAAGCGTTGATCATTCTCAGAGAGAAGGACATTCTTCGGAAGCATCCAGAATGATAGGGAACTACCAAGGGAACTTGGTAGTTGAGAACATCAACAACAGTCTTTTAAAATCCCCAAATTCATACTTTATTAAAAGGATCATACCGTATGATTCCCGGGATTTGTGGCAACGCATCAACATTCAAACTAAGTGTAGCGGAGAGAAAACTAATATTCGTAATGTGAGGAGGGGTGGAAAGGAGGACGAAGAAACCAAGAGCGAAGAAGAAGACGGACTTGGACAGCAGATAACTGGTGACCAGCAGTACAGGGGCTTCGGAGAAGAGCCGTGAGCTAATGGATCAAGACTTGACTTAGTCATCACGAGTCACGGCTCTGTCCTTGCTTGTACGTCGTAGGTCACCACCACTCAATGCTGTCCTTCTTCGGTCTTTCCACCACTCGCTGCTTGCAAGAATTCGTTTTCTACCGATTTGGGCAGTTTACGAACGAACCTAGGTACACCTGTTGAACCCAATGCGTCGCAGAAGATCCATTGTCGAGTTATGTTGCTGTTCTCGACTCAGTTCCCTGAGGAGGGGCGGTCCAGATGCTTCTACCGAAAGCAAGACAGTCAAGACTTTAGACATTCCTGCCTTGCTCTCTATACAAGGACCGCTGCTCACAATACCTTGTCCATTCCCTTCTTCTAACTGTTCCAAAAGGAACTATTACTCACCGGTTCATGAGATAGTCCTTAAATCCTTGAGGTGGTTTCGGCTGGACGGGAAACAGGCCTTTCCTCTTCCTCTCGATCTGCTTTCGGATATTGAGGAAAAGCTGGTAAGAGTTGGTTATGGACTCAAGGGCGGCAGATGTTCCAATGGATCCACCCAAGCTCGCATCAGCACCTGAGTCACTTCCAGGTCCGCTGCTCGCAACGCTGCTGCTGCTCGAGGAGTTGGTGCCGTTGGACGGGGGCGGGACATGACTCCCGTTGGTGCCGTTGGCGGGCGGTGGGTTCTCCCTGGGGCGGATCTTCCTTTTCCTCGGGTGTAGCTCCTGCGGGGGAGGCGGCGGCGGCGTTGCGGTCTTCTCAACATCGCTGTCCCGCCCGCTGGTGCTTTCCCGGTCGCCTCGGACGCTGGCGGCGTTGGCTGTACCACCTATACAACATGAGAGACGTTTAGAAACATTTTGAAAGTGTCATCTAATAGAGCCAACTGAAATTCACGTACCGGAAGGAGGTTTCTCTTCGCCCTCGCTGGCTATTTCAGAACCGGCGCCTGGCGTTGGCGACACCTGCCTCGGCGACGACACTTCCCCCATGCCTGCTGGGCTAGACGTCGCCGAGCCGCTGTTGCTGTTTGAATCCTTATCTTTTTCTTTGTCTTTGTTGCTACGCCCTTCCCCTTTCTTCCCCCTAAATAAAAAAAAATTTTAAAAAAACAGTCTTGAAAAGATAGTTTGTAAAAAAGCAACAACACTCTAATCAGCTAAATAAATCACCTATGAGACCTGAGGACCCGCTGGTGACCCCGACCGCCGGCTGTGGGACCTCCAGGAGCCGGCGGACCTGCTGGCTGCCCGCCCTCTTCCCCACTGCCAGATCCACGATCTTCCTTGGGCTCGTCAGCGGCGGGTTGGGTCTGCTGCGGCGCCGCAGCAGCATCGGGCGCCTCGGGCGGTGCGGAGACAACGTAAGGTAGGTGGTGCCGACCAAAACCGTTTTTCCCTGAGGAACACAAAACCAACACCAAAACCATGAAAACCACCAAAATCATTTCTTTTACCAAAAGAAAACCATACCTACCTACGCACTTACGTAATTCATAGTAGCGCATTGTAAACCGTTTCCTTGGGTACATCTCAACTTTTGAAAACTACAACTCGACTGAAAGGACTTGCATCTCCCAACACTTCAACTCAACTGACAGCATTTACCTAAACGCTCTATTGACAAACTGATAAACAGATATTTCCATTTTGGTGGACAAATACCAACACAATAAGCTCAGATAAAGACATTCGACAAGAATAGTTATACGAAAGTTATAACAGATAAATCTGTTTATTTGTTGGTGAGGGTTGGGGGATAATACGGACGATGGTGAGATGCAACCGGCTTTGTTAGGTGACATTTTTAATGATGGCGGAGTTTTTGCACAAGTAACCTACATCAGAGAATAATATACCATTGTGTAAAATTTGCAGCGTTTTTTTTTTTTTTTTCGATTTCGAAATCACTCCTCCCACTCCACGTTACAACAAAAATATCCCTATTTAACTATAGTTAAATTATAATAGCCACAACATCGGAAAAGCTCAAAGAAGCTAGAGGAGGCCAATAAACTCTTTTGACCTTATTGACATTTTTATTCCAATTTCATCAAATTAAGTTTACGAATTATGCGTTGCATTTTATCTGATTCGCCATTTCCATCAGACATTTGAGAATAGCATTCAACTTCGACCAATTTCGAACGAGCTATTGAGTCGAGTTAATGCCGTTTTTGAAGTATTTTTGGACGTTATTTTTTTCTTGTTTCGATTTTTTATCCGTCAAAGATTTGTGATCTCCAATCTCGATGGGAGACCGGACTTAGCCTACCTCCTCGTGGTGTCTCAAGGGTCATAGTAAAGGGCTGAATTCCCAGATTATCCCGTCAAACTGGAGGGCCGCACCCATAGAACTATACCATGGTATACTATACTATGGTATAGTTATGGTATACTATGGTATAGTTCTATGGCCGCACCTCACCTTCTCCGGATTATCCCCCAGTGATATTGGTTTTGTTCGTGTTTAACTTACCGTTTCTACCGCCAGAACCGGGTTCTTCTAAAGAGGCGCCGGATATCACAATTTTCAGAGGAGGTACCTGCGCAAAAAACAAATTTTTTATAATTCTGTGTGAGTGTGAGAAAGCGGCACTTCCAGGGGTCTCACTCACTTTGGGGCCTGGTGATTCGACGCTTTTAGCGTCCTCGCCTTCACTTTCTATGCTGACGAGGGATTTGGGGCTGCCTCCGCTGTTGCTGCCGCTCTTTACTGCAAAAGGAAAATGTCCAATTATCGTCTGAGGAAAGCGATGCGAAGTCTGTTGTTGTTGTAGTGGTGTACCTTTATCTTCTTTCCTTCTCCTCTTCTTGCCGTCTTCGCCTAAAGCGCCCGTCGCCTCGTCCTCGGTGGAATGCGACCGCTTGACCCCGGCGACGACTCCGCCTTCGGTCGACGGTTTTTCCACCGGAGCCTCCGCCGTCAGTCCACTCCCGTCGACGGCGCCCTCTTTTTCGGGGGAACTCCTTCCGCCGGGTTGACTCTCCTCAACGGCCGCCGCCTCTTTGCCGCTCCCGGCGTCATCGGCCCCTTTCCCGGTTTCCATGTTCCTGGAAGAGGACCCAAAACACGGACGTAAGATATATACTCATCAAAGGATGCCCCCTTTGAGAGGTGGGAGTGGGGGACACTTGGTGCCTTTCTCCGAATGAGTCATCGTGCAATGAACCGAACTCGTTCGAGCCGGAGCGCGACGAAGGCTTCAGGAACCGTGACGACTCGTTTCGCAAGGGCCCTTTTGCGGAGTGAGCCCGCTGACCAGGGCATTGAACATCCAATTATATGATGATAATTCAGGTTTTGATTTAAATTGTTTCTCCCATTCCAAATATGCGGAAAATCAACTAAAAAGTCTCTAGCGGGCAGGCTAGTACATTGCCTTAATGTCTGTTTTTTAAGAAAAAAGTTGGTAATGATATGACTGTTTTTAAAGATAGATTTGAATGCAACGTTTGACCTCCTTCCAAGTGAAAATGCTGAGCACCGCGTAGGTATATTCCTTCAATGGCGAGTTCTTTAAAATAATATTCGGCACAGTCGCCATGCACTGAGTGCAATTTACACCAGTCCTTCATCGACTTATAAATTCTTCTTCCTTCTCCAAAATATAAATTTCCGGCAAAAACGTGAAATTAATTTTTCTCCCTTCTTAAATTTATTAAATTATTTTTTCCTGTTTTAAAATCTTGTTCTTACCTTCGCTTTTAAATATTGCCCATACGAGTGCTATAAAATTTATAATTTAATTATGCTTGAGTTGTTGCTTAAAACCTTGCTTCAAAATTAAAACAAGAATTAAAATTAAATACCTATTTACAATCGTGCTCGAATGAATAATTGTTGCTTTAAATCTTGACTGAACCTGTACCTTTGTTGTTAAAAATAACACAAAACTATTTTTTATTGTGGCCGAACCTTCTAAAATTTAAAAATGTAAAATTCTTCTTCGTACTTATTTTTGTAAAAGTAAGTATATAACTTAAAAATGGCTATTTCAGAGAATTTGTCTTAATTAGGTACATTTAATAAATTTCTTACTAAGAAATGTTTAGGAATCTCATTGTTATTGGAGTGCTGCACTATGATATACATGTATATCATGTATAAGAACCATGAATTAGTAAAATTAAAATTTAAATAGTAAAAATAATTTTAAATACGCAAAAATATAAAAAATAAAAGTAAAATAAATAAAAAAAATCTCGTATAAACTCCAGGGAAAAATATAAAAAAATGAATGGGCAACCTCCCTACACAAATTTTTAGTTCAAAAATCCGTATAATTATGTGCAGAGCTGTTTTAGAAATTGTGGAGATTTTGAAATGAAAGCAGAGGGCACGTGACGTCATCAAGTAGTTCGGAACGGAGCCGCCAAAGCGCCGATTAATAAATCTGAACGGAATCTGAATAAAAACACTCGACCCGGGTCGATTGTGAATAACCTTCTTTGATGATAACACGATGCTCGGTTTTTTAATGACTTTCTCTGATGATCACCCCAATTTTTGATTTTCGGGGTCGGCTTTTTGCGTAGCAAAGTTGGCTAACTTGCATCTCTGAAATCATTCCCAGAAATTTCCCAATCACTGGGTAAGGGTTTTCACTTACTTCACCCAAATGTAACAGCTGACAACCTCATCGAAATTTGTCTTTTGTTTCATTCATACCATTCTCCCCAGACGCTAGTCGTTGCGTTGACGTTCTGGGCCAGAACTTCTGGCGGTGTCCATAGAATTTTTCAGTGCCTCCGTCCTTAGCCTTTTTAGCATAGTGTATGCATTTTGCTTGGCGTAAACTGGGTGAAAAGTTGGATGCCTGCTGTGTAATGTAACGACCCCACTCCATAGACAAGAAAAGCTGCTGCTAGCTGCTTTGGCACACAGTACCCCCTCTACAGCCCAACATCTTCATCAGATGGCAGAGGGAGTCGACTCAGGGCAGAGCCAGGGGTTTGAGAGTATTCCCCTCCAAGCTCAACAGGTTAGGACAAGACTGGAGCAGTTAAGAGAAGATCTTCACACTTCACCAAAACACTTGTGCCCAGGCATTGGACTAGAACAGCACTTCCTGGCATTGTACTTTTACTCTGATGAGAAATTTAAATTCCGATTCAAAAATTAGGTCCAACGTTGGGAAAACATGATCCATGTTCTTTACTTTGATCCTCAAACTAAACTAATCCGGGGGTCTGGGGATGACTACAGGTAGGTATATATAACGCACATGGAGCATGCTATATTATATAACGCGCATGCTATAGTATATATAACGCGCATGGAGCATGCTATATTATATAACGCACATGGAGCATGCTAAAACAATCATGAGCAGTAAAGTTCCCACAAGTGGCAACACCTTTTTTGTTTCGTTTTTCGCAGTAGGTACATGAACACAATGTAATCGTGACTCTGGGGGATACGCCCGCACTCCTGTTTTCTTACTCCTTAAAACTCGGCGTGGAAAGAACAAACCTACCAATAATATTGGTTAACCATAATAATATTATTATGTTAGCCAGGTAGGTACGAACGAAAGTGGAGGTTTACCCTGCCATCAAGTAGCATGCGTCTTGCGGGTTTAGCATACCAAGTCGCCTGTTCAATTGTAAACAAATCTTTCAAGCGCAACCATATTCCAAAAACTACTGACTTCGGGGTAACACAAAAGTGCAGATTGAGTGATAAGGTGAAAATTTTACGACAAAATAATTAACAAAAGGAAAGTCCTGAATTCGGTAGCTTTTGTAAATTGAGCCATGCGCATATTTGCGAGTTTTGTGGTTGTATCTTTGAAGATAACTTGACGACGATCGCGTACTGTTCAGTAATTGCCAAAAATGTGTCGATTTTGTGACTCACCCGTTGTAAGGCTCGTGGTCGACGGAATTCTTCTTTTCCCTTTTATCCTTGACTTGGTGTATCCTCAGGGTGACTCTGGGCGACCCGCACGTCTTCTCTGCGCACAGAAAACACAAGAAACGCGTTATTCGCCGGAAAAACGGCGGTTTATCGTCGTGAGGTTGTTACGAATACGACGGGGCGGACCCGATTGAAACAACGAGTTTCAAGTTTTCCGCAAGACGGAGGGACGAGAATTTTTTTTTTTTTCGTTCTTTGTTTTGCTGGTTATAGGAGGGCCAGCTCAGGTCTCTGACATCGCGGAGTGGAGGTGGGAATGCGGGGAGGCTGCGCGCGCAACTATACCCTTCACCATGGAGACAACTTTACCATAGATATTAACGGCTGGACACCGTTGATTGATAGACACGTCAATTTTTCGAGTTCGAGCAACGATTTTTGATTTTACAGAAAATTCCCACTGCCAAAAACGTCAAATATTATACCTATAAACATACCTATCACAAAAAGACAAATCAACAGTGATGAACTTTTTTAACCCCGTAGCGATAAAATGGGATTAGGTAGGGTAAAAGCACCAATTGTTGACACTATTCCTAATGTTGACACTTCAATTTTTAAAAGTAACAATAAGCTATTGGGTCACTACTATTCAGAGAATAATGAACCAAAAAGAATGAAAATACATAGTTAACGTAGATAATATAATATATTATCTACGTTATTAGAATAAGAAAGACTTCTGTAAGTACCTTTAAATTACCTTTTTATTTAGAAAAAAAAAAGTTTTTCAGCTAAGTTTTAGCCATCGTCAGGTAACACATGGAACACACAGAGTGGACTCATGGAATGTGTTACCTGACGATGGCTAAAATTTAGCTGAAAAGCTTTGTTTTTTAAAAACTAAAATGGTAATTTAAAGGTACCTACAGAAGTCTTTCTTATTCAAATAATATTATGGAGGATTGCCATAGAAGGTCGCCAGCCACTTTGGCAAATTTGATATTATCTACGTTAACTATGTATTATACGCTATGTATTATACATATCGTATAATACGTATATTATACGCTCAAAAACAAATTATGGTGTATGGAGGGGGGGGGCTGTTTGAAATGAATGAGCGTGGTCCGCTGACCAAAATTGGATACCAGTAGGTACTTTCAATAACCAAAACATCCGATTTTCCAATGCTGGTTTCACTGGTTCCATTTACCAGAGAGCGCGAATTAAATAGATACAACAAATTTATAGAGCGTGTCCGTTGACCATATTCTCACTTTCCATTACAAATTTCATCGGTTCGGTGGACCAGGGGCTGAAATTAAATTCGACTAATAAAGCGGGTCTGCTAACATGGCGTCTAACTTTCCAATCCTACTGATTTCATTGGTTGAGCTATCCAGGGACAACTAGGCCTAAACTCAAAAGTTGAGTTTGGCTATTTAATAGCCAGTACCTACTTACTGTAGATTCTCGTTTTAAACTCCCCTCACATATGCACACAATATAGGACAATGCACCCTCAAAACAAACTATGTCAACCTCCCATGGCAACAAACGGGCGAGTCGATGCGATGGGATCGATTACAAAGAATCGACGATTGACATCTGCCCGAAATCCGGAGTAACGAAAAATCCCTACAAGCCTAGCAAAACTGAAATGAAATCCCCGAGCCGACGCAGCAAACGAAAGATTACAATTTAAAAAAAAAAATTATATAAATAAATTCGATAAATTTGTCGATTATGGTACCTCTGAAGGGAAATCACATCAAAACTAAAAAGTGACAAATTATTTATACACGTTTTTATTATTAAATTTCCAAAAAGTTGAACATTCAATGAAGTTGAACAATTTTAATTTCAGTTTCTTAAAATTTTAATATTTAATGCTACCTAGTACTGTACTAGGTTAACAAAGTATTAAATACTTGTTAAAAAAAATTGTTTATAAACAAGGTATTAGGTTTACAAACAATTTGTAACAAATATAACAGTAGGTACATAACTGCTATTTTCATACATTTTAAAAGTTGAGCAAAATTGGGCATTTTTGGGCAGATTTACGCGTAATTTAAAGGTGTCGAAAAATGAGTGTATTCAGGGTTTAATTTACTGAAAAATAGATTTGAATGGGGGAGAACAATTATTTCCACTAAAATACGGACCATGTGGGACATACTAAGTTCAGAGAGATTATACATCATAAGCTGCTCTATCCAGGTGTATAGGTCGTCGCTCACGCCGGTGTAGGTATCTCCGTCCTCGTCAGTTGTGGTGGGGGAGATGGTCATGGCGGGGGAGGGGAAGGGGGCCACGTTGCAGTTGCACGGCCTCGTGGTCGGGCCTCGTGGAGCAAGATGGGAAGACGGATAGGAAGAGTTGGTGGGGAGGGTTGACCTCACACGCTTATCAAAATCACTAGACCAATCAATTTTTGGGTCCCTGAAAGCGACGCCTGGCGCCAAAATAGGGATCAAAAGATTTATGTTCGCATTATTTATGTATTTTTATTTAATAAAAATAAATAAATAATGCGAACTTTCAAAAGGGTTCGGTTTCACCGAATTAACGTCTGCTAAACACCAAAACCACAAAAAAGTCTAAGGTAGGTTAAATCCACCCTCATATCTAATCTAATAATAATTATTAGTCTAATTATAACTAGACTTATAGTAACTATAAGTAGTATTATAACTATAGTACTGTTGCACATGTCCACCTGACAATACAGCGCTGAAGGCTGCAATCCTCTTCGAAGATAGTTCACGTCAAATTCCGACCTCCAAACCTCTCTGATAATTATTAACGTGGACATTCAACACACCTGTTTAACAACATTCATGTTCAACGCTATCGAGGCCCCATACAACACGCGAGTACACGAACCAGGCGATGCTGCACAATGGAAATGAGGCCGTTATTGATGCAGAATAGGCGCACAATGCCGTCAGGGGGAACACACTGGGGGTAATTTCCCATCAGGCATTGTCAACAAAGTCATCAGCAGAGCCCCACAATGGGTTCTAAATCTGATTGCATTGGGCTCGACCTAGAAAACCCCACGTGAAAGTTCGACAGATAAAACAAAAATATTGAATGAACTTAACGAGCTCAGAACCGACGCTAACGCTTTTTACGATAGGTAGGTACCTTGAAATCTTTAGATGGCCCTTCCTCGGTTAAGTTTCAATTTTTTTACAGCTTTTGAGCGATTACAGAAACCTTGAGCTCCTGCCCCGTCTCACGGTCGAGCGAGCATTGGGAACACGGAGGGTTAGGAACGAGAAGAGATGAGAGCGAAGGGCGGTGGAAGGAAGGAATGCGGAGGATGAAGAGGAAGACGGACGAGAAAAAACTAGAGGCTCCACCTTTGTCGAAAGTGAAAGCCTGAGGGGAAGTTTTTGGGCTGAGGATGGCCGGACACTTTTGTGCGAGCAGTTTTGCAATTTACAATTTTAGGTAGTTTTTTATTTTTTATTAATATATTCAGCCTGCTCCCAAGCTTGACTACAGGCTTTTATCATTTAATAATGATTAACAGGACGTTTCCATTTGTTTTCGCCACGTCACGGGGGATTTTGAGCGCAACATGATCGCGAAAACTATAATCACATGATAGGCCTCATGATAGGAAGTTTAGCGGTTGGTTACAAGTAGAGGGTTGGTGTAAAATTAATCATTATTAAATGATCTGACTGTAGAACCATAGATCTACCGTCCGGTTTTTTTATGTACTTAGTGGATAGCTTTCTAAAAAGGTGTTACAAGAGAGGGATCTGATGAATGGAGTGGGAAGAATATGGGTAAAAGGTCCGTGCTGTCACGAATCTTGGAATATAAACGGAGTCACGGTTTTATATAGCCTTTGGCTATAATATAGTAGACGCAGATGTTGCGCCCAAGGGCGTCTTATAATCAGCTGTTTAGCGTTCATTAGCAACTTGTGGTCAGAGGCGACGCGCCCAGGTAGTCACTGTTATCACGGATATCAGGTTTCCTATACTTGTGGACGATGTGCCAAACAGCTGCTAGTAGTAGTTAAATGTAGGCTCCTTATAGTCAGGGACATTGATCCATTGGCTACATCTAATCACAGCTGCAACGCACATAATCTATTTGTTGACACAGATATATACATCCATTGGCTACATGTAGTTGCAGCTGCCACGTCCATCAGCTCCTATTAGTCTCAGACGCATCCAATGGCTGCTACATCCACTGGCGGATGTCACATCCACTGGCTGTACTCGCGGACGTCGTGCATGCTGCTTGTAGACACAGGAATCGCTCCTTGAGCGCAGCTGTTTTGCGTCCATTGGCATCTTGTTGTCATCACCATGGGCTATTCTTAGTCACTAACGTTGGGTCTGTCAGTAGGTACGCAACTTGTAGTAACAGACATACACAATACGCAACTTGTAGTAAGAGACATTGCATCCATTGCTGTCTGTCATCACGGATATCCGTCCAATGGCTTCTTATACTTGCGGACGTCGTGCCCATACTTTTTTGTTCTCATGAATGTCGCATTCATTGGCAACTAGTACAGCAGCAGCAACCACCAGCAACCGCCGTGGTCAGAGACATCACATCCATTGGCTGCCTTTAGCGGGCGTTACGTCCATCAGCTATTCGTAGTCGCAAACTTCAAGTTTTGTTGACAAGTTTTTGGACCAAACCAGCAAACCCAGGGAGCCCAACGATCCTACTAACTAAAATCATCTCTCAATGCACATGGCCCCCTCACACATGCCAGTAAGTCACCTTGTTAAACCCCTCCCACCACCAAGGCAGCCTCTCACGGATCGCGAACGTTCCCGTGTGATACCTCTTCGACCCGACCGTCTCTCACGGGAACGAAGCCTCAAGGATGGGACCTGCTGAGATTAGAAAAAAAGAAGAAATAAAAAAAAGGAAAGAAAACAAGAAAAACTCGAACGTGAACAGGTACTTATGACAAAGCTATGAGAAAACCCCCAAGTGTTCTTCACACCCGACACAATTCATAAAAAACCACACTTGACGAGGGTCGTTAAAATTCAGTCGTGCGGGCAATCACGTAATCATCAACGCCTCAAATCAATATTCCCAAACCAAAATAACCTCCCAAGTTCATGAACCACTCGTTATCTAACTAACGCCCAACATAATCGACCGCAGGTTTGATAAAAGCATAAATAAATCGACTGTCGCGATGAGAACGACATTTACCAAAGGACACGTGACATAACAATCGATACTGTAGAAATTCTCGCAAGAGTAAAATTTCATCAACTCATTCCACGTACAGCTTTTCCGTATCGCGTTTCTAGCCTACCGTCACGGAACACATTCTGGTCGTTCACCCTACGACACGTGTTATACGAGTCAGTTCCAGAACCGGTTAAAACGATTTAAAGAAAAAACGAAATCAATTTCTTAACTAACGACAAAAAAAGAAGTGTCGGCCAGTTTACTTCACCTTCAGAAGGTGCTAAATCCGGATGGTGATTTTGTTTATAATTTGTTTCAATAACCTACTTTTGGGGCTTGGGAGGTCAAAACGGGGGGTTTCAAGGTTTTTGATCTAACCACGTTGCTTCATTTTCGATGAAATTTCATTGGAATGGTGTCCCAGGCCTGCCAGACAACATTAGAACACTCCCAAAAGAACCGGGAAAGGAAGTTGAGGGATTCTTTTGGAACATACTGCGTTGTATGCTGCCTACCCCTAAAACGCCGATCGCACAGTGGGCGAAATCACAAAAAAACTGGCCAAAAGGTCCCGTAATTTATGAATCTTGGCATGCTGAAAACTGGAAAACTGTCTAAAGAATTCTAAACTGCTGTCTAGACCACGTTTTAAGCGCTTGAAGTCTTGAAAATCAGTAGGTTATAATAACAACCAAGAGATTTGGATTTAAGTTGACACTGTATTAAATTATAAGTACGTATTGAATCATGCGACCCTGTTTAAACAAATGAAAATAACAACGCGTTTCTAATGAAAAAAAAAAGTAAACTGTAAAACCATGTAAAACTTCAGTGTAATCGTTCTTAAACATTTTGGCATTCAATCGTTCGCGATCGGGACTCATCGTTGGAAATGGGGCTACGCCCTTAAGCCTTTCCTGTTCCGGGCAGCTTTCGATGAGGAACTCAGAATGGGCCACGGAACTAGGTCAGAGAAATGGGAAAATTCGGCCGAACATAGTTGAACTAGTAATGAACAAAGTACTCAGTACAGTTAGCACTGAGAAATTAGGTGTCTGAGCAGAGGAAATCACTAGTGAATATTTGGCGTTTTGAATTTTATGCGCTAGCATAAGAAGGGACCGACGGGAATCTGCCGGAGGTGACTGCGGAAATGGCGGCCGTGAGCAGCCAATGAGAGAGTGGCGCCACTTTTCCCTCCAGATTAAAAGTTGAAATTTTCGACAGTGCCCTGGAAATTTGTATTACACCGTAGGAGCCCAAAACTCACTGCCATGCCTTCAAATTATGAAGTTCTTTCAGAAAAAAGTATTATTCGACAGTCGGTTCCGGGGCCCATTACATTCTTCACCACAAAGGCAGCATCATTGAGCCCCTCTTTTCGATTCACCATTTGAGCCGCATAGGCCAGTTCATTGGCTGAGGTTGACTGTCGCAAATTTTCAGTCATTCTTCTCCTACTCCTTTCGCTTGACTCATTGAAAGTTAAGGTAGGGCTTACACGTCTGGACTCATCTGACAGTGAATCGAGCAAGTTTAGACGTTCGGGGAGTTAGAAGTCCTCATTCCATGGGTGAAAAGATTTCTTTTTAAACACTCCATTACACATTAAAGAAATATTTATTGCACCAAGTTATTGCTTATTAGCAACATATTTTTGGCATATTTCTTATTCATTTCTATTTCATATTTATAGTTCATAAAAATGAACTGGTTAATGGGACGGAAATCGAAAATTTCGATCCAAAACAAACGCTGTGCAATCAAGTTCTCGAGCCAGTCTGGACTTACGGATCCATGGAGCGCGGAAGTGTTTCATTTTTCGAGTTTTGGCCAGGTTTTTTGCGATTTCGCCCACTCTGAATCGGCATCGTAGGCGAAACAGGCGATTTTAGACATTTTTTGTCTTTTGGATTAAAAAAAAAAAGAAAGTTTAAATTAGGTACTACCTACTACTTTTGGAAAACAGCCGAAAACCCGCCCTAAGCACGACACCCTACGTGGTTTTCTTTCTCTTTTCACTCAAAAAACATTAAAATTCAAGTCTTTTTTTTATTCTTCCATTTCTGAGGCCCTAACTCGGATGAAATTTATAGGGCGGTAATTTTTCCCGATGTGGGGGGGTTCTGCCTCGTGGCCGGTTTTAGAACTCGAACTCAACGGGGAGCCCCGCATGGTTCAAACAGGTCTGGCCAAGAGGGGGAAAGCCGCTTTTAAAACGAGTTCTTGGATTTAAAAGTGTTTTTAAAAAACAGTTTTTTTCTGCGAGGAATTCTGAAGGGAAATTTCCAAGTTACCTGGTGTGTCGTCGAAAATAGCTAACAGAATACGCCAAACGCACCCGAACTCGTCGATGTGAATTGTTACAAACACCCCAAAACACTAAAACCAACCTGACTTTTACTTGGCCAGGTAGGCCTATACCGTTATGTCCTCTGGAGGTAAGTCATTGGGCATTCATGACTCATTACGAGAAACGAACCGAACTTGTCAGAGCGAAAGGCCACGAGTGCCAGATGAGTCTAATAGCGACATACCATTATGGCCATTCGCATTTTTAGACGCCAATCAAACGTCAACGACCATTACAAAGCACGTCTTGATGAGAATTTAATGTCCCAGTCCCATAAGGTGTTGTCGGGGATTGTGTTTCGAAATGGCACCAAATGGTGACCCGGATATTAATAGTGTGCACAAACGAATATAAACCACGTGACTGGATTGGAACGATTAACGATTTATGATATTAGTAGGTATAAAAATTAATTAGCAATTATTGAGGGTGAAGGAACTTCTATGATTGCCACTTCTAAATCCTACGAGTAACAATGCAACAATCAGGACCAGGATTAACATTTCTCATATCAACGAACTTGGACGAACCATGAAACATGTTTTTGAGCTTCATAATTTTTGGTGAATGTCATGAAATGAAATTGACTCGTCGATCGTGAACTGAAAAACGCTTACCAATTTGAACGAGTAAGAGAGAATTGCGTGAATCGGGTTGGGTATCGACTCGGTTCAACCCACTGAGATAGGACTTTGCCAGATAAGAGGATTTCTCCCCCAACTCAAGTCCTTATAATGGGAAAACCGTTCAGCTAACGACCCCCCTCCACTACGCGCCCATGTAAATCTTGGCGAAGTTGATACAAAATGGAAACCGACTACGTAAAGCGGGAAATCGTTTCAAGTTATATTCCCCCAAACGTGGTATGGTTTAATGGGACTTGGTTAGTTTTAAGGGTGGTATTATATTATATTATATTATATTATTTCACACTGGGGGGATCGAGTGCTTGGTGTCCAGGTGGGCGAGACGACGCTAAAAAAGCAAACTAGGGAAAAACTTGTGTTGGTCATTGTAGACAAGTATAGTACCGTAGTATGCATTTAAAATTTTAGACGCTTTTAAACAACTTTTTTTTCAGAAACTTTCTACAAGTTCTAAAGCTTTCTTGTTTTACATACATGCAATGAGTGGTCACTGACTGTAGAAAGCACTGTAGACTGTACTTACTTGTAGAAAGCAAGCACACTTGTCTACAATGAACAACACACGTTTTTCCCTAGTTTCCTTCTGTAGCGTCTCCTAACAATAGTATAGATACTGAATTGATTACTACTAGGTACTGTTACAGTAGTAGTATTATTCAAAATCAGTGCTAAAAGTTGTCAACCTGTCTCGTACAGGCTGTATCAACAGGTTTTGGGGACGTAGGCGTACGCGGGGGAGGGGGGGGGGGGGGGTACGAGAAATAAGATATATATACACTTTCAAATCAAAAGAAAGAAATATTTGTAGTACGAGGAAGAATGAGCCAGTTTGGTAGTTTTCCTTTATTTTGTCAAAGGTACATCGGTGGGAGCTAGCTTTCGGGGCTACTGTGTCCCCTTCTTCAGGCTGTGAACAAAGTAGGCAGTACAGTGCCAGGCCAATTCATTGTATACATTCTTGAGGTGTTTTAGCAATTACCTTGTTAAATTTGTTAGTTGAGCAATCAACTCCGTCTCAATAATTATATGTAGCTAGGAGAAAGTCATATTTGGGTCCTGGGCCGGCGGCGTCGTCTCACATAAATCACGTTCCCCCAGGTACCATCGACGACGCCGCCGGCCCAGGACCCAAATATGACTTTCTCCTAGCTACATATAATTATTGAGACGGAGTTGATTGCTCAACTAACAAATTTAACAAGGTAATTGCTAAAACACCTCAAGAATGTATACAATGAATAGGCCTGGCACTGTACTGCCTACTTTGTTCACAGCCTGAAGAAGGGGACACAGTAGCCCCGAAAGCTAGCTCCCACCGATGTACCTTTGACAAAATAAAGGAAAACTACCAAACTGGCTCATTCTTCCTCGTACTACAAATACCTCCAGCCAGCTCCTACGAACAAGAAGAAAGAAATAGAGGAAGTAGTGGTTGAAAAATTCGCAGAGAACCCGGAGGTGGCTCATGTTGTAAATTTACTTAAAGGGGGAAAAATTCAACTTGACAACTTGAGGAAAAAACCTGTCTGCAATTTTTACCGGTAATATGCAAAAACCGGACGGTAGACCTATGGTTCTACAGTCAGATCATTTAATAATGATTAATTTTACACCAACCCTCTACTTGTTACCTACCGCTAAACTTCCTATCATGAGACCTATCATGTGATTATAGTTTTCGCGATCATGTTGCGCTCAAAATCCCCCGTGACGTGACGCTCGTGACGTGACGAAAACAAATGGAAACGTCCTGTTAATCATTATTAAATGATAAAAAATCAGCATGGATAATATCCATATTATGTCACCAGGTGAATAGCGTCACCAACAAAAATTAGTTGTTTATGGGTTGTTGCGTTGCAATTTTTTAAAATTCATTCAACTGCAACTATCATTTCAACTATTTCATACTCACGCAGCCAATAGACATATCCATGTCAAAAATATGAACTTCAACACTTGATTTTGTAACAATGTTTTGTATGTTATTTTGTATTATTACTTGAGTTAAAACTGTGTAATATTATCTACAATAAAGGGTACCTACCACACTTTTTTTTTTAAATTTATTTTGATTAAGGGCACCCGTAAGGCGCGCGGCCGCGTTTCCCCTAATTTCCTTATTAATTCCCTAACGGCCCAGTTCTTCGCAATAAAATAATGAAATTAATTCACAATGCCCTTTTTGTTATGCACTACGCACCTGTGTTGCCAGATTTTTCATAACTACATACATCAGGGACGAGTTGAGACATCCTCTTCCATACACATCAATTTTAGCACAAAGTTAAGCTTTTTCACGTTATCCTTGAAACAATCGTAGTCAAATTTTTACCACCCACGTTGGACATCCTGAGACACATTTGTGATGTGCTAAATTTTTTTAAGCCGACTACTAACAATTTCGCGGAATTTTCAAGTAAAAAAATCGGATTTCATTATTCTCATGAACTGAACCAGCTGTTGCAGCGTTGCTGCTGCTCTCTCAATTATTTCTTAAATGTTCCTCTTTTCATGGCGAGCCCAACGGGAAAAAAAAAAGTCTCAAATCGGAGTTGCAGGAGCCGAGAAAAGCTTGATTTTGTATTCTAAAAAATATGTTTTTGGGAAATTGCGTTTTTCTAAAAGCGCCATCGCTGCAACCCGCATTACAATATAATACATAATATATTATAATTGCACAAAATAAAATTCTGGAGAGGAGATATACCTACCGATTCTAAGATTGTAGGAAAAAAGTCCCCGGAAAAAAAGTCCCCAGTATTTTCCGATCCCGGAAAAAAAAAAATCCCCGTAGAAGAAATAGCGTTGACTGAATGGGAATGAATAGAAGATGATACTTAAGTATTAAATACACAATAACAAATTTTGTTGTCGTAGGGGGTCAACACTAAGCAGTAGGTGACTGGTGTTTACAATGACTCAGTCAACGTCTAATGTTGTATTGTCCAAAAGATGAGTGGCTTCATCTCATTTTTTACCGGAACTGTGTACCTATTCAGTGTGTATTTGTGAGAAAATTAATTCTGTCAATCAATAAAATTTTGAAAAAAAAAAGAAAATTTCCTAATGTTTTATTTAAAAAAATGTTTTTTTCAACAATTTTTTTTTTCATTCGGAAATTAGTTGACCTCTAGGCATCCTTCAAAAATCCCGTTTGTAGCCCCCATGAAAGCCCTATAGATCGCCACAGTGAAATCAGATCAATCCGGGACCTCCCAAAATGGCTTCTACGTCCAAAAATCCTTCGAAAACGACACCTCCCTCGATCCCATAGCCCCATAAAAAAAACCCTCCCGCAGCCACATTTTAGCCCCATAGCGCCCCACGGGTTTGAGCTATCGGGCTGTTTACCGGCTGGTAAACCGAGTATTTTGTCAACATTTCAGATTTTAAAAAAATTCCTACTGCCCAAAACGGCCCGGACGGGGTACTTACGGCGGACGGACATTTCGTTTTTGGAATCTAGACCTCTTGAAACGAAAAATGTCACATTTTGAGGCTGATCAGAATTTTCGACCCCCGTCACGATTACAGAGGTGTATTATTCCAAGAATAATAAACCAAACAAAGAGGTTCCCTAACTTTCTATTGTTTTCTTCAAGATTTTTCAATTTTTAACATTTTTCTTTTTGGGGATTTTTTTTTCCGCCCTTGAGTATTCTTAGGGGATTTTTTGCCCGCCCTGCAGGATTTTTTTTCCGGGGAGTTTTTTTTCGATTACCGATTCTAATGAGGCCGAAACACAGCGAGCGGGTCGCAGCGATGGCGCTTTTAGAAAAACGCAATTTCCCGAAAACCACTTTTCTTACCTACACGACTACCACTAGTAAGGAGCTCGTAGACGAGACGTCCACGACCTGAAAATACCGGCCGCCTCCGTGACTGCTAGTAGCCAAACCATCCGACGTTATAAGACATAATATGTCTTATAACGGCTGATATTATCAGCCAATGGACGCAACTCTCACTTGTAGCTCACAGAAGCAACGTCCACGATTTCTAGTAGCTAATACCTATAGCCTGTATTATATAGGTGACATTTGTGCCGCCAAATGAACCAAGTCACAAGATGACATCTTGAGACTCACATCTTCGCACTTATGATCATTTCACGAGCATTTCCTTACCCCAAAATTAAATAAATTTCCTTTTCAGATAAATTTTTATGACTTAACTATGGCCTCGCTCCAGATTATAATTTTGCAAAATGACCAACTACCTATCTGTTTTGTGATAAAGTGGTTCCTTTAAACCAGTTCATAGGGAAATTCGACAAGTTTCAAAATCACCACCACTTAGCTGAAACCTTTCATTAATTGGGAGCCGATCATTTAGAACGAATCCGAAGTGTTAGGAACGAGTAGAACCTGTTCAGATCGGCTTAGTGCTCGTGTTGGGACAACCTCAGGGTTGTAAACGTCCAAACATGCGTTTATTCGGGTTTCGATCTTACCTGGACAGCGGGACAGGTTAGCCAACGTCGTCCGCTACACTTTCTTCCACAACAGTTGCACTTCGTAGTTACTACGAAGGGTGGCTTACGATAAGAAATGGGGCCAAGCTTGAACTTTCTGCCTGCCCTGACCTTTCACGGGGCGGGACCTCCGCTGATGTCACAATTGAAGGTCAAAACGTCCCCTCCCGTTTCCCTTTCAGTGCATCATTGAAGAAAGCGCCAACGATTACGGAAAATTGGGTCAGGCACCTCTCCACAAAACTCCCCGTAAGCGCCTAAAATGCCCACTTGACCCGACACATTTATCGTCCTCAGCGCACAAAATGAATACGACCTCTTAAAAATTATTTGAAAAAGGGCAAGTCTGCCTGGTTCCAGACGACAGTCAGATAGCGCTGAGATAACTTTAAAACATGAAAATAAATGTTAACAATGAAAATACTTTGCCAAGTACTGCGCTTCCTCGCGTTCAAACCCGAACCCGATTTTCAGCCAATCCCGGAAAAACTGTGGCTGTTAGCGCTACAACAACGAACTTTAGTACGTTCCATGTTAGCGAATGGGCTGAGTCTGCGCGCTAACAATCACCATGGAATTTATAAGGCTTGCCTGCATATTCTCTGAAAATTCGAGCGACTTTGCTTCAAAACTGTATAAGATATGCTACTTTGAAGAATTTCACATTAGCGTATGCGTAGAGCGGACCACTAACTCAATCATTATGATAATGGAAAAATGATTGGGAAAATTCTGATCCCAATTTCATGTTAATTTATACCTATTTCTTATGAAAAGTCTAAGTTTGAATTAGCATTATAACGTTATAACGAGGATTCAGCTGTTTAGGTTGAAGTCACACCCCAACTCGGCCTCCCATTGATCAACACAGCCCCCTCTTCAGTAAACTCGGCCCCTCACTGGTCAGACACTACTTGAGTGGTCATATGACGTCAAAACTAGCAATTAAAATAGTTCAGAGCATCTGTTTATAAATATGCAGACCATGAAAATGCTTTTTTCCCCGCACATTTTGACTTATAAGAACACGGCCCAGGACGATTTAACCCAAAATTTAGATGCACATCTATTCCTTATTGTAGAAGGAAATGTGGACAGACATACGGACACGGAACCGAATTTTCTCAGGAGGTCCTGAACGTAAAATGCAAGTGGAATTTTCGATTTTGAAGTACGGAAATTTTTTAGACTCTGAAGTGAACACAAAGCTTCCGCTACCTTTGGTAAGCTCGGATGCAAATCAGATTGACTCAAATACTTACAACAGGCATTTAATTAGGACACCTACTACAAGGTTCAACGTGTCCCATCCTTCCACCAAGCGTGACTGGTGGTCTATTGCCCTCATGAGTGGCTTAAACTGTCTCTCCGTATTGTAAAAAAGCACTTTTTTCATTTCATTAAACTAATTAAGCAACCTTTTATTGCATATGACTCAATACAATGCACAAATGACAATGCAACGATGATACATTGTTTGCTGTTCCGGTGAGTCAACTGTTATTTTGGATGACTCGTAAAACGCGCATCGGCGTTCCCGGCTGTAAAATCGCATTTTTGCACGGGCACTTAAAACTTATCAAGGACACCCTCTCTGAGTCACAACTGACCGACATCTGATTCAGCACGTTTGCGGGATTTCCTTTACGTAACCGATGGGTCTTTTGGAACCTCCAAACCCACCGATGGTTGTGCCCAATGACACACTCGCCGGGTCGGTTTCGGATTTGTACCCGTGAAAGGGACCCGCGGTAATAACTAGTATTATGGATAGTTTCGGACGCGGTCGGAATAACTTCAGCTTTTGAGGCTCCGGAAGGCCACAATGGGGCTGGTTTGCGGCGAGCTTCAAAAGTGGAAAAATATAATACTCGGGCGTTCTTGAAATGGGCGACCAGAGTTGTAGAGAGAAAAAAAACGATAATACTGGAGTGGGCTGATAGGTCGAGAACACACAAAGTGACCCTTCACTTGACTATCTGGTCAAAACCATTAAAAAAAGTCAGTTATAGTTACGGTGACCAGATTTTTATTTCTATAAAAGTAGTAGGTACATTTTCCAAATTAGAATATATATATAATAGTTGATGGTGATGTTGACCGTTTCAATTAATGTTGTTGGAAACTTGTTGAGGGTCAGTCAAATAAGACGAGATTGTTTTGCCGACGTTTCAAGAGATATATTCTCCTATCATCAGGGCCTAATGAAATGAATGTTCATTTCATTAGGCCCTGATGATAGGAGAATATATCTCTTGAAACGTCGGCAAAACAATCTCGTCTTATTTGACTGACCCTCAACAAGTTTCCAACAACAATATATATATATTATAGATATCGGCTATCCCTTACATTATTAAAAAATGCAAGGTAAAAATGAATAAAGCGGTGATTTTTATTGCACAAAACGGTTTTATTCTAAGATCACACAGAATATTACACAGATCCCGACGGATGAAAAATTTATTGAGAGCTCACAAACGAGTCAATATTTTTCGGCACTGTGAATTTTTTTCAGCAAAATAATATTATCTTCCCTCGATTGCAGAAATGAGTGCATCTCCATGCAGTTCTCGTCGAAGTTTGTGTACACCTCCATGACTTCCTTCAGGGTTTCTACTTTCAATCGCGTCTTCTCACTGCTCCAATAGTTGTTAATAACGGAAAATAATCGTTCAACTAGGGTACTCTTGGCTCGAAGGCACAGGACGAATTGGACGATTTTTATCAGATTTTCTAATTGAATGTCCTGAGAGGCGAAATCCTTAAAAATTGTCTCCCATCTTTCCGAGGTTCCCTTGTTATCACGGTTCCAGCAGGGGATGGTTTCTTCACCGAGGTATTTTTGAATTCCCACCGAACTTTCATAACTTTTTTTTTTGTTTTTCAATTTCTGGCAAGAAAGGCAAAAGTAGTACGCTTGGTAGTACATGATACGTGGTAGTACATTGAGCCCAAAAGTAGTACATGTCCTTCCAAAGTAGTACGCCTGGTCACCGTAGTTATAGTTCCCAAGAGCCCAAAAGACGTGATCGGGCAAAAACCCTTGCATGACCAAATATGAGAAATAGTCAAAATGTCGAAATTCACAATAATTGTTGTGTTGACGGCTTGAATGAACGGTGGAAAGTTATTGAGGTTCGGTCAAATAAGGTTAGTGTGCAGCTCTTGCCACTACACTTTTTTGGCCGATGATAGGAAAATATATCTCTTGAAACGACGGCATATTCTTTGTCTTATAAGACTTATAAGTATGTCGAACCTCAACTACTTTCCACCCACAAAATTCATAATAATTTTAGAGCAATTTTCAAAATGTTCACCATCTTGAAAACATTGTTCATTTTTATTAGGGGAACCAAAAATAGTAAAACTTTTCAAGGATCACTCCTTCTATGCTTCGCATGCCAAGTAATTGATCCTTCATACAACTCTGCCTCGAATAGTCTATTCAGTGCGATACCCGATACAACAGACAAGGATTGTCTCAGAACAAAAGAATAAAACATCATTGTTGCCAATTACAATGTCTATTCAACGAGTCTCCGACGGAGAAAAATTAACTGTAACCCAACTCAGAATATCCATTGTCAGCGTCCCAAATGCTTTCAATACGATGGCCTTTTGGGAAAAGATTGTGGTGTATGGAAACCACTCGGGTATTCCAAAGGGGACAAGTTGCTTGTGCACGGGATCTTCTTGAAAAAATTCGTTTGTAAATTATTCTCAAAATAGAATACAAAACGAGGGAAGTTCGGCGTGAGTGGGTTCCAAGTAGGTAAACTGATGCCGTCAGTCACTGCGGTTTGAGACGACCATACACGTTCCATACCTTGCCAACCCTGAATACAGAAATTTAATAGGATAAGGCTTATCCGATAAGCAAGTAATCAGCAACTATACCGCACACAGAGAGGATTTCGGAAAAAACCTCTGAAACCCCCGTTACAACGACATTATATTACATTGTAATATGTCATATAGAAAATTTGACGCTGATCACGAATAATGTATACCCATATAATATATACCCCATGCCCATACACCAAAAATTGCTTCATAGCCTTATTTAAAAAAAAAAAAAAAACTCGTTTTTCAGTATATTTTTCAGTGTGGAAGCCAAGCAAGGATTCTCACGAAGTTTGAACACAAATAAAAGTTGTACTAGAGTAAATTGCTCTGAGCAATACATTTTGCGTCGATTGAACACCCTAAAATTGAAAATTGCTAAGGCAATAAGAGAGAAGTAGATTATTTTGATCGAACACCTATGATTTCTGATGGAATTCCATAACATTGATGAACTCGATTGAACACCCAAAAATCAAAATTTCTACAAAGATAAGATAATCCCAGCAGATGATTTGTGTCCGAAAACAACCCTTCTGAGCAGCAACCTACCCATCTAAAAAAACCTATTCATTCCAGCCATTGAATTGAAAGACGTTCAAACGTGAACCAAGACCGGAGGGGCAGCTTTGGGCAGATGATTTTTTTTTTTTTTTAATAAATTCTTTGACTTACTATGTCTGGAGCGAGAAAAGACCATTCCCATCTCGGTTTTCTTTTTTTGTTTTGTTTGTAGCTCTGCTAATTCCCAATTTGCACGGAAAAGTTGTGACTAATTCCCCAAAAACGGGTTAAAACATTTTTTCCCCAAGTTTGGCGGCTTTGTTGGACATCATAGATCACCACATAGATGGACATCCTAGAACATAAATAAACATTTTATGATTTTTTACCCCTCTTTTCTAGGTACATAACCCTCATCGACACTCAAGTCGAATTAGCAAAAAATACACTGCCAAGGCAATGGCACATGAGCTTCCTCGTGCCAAGTTCAAAATGAACGTAGTTGTCACTGTAACAAGAAAATTACGTTCGCGCATGCGCAGGGAGTACCACTGATGCAATCGTGATGAAACTGATAGGGGACCATCTAGAGCTATACCCACACAATTCCTGAAAATTTGATTGAAATCCGATCAAAATTGTGAAAGTTATGCCTGTTTCAAGAATTTCACGTTAGCGCATGCGCAGAGCGTACCGCTGATTCTATTGTGATGAAATTCGTATGGGACCTCAAGGAGTCTTATCTGCATAATCCCTCAAAATTTTAGCTAAATTCATTCAAAATCGTGGAAATTATGGCGGTAACAAGGAAATGCGGACAGACCGACAGACCGACAGGCTGACAGACACGGAACCAAATTTGTTCAGTAGTATAGGCTTTGAAAAGCAAAATGCGAGTGGAAATTTTGAATTCGGACAACAAAGATTTTTTGGCTCCCGAAAGTGAACACAGGCTTCCGCTGCTTCGCAGACTCGGAAGCAAAATCTATTTTTTTGACTATTAGACCCAATTTTGGGTCTAAAACTTGATTTTCGGGAAAAATCCCTGCTGAAACTGGACTCTGAGGCTAATAGGTATACCTACTGTGAGAATGAGGAACCAGATAATCAAAGCAGCATGTTCGGAAAAGCCGTTTTTGCCGCTCTTGCCCCAATGTGCGGCATGTATTGGAGTATTGGTTAAAGTTTTCAACTAAGTGCTATGTAGCAATAGCCGCACCTTCATTGGTTACGATATTGCTTCTGCGCAAGGTTACGGCAGGGTATGGAAGGTGTGAGGTTGTCTCAAATTGTGACAAGAGTAATAATTATTGATCTAGACATACCTAACTACTTCATCAGTAACCGATGAACCCACTTCTTCCTGAAAATACTTAAGGGGGAACCGGAGTGGATTTGCCGAACAAGTGTGCGAGAGAGAGGGTAGATGCTCAAAAGTAGATCCAAATTAACTCGGCATCTAATTGATCAATTTCAATTCTGAAAAATGTTTTGAGCTCAGGACTCCAATCCTGAAGAGGCCAACGTTGAATTTATTTTTTAATTATTGATTTAGTCATTAATTACAAATTAATCAATTTTTATTACTGAATTTTCGGTGATTAATTGTTCGAAATATTCAAAAGTTGGCTTATACCGCCCTTGCAGTGAACCTAAGGAATTAGCAGGCATTTTCAAATTCAATTTAAACCTTCAGATAGCGGCGGAATCCGGTTTCCCGCCAAAATCAGTCACTCCGAATAAGAGTTCGGCTGGAATAGGGCGAGGAGGGCTGGGGCACGCAAGTTCGGAGAAACCTCGGTGGACTTCACCCCTTCATAGATGCAGACTTTTTTTCCTTTCTTTTTTTCTCGGACCGTTTATCCAGCTTGTTTCAATGTTGCTAAATGCTCTACACTGACGATATTGAATTATTTTGACCGCACCAGAGATAACAGAAAACCTGTTTCCAACAAAGTAATAAAAAGTAAAATTCATAAAATTCAACAAAACAGATCCAGTTTGAAAAATGCCACATTATAAATAATAATAATAATAATAATAATAATAATAATAATAATAATAATAATAATAATAATAATAAAATAAATAAATAAATATAAATAACATATGAAAAAAAAAAAGCAAAAAAGATAGAAAGAGACTCGGGACTAACCTGGAATTTTGAAGATTGCAACTATAGAAAACGAATAAAGTAACAGTTACTTAGTTACTTATAAAGTAAACTTATACCTAAGTAACTTATCAATTTCGGGGAGGGTATCAAATTTTTTTGAAGTCCAAATCAATGATGAAAATTATAAAGTCCCTCAGAAATCTTCAGCGTGGATCTCTATCAAAATTGACTAATGCAATTTATAGGAAATTTAATGCTCGCTCACTTTTGGTTTATTATTCTTGGAATATTACACCTATGTTTTTGCGACGGATGTAGACGACTCCGATCGGCCTCAAAATTTGACATTGTCCGTTTCAAGAGGTCTAGATTCCAAAACCGAAATTTCCGTCCGCCGTCTTGGGCCGCTTTGGGCAGTAGAAATTTTTTTTAAATCTGAAATTTTGACAAAATAGGTACTTGGTTTACCATCCATTTGTGCGCGCTAGGTTTTGTAGGCTTTTGGCTATGGGATCGAGTTAGGTGTCGTTTCTAAGTATTTTTGGACGTAGAATACATTTTTTTTGGGTCCGGGAACGATCCGATTTCACTGTGGCGATCTATAGGGCTTTCATGGGGCTACAAATGGGATTTTTGAATAATCCCAGGTCAAATGTTTTATAAAACATTACTTTTTAACATTACGTTTTATAAAACTTTACTATAAATAGTAAATATTTTCCAAGTAAAGAACAAAAATTTGTGAAATGAATTCGTTTTGATACAGAATTATTTCTGTATTTATTTTTAATTTCTTCACAAGTAACCTAAATCAAAGAATAATAAACCCTAATGTAAAATTTGCAGCGTTTATGATAGTGAATTACGCAGAACGCATAGTTTCGGACTTACCTACACGAAAAAAGTGAAAACGCTGCAAATTTGCGTTTACTATTCTTTGAAATACTTGTGCAAAAATTATTTCTGTGCCAATGGAACAAATTTTGGAAAAAACATTTTTTGGATTAAAGAAAAAAATTTCTTTTTCAAAAATTCTCTATTTTTTGCTTGAAAAATATTCTATCACCTGGGAACCTGCAAAAACCCCATTTTTAGACCCATGAAAGCCCTATAGATCGCCACAGTGAAATCGGATCGTTCCGGGACCCCCAAAAATGGATTCTACGTCCAAAAATACTTCGAAAACGACACCTAACTCGATCCCATAGCTAAAAGCCTTCAATAACCCGCTGCCATAGCCCCATAGCGCCGCACGGGTTTGAGCGATCGGACTGAAAACCTTGCGGGCACAACTAGATGGTAAACCAAGTATTTTGCCAAAATTTCAGATTTAAAAAAAAATTCCTACTGCCCAAAACGGCCTGGACGGTGGACGGCGTACGGCCGACGGACATTTAGAATTTAGAAATTAGATTATAGATTAGGATACACAAAACTGGTGGAGAAGGCCGAAGGTAACATGAATCCATGCATCGCGGCAATAACAGCTCCACCAGGTTTTGCGACAAGACTCAAAAGAAGACATCTCAGACATAATCGTATCACTACTCTCACTCATAATAACCAGGACATCCCATCCCAATCAAACTGACAGAACAACCCATCCAAAAAGCTCATCGAAGCTAGTGCAGAAAATAAAAAACTTTTGACTTTGATAGATTAGGCACAATTATTGTAATACAATAATAATAAGTATTATTTCAATTATTATACACTAAGTGTATAATAAGTCATATTATACAATAGTATATTGTAATAAAAAGCTAAATCATAATAATATTATGATATTATGATATTATATAATATCATATTATGATATTATGTTGGGTAAAATTCTAAGTTTTGTATTTTTTCCTCTCAAAATAATATTCAACTACATACAAAGAAGATATCATCCACCTAATATAATATATCTGTAGCCGCCCGTGAAAATAGAAAACCAAAAATTTAGGGTAGCCTAAACATTTCGATCGCCATCTGCTTCAAATCCTCTGATAGGCTCAAGCTGAAACACCAGGCGTGAGAGAGGAATCAAAGAAAGTATGTAAAAATAAAAAACTTGCCGCAGGTACATAGGGCATCCTGGTGTTTGTTGGTTTGAGTAAGTGGGGTGATTGAGGAGGAGGGGGGGGGGGGGTGAGATGAGTCACCAAGCTCTCCCTTCACGGCCCGTTTCAACTCACTCCGCTAATCTAGCATAATTCTGGAAACCGGATTCCGATCGCGTTTTTTGATGAAATGATTAGTTTCGGCGAATAATGTTCATTTCTTGATGTTCTTCAGGGTGGTATAAGCTGAATTTCTTCCTCCACCTCATAATGAGCTAAATTCAAAAATTGGCTAAAATTCAAAATTAAATATTTATTTAAATAGAAGCAATTTCGAAAATGTTGCACGTTGGCCTCTTTTTGATAAGTATAGTAAAGAGATTCCCGTTGGCCGTTTCAAAAAATATTGTTTGGTTGCTCTGCTAATTTGGAACTACTTTTGAGCGAAAATTGGGTTTAATTCGGGGCGACTGGGGCGCCATCTCTTATCTGCGAATCTCACCAAACCCCACTCCGGTTCCCCCTTAAACGAAAGGGGTTCCCGAGCTTCCTTCGTTTTGTATTCATACAATGGAGGAATATAGTCTCTATTCCTTCATGTATTCATACATTGAGAATAGTTAACAGTTTTCTTTTTCAAAAATACATCGGCCAAGCATATTGTACACTAAAATTGCGAGATCTCAAGGAGAAAAGCTTCATTCATTTAAAATAAGTTCCTTTCGTGGTAATTTCAGACGTAAAATTCATATCAGTCCAAAACCTGTCAGCCTCCACAACGATGTTGGATTCTCAAAAAAATTTCGGAAGCACAGACACGAAAAATTGAGCTCCAACTCTTGAAGGGGGTCGAGTCTGTTTTTTTTTTTCACGTTTTCTTCCCTCTTTCGGGTGGGCCCCACGCCAAGTAAACAACAGACAGAGAAACGTGATTTTTCAGGATGGAAGGCTCGGGAAAGATAGCTTTGGAATATAAATCGAGGTGAACAAACTCTGACTGTGGAGGGGGAACTTCCGATCGATTCGTAAGAGTGGAAAGGCGCCACGTAGTAGAACGTGGGATTTTCGGAAGACGTCAGCATTTTGGAATACGGTAGATATTCCGTAGGATGTTCAACCGTAAACCGGTGAGAAAAGTTAAAAAAGGTACCTCGTGAAAAGTTTCAAAGCGACTTTTCGAATGGAACCTTCAACGAGTCCCGGGTTTCGCTTTCGGCCTGAGAAAAGGCTGTTGTGAACCTGTCCTTGAGCTCACAGCCTTGAAGAGCCCGAGCACACCATAATCACTTTCGAGGAGGTCTGCTCTGTGGGGTTTAATGTGACACGAAACGTCGGGATCGTGACCCGACAGAAGACGACCTCGGAGGTTCACAGTCTTTTTTTAGCTCAATTTTCATCTTGTAGCGGCTCCACTGCACTGATTCAGTGGTTGACGTCAAAAACCCCCAAACCCAGAATCCGCTCAACTGAAAACAATTAATCTCCTTTTTTAATCGTATTTTTCTCCCGATTATTTAGTTCTCACGCCGTAACAGGTTCAGATAATATTAGAAATCGAGTCAGGCCTAAGAATATAACAGACTCCCGCCGCCCAAACCACATGAGGATTCTTTTTTCAAAATATACATTACCATTTTTTTAAGGTACACAAGGTGGCAACATGTGGACGGCCTTGGTGCTTCTCCAACACAATATGGGTGGAACCGTTCCGCTGGATAGACCACATTCCGTGCCATCGAGTCAGTATTTCATTTGCCTACAGGTAGGTCTACATGTAGGTCTACATGAAAGATTCAGGTGTCTAGGAGAGGTTATGGAGATCGAGCAGATTTTACGCACGTAGGTTTATGATAGGAACGAAAGTTTAGTGTCTGAAATGCCCAGTTTGAATAGTGAATTCAAGGAAAACGGGAAAGTTTGGCTTGTAGGTTCCAGATGATAGACAGAGATGGCAGGAAAATTGACTGGCAGTAGATTCTACTATTCTACTTCTATTCTACTGGGCCTTCTGAAGGCCCAGGTTCAAGTGGATGGGGTGCTTTCTCAGGGCATTCCAATGTAGAGGTGTGTGAGACAGGGTTGCCCTCGGTCGCCAGTCCTGTTCACTTTATGCTCTCAGCAGGTGTTTAGGGAGGCCCTAGCTGGTTGTGGCATAAGTAGGTATCGTCGTTAATGGGACAGCCATCTCTCTTCTCTTTGTACATTCTCCAGTGGAGCTAAGCACTTATCAATAGAGTGGAGGCAGCGTGCGGCTAGTATGGCCTGCGGATCAATGAGCCTAATACTAAGGCCATGGCGGTATCTAAGTCTAGATAGAGTGCGCTGTGGCAGTTATGGGTCAGCCACTTGGGCAGGTTGGTCATTTCAGTTCTTTAGAGTTTAGTTTAGTCCTTTCGGGTTCTTCCCATCAGTGGCTCGGCAGATGGTGATGACGTGGGTGGTCCGTGAACACAGGGCCAACCAGCTGCTGTCCGGTCACAGGTACGTCCCCGCAAATCTCCACCGACTGGCGCTGGCCGACGACCCTGGCTGTAAGTGGTGCACTGACCCACAGAGCTCGGCGAGACACGTGCTTCGGATCTGCCCAGCATTCGAGGGAGAATGGAGAGTTCTGGAGGCTGAGGTGTATGTCTCCAGCCCTTCTAGGTAGGTACAGGGCGTTTGTTGCCTTTGCAGCGCCGCCTTGAAAGTTCCAGCAACAGCGCAGTTGCCACTTATTATAACTATCTGCAGTTACCTATTGTCCCATGGGACAGCTCGGAGTCGGAGGAAAATCCTGCCCCTGTCCACTCTCGGGTCATTGCACTGGGAGTTGGGGGCTCGGATCAGGATCGCTCGTGCAGGATGATTCATTGAGAGGAGACACCTCTTTGCAGTGGAGGGTGGTGAAATGCTACATCCTTTCTCTTTTGGTGTCGAATCGTGGATGCTTAAGTCTGCGGACATCAACCGGCTGGAGGCGTATGAGATAAGGTTGATCCAGAGGATGTTGAAGATCCCGCGTCCATGATTGCATTTATTGTTATAACAATTTGAAGCGGCAGCTCCTGACCACCATAAAGCGGCGAAAGAATGAAGATGCGTGCCACATTATGTGGAACCCGAAATGCCAACCGCTGCAGACCATCGATGCCTATCATGATCATGATAGAAGAAGAAGAAGAAGAAGAAGATGAAGAAGAAGAAGAAGAAGAAGAAGAAGAAGAAGAAGAAGAAGAAGATGAAGATTGCTGGGAGCAGAGTGGGCCGACGAAGAGCATCGTGGCCGCTGAAAATTTGTCGGGGACCGGAATTGCTAGAGCAGCAGATCATTTTCTGGATAGAGATCGTTTTGGTGAATTGGTCGCCACCCTTCTGCGCTGAGAACACTCTGAACAACGAAAAAACAGTTTGACTCAAATTCTTACAAAGTCTTTTGGACATGTTGTCATAGCCATACAAAGGCTTTTAGACATTTACTACGACTAGGAGGGGGGTTCAACCAGTCGCTCCTACCAAGCGTATACCTACTATAGTTGACTAAACTTCACGAATACTGGACCTCCAAATGTTTGCAGAGATGATAACATTTATTTAATAATTTATTATTGTTTGCTGTTTCAGTGACTGAAACCTTATTTCAGACGAACAATAATAATCGAGGTAAAGAAACAAAAGTGGCGCATTCAAAGTTATAAAATTTGAAAACCACGAAAAATTCTGAATGGGTACAAAAGCTGCCAAAATGTGTGCCCTGAACACACTGCGGTCAAAACGCTGGGGACAATGGAATCAACGGTTCAAAACGCTTCGTACTTTCAGGGTCCAAGTCCCACCCGAGGCTCCTGGTCAGCAGAGCTCGTTACAATCTCCCACTTTCAGGTTTATATTTATTATCCTCGGCTAGGAAACTTTACGCGTGGGCAGTTCCTAAAGTTCCCGAGTTCGGCGCGGAAGGTTTTTGTGACCCCAGCAGAACAGAGGGAGGTGATACAAGATGGAAGTTCACTCGTAAAATGTTTATCATCCCCCTCCGGGCCCACCACCGCTGACTATATGGCTCGTTTGTGTTCTACCCCCATTTTCCCCCAACATTTTACGGCCCGCAGTAAAAACCCTGGCGTCAAACAGCTTTCAAAAACCAGAGTTCTGGTGCCAATATGGGCAAAAACCGGATGTGCAGAATGTGGGCAAAAACCGGCGAAACACACCCGCACGCACCCTCCGCAACGCAATTTCAGTTTGAAACGATTTTCTTGTTTTTACGTCAGTTACGGTCGATAAATTATAACTTCGAAACAATAAAAATATGGTGCCCATAAAAATGTAGCTATAATTTTTTCTTCGTGGGGATGGAAATTTAAATGTAGGAATGTGAAAAGCCTTGACCACTGTTTTTAGCAGCCAGGGTCAACAATTTGAATTCGACTTAAAATTTTTCCTTTTTACATTCGTATCACACAAGTGTTTATAATTCTTTGGTAAAAATTGTGCAAAACATTCTGTCGATAAAAAATAATTAAAATGTTTTGGGGGTCTCAAATTTGTTCAAAAACTGCACAAGTATACAATTTAAAAAAAAAATTTAATAATAAAAATAAAGATATATCTGTACAGATTTTGGACAGATGTGGGACCCCAAAAAAAATTGATTATACGTCCGAATTTTCTCGGAAAATAGAGGGCGTCACAGCAACGTGTTGTACCATCAAAAATGCAAAAAAAGTTTCTATATTCCCTACAGTATCACCTATCAAAATCGATGTTAGAGTGAACATTTCGTATAAAAAAAAATATCCGCCCACATGGCTTTGAATAAGTTTTTTGGCCATCCGGAAAAGTTAGTGAAAATGTAATACGATACGTGGCTTTGACATCCTCGAAATGACACTCATTCGACCTCCTAGCATCCTCCAAAAGCCCAACTTGTAACCCATAAAAGCCCCCCATGAGAACCCCTTGGTGAAATACGGCGGTTCTGGTAGCCCCAAAATTGGATTCTACGTCCAAAAATACTTCGTTAACGACACGCCATTCGAAATCATAGTTGAAAACCTACAAAAGCCCCTCCCGCAGCCCCTTTTTGCCCCATGGAGCCCCACGGGGTTGAGCGATCGGACTGGAAAGCTTAAGACACAACTATGTTGATAGAGAAACGAGTATTTTGTCAAAATTTTTAAAAACATTCGTATGACCCAAAACAGCCTGCACGGTGGATGGAGATTTCATTTTCGGAATTCACATAATATGTGAAGATTATTAAAGATATTATCTTGAATCATTCAAGGACAAATTTTGAGGCCGGTCCATGAAAACATAGGTAGGACCTACTCTCAGAATAATAAACTTAGAATCACTGAGATTTTCATAAATTCGTGACAATTATGACAAAACACTTGGTTTTCTTGTTCTTCTTTTTTTGTTGGTTCTGTAAGATTTTCAGCCCGATTTTCACCCCACTTTTGACCAGCTTAGTTGGATGATAATATCATATTACGTCATTTCCGAAGTCATTTTGATGTGAAATTGTCTGATCACAACGACGGTCAGGCGATTAACAGATTTCGAGTTTTTGTTACATTCAGTTTATGCTAAAAGTAACCTGAAAGGCAGCTATAATAATAGTCTGCCTGTGAACTCCACAACGTCACAACTAAATCGCTCCGTACGATTCACAGGGGGTCTATTCTCCTCAAACATCACGTATAAAAAATATAGAAATTAAAAAACTGAATTACCTACTAGTTAGATCAGATAAGGGACCCACCTCCAAGAATTCAACGCCAAAAAGTACTTCGAAAACGACACCTCAAGTGATCTCCTGGCCCAAGTCCTTCAAAAGCCTAATTTGTATCTTATAAGCCGCATTCTGAGACCCCCATAAACTTGACTTCTGCGACGAGAGACTTCTGCGAGAAGTCGACTAGTCATAAGACTAGTCCTATTTGACCGAGCAAGATGACCCAAGAAGTTTTGAAACGCTCGAAAATCGTTTTTTTTTTTTTTTTTTTGCGTCACATATTGTGTGAAACAGAAGCAATCGTTTTGGCCTCAGCGAAATTTGGTTTGAGTATCAACAGCGCAAAAATTGAATCTCACATCATTGTGTCAAAATTGCGCTTTGAAATTCTCAAAAAGGCCAAAGTTAGCATTCGAAACGTCTAAAATGTCCGGAGTCCGTTTTCAACCTATCCGCTTTAGCTCTTTGGGGCACATCCCCTTCAACGTGGGGATCGATATGAGGCCCTGGTTCCCCTCACCCCCTCCGGTTATCACCCTTCAGTGCCACCCAGCGTAATTTCAACCCCTCCCCCTTTTTTTATAGTGGTCGAAATGGGAAAAGGGGAAGGGAGAGGAGAGGATTTGAGTTCATTTCGTCCTCCTACCTCATCGCTCAGAATAAATCCAAACCTGAGCTTCATGTAAACGTGGAATATATATGATGGGGAGCTAAGTATTGGGAAAAACATTTTTCGGGGTCGAATTTTACGCGGAAAAAAATTTGAAAATGCTAGCAAAGAGCCTTGCCAATGATTTGTGTGACAAAAGCCAGCCCAATCCTCTCTACATTCATCCAGACGTGGAGCTCAGTCGGGGTTCACCCTGGAGCCATACGTAGGTAATAAAAAAACATCACGAGTTCAAAATAAAATCACGCTCGGGAGAGAGGTGCTTGAAAAAATAATACAAGTTGGAGAAGAAAAAGGAACACTCTCCTGAGGTGGTTCAGAGGCCATCTTGATCTTCTCGAGAGAGGATCGTTAAAACGCTAACAATGGGAACTTTTGAGAAATGGGAACGTTGCGCGAGCATGAAGAAAACTCGGCACGCACTGAATGTTGAACAACAAACGTATGAAAAGTGGCCTTTTGCTGAGCGTGGAGCACAACTTGGTAGACCCCGATACAGCAGGCTGGTACAAACTAAATGTTGAACCAAACAGGCGAAATGGCTATCATACGGAAAGCCTACCATTAACAGTAGCAACGACCTACCAATTGTATAGTAGCAACTTCACAGAAAGAAACAAGTTAACCCTATGGGCGCTAATGGGTCAATAAGGACCATGTGTGCGCCTGCGCATTAGCCGCTGCCCTCAGAAATAATTCGTCGACAAAAAAAAAACCTACGTCGAAGGGGAATTTGAATTGGATATCCGTCACACAAAATGGGTCAGCGTATTGGACAGCTGACGTCGAGAAAATCGATATCCGGAGGGAGACGCGGGATGGAAAGCATATTGGGAAGTCGGATCAGCCGCGTACGGAATATATATGAGCCACGAGCAAAAAAAGTGCAGAATGAGCCGAGAGAAGTTGACCATGAAAAGTTTCAAGTGAAGAGGCCAGCGATGGCAGTGGTGCCGCAGATATTTATCCGCACATACTTATACGGATTTTTTGGAGTCTGCGCGGACTATTACACATTATATGTATCCGTATTATAGAGCGTAAAATACGTCGTTTATTCGTATAATGGACGAGAAATGAGAAAATAATCAGAATCATCAGGTCGCAGGGTCAACACTGGTAAACGGTAAAAAGTCCCCTGTACAAAAAATAAAAAAATAAATAACAAAAATATATTGAAAAACATTTTTTCAATGACACATATAATATTTGCACAATTAACCTATATCAAAGAATAATAACCCTTGTGTAAAATCTGTTGGGGAAAGGATCCCATTTAAGTAACCTACTTTCACATACTTAGGTATGTTGGGCGAAAATTGCCGAAGAACCCGTTTTGGGAAAATCCAAAACCTTTAAGGGGAACTGCACTTGGGAACAGTCCTTCTCATACCTATCAAAGAATCTGCAAGTAACAATGAAATGATACCTAACGATTTTTGGGGACCTTTAAAGAAGCATAGATTCATTTAAAAAGAATTAAAATTATGGAGAATCGAGACCATCACTAGAAGTCACCGTTCTCCTCTATCTCCATAATATGGAGACTCCATATTATGGGATTGAACCTCTAAACCTTCGGTAAACAACATCAAAAATGAAATTTCCTCCTTTGAAATCAAACTTTTCAAACTGGATGTGTTACTGTCTCAACCGAACCTTCGCCACTTAATATTATTTGATTCTGCATGTCTCCTAGTCTGATCTCACTTCCTCTTATAGGTAGCATTCACGTCTGGTCATGCCTATCCGATTGTCTCTCAATATTGATTTGAAAACAAACCGACGGTAATTCTTCTGTAGGGGCAACAGATTCCAATCCCATCTACCACCAGTATCTCATACAACCCCATCTGTCTGTCTGTCGACCAAACAATAACATGTTGGGTAAGTCGCGAACGTCTACCAGTTTATTAAGCAAAAACATGAGTTGGACATGTGGGATGTATATTAAGGAATGTTCACTACGAAGTGTTTACTGGTTTTGCGAGTTAGGAACAAACAGGGTTTTAACATGAATGGCTCCTTGAAAAGATCAGAATTTAGCATTTCTAAAAACATATTTGGATTCATCAACCTTTAGGATTCATCAACCTAAAACCTCATACACCAATTTCAAGATCAAAAATTCCTATAGTATATAGTAACGATCTGTTCCAGAATGTTCTGAGATTTTGAACTGAAAGGGGCCCGTTATTACACAGTGAACGTTGGGCATCAAGCCGCCATAGCGCACAGTGATATTTTTACTACATCATTTCACGTCTCCAAGAAAATTCTTCTTCACGTAATTTTACGGGTTGCTAAGTGATTTCCGTGTGACTGGCCAGCATTGCCTGACGCGTAGCAAGGTTGGCTAACTTGCATTTCGAGGACCAATCAAAATTTGATTAATTTGATGATTTAATAATGGAGACGGTTTTTCTGCGACGTTGACCCATTGTCGTAACTATTGAAGGGTTATCTTTCCATGAAAAAATTAAAAAGAAATCATGCAAGGAACGAATTCCCGTATAATTAAATCCCGAGGTTCAGAATAATATAATATTATTTAATTTAACATTTGCCATAAATAAAAATTTCAGAAATTTACCCATCACTGGTGGAGGCAATTTAGAAACACGAATTTATACCGCCTCAAAGTAACCAATAAATCCTCATTTACAATTTCTATGGTGTTCAAGCCTAATCTCTTGTCTTCGACACCATCCAGTGACGTCACAAGCGGGTTTTTTCGAAACACTTCGCGTCGAAATGCTGGCCGGTAATCTCGGGTTGTTCATTACCATAATCACCTCAATCTTCGACTCCTACGCTCAAAGAAGATTACCCTACGACTACATCCGAGAGCGCCTTTTTTAAACGTCCATTTATCCGTGACATCATTCACACCTCATAATTTTATCTTCGTTACCAAATATCCGGTGTTTGGTTTTCAGAAAAGAATCTTGGTTGGGAGCGTTTCATCAGTCTGTCTATCCAAAGACGGTTACTTCAAGGAATTGGAGAATTCAAGGTCAGATAGTGATCGCATAGGATGAGAGTCAACCTGTCAAACTTGGTACGGAGGAACTGGCTAGTCGTAAATGTCCAAAAGCCTGAGAACAAGACAAACTGTTAATTGTGATCTCAGCGTTGTGGAATCTGATTTGCAAATTTCTGTTATTTCAAAATTCGCGATTGTTTTTGTTTTAAATCGAGCACTTCCGGTCTTTGCCAAACCCCATTGTTTCCGAGCCAGTTCCACAATGTTGCTTCTGGTTCTAATTTTGAAGGAGGGATTTCAAGACCACCTAACATTTCAAAGGAAACGCCCGTTTCCTTTGGTTTATCTCTCAAAGAAACATTACTCCCAAGTTCGGTGGATCTTGATGGTAACTTTGAAGCGTGTAAAACTGTCGTGCCAGATTCACACTTGACAGGGCACAAAAAAAAAAAAAAAAACCAAGATGCGAAGGAGGTTCGTAAAACGGCAAATTGAAGTTGGAAACTTGAAATGGCCTTCTTGGCAGTGAGTATGTTGAATTTCCTTTTGCAGAGGCTGTCTGCTGCAGCAGTGGGTACAGTTTTTGGCGTTTTTCTATCAGTGAACCGTCTCTGCAAATTTGGAAAGCTCCCGGCTGAGTAAACTCCACAGCTCCTGCTGGCTCATCACGGGATCGCCCTTTGGCTCATTTACATCACAGAGAAAGTTCTGCCAGCTTCGACTTTGTGCCCTACCCTCTTTGATGATGACAATGCTTTCGAGTGAGGAAATGGACCCCATGAAACAGCTCAGCGGATTACACCCACCCCCTCTCCTTATATTCCTCGTATACGAGGGAAACGGAAATTCAACGTTTTTTTAGGTCAACTATGTCCATCCAGCTTTTCTCCAAACGTCATCAATCAACTCTGGCATGCGTGAGTCGCTGAATAAAATCAATCGGGTCGTACAAACAATTTATAGCGTTGCATTTATAAGATCGATGTTGAAACGGCGAAGCTGATTGCGGCCCACGATACCCATTAGATGGATAATCGATACTTCTTCGTCTCGGTTGAACATGACAAGACGAGAAATGACTACCACAAATTAGCCATATTGGATGACTGGTAATTTTCCAAAACGAGCTGAGTTGGTCCTCAATTTTAATAAACATTCCAAAAGCCTCTTCCAAATTGTGGTAATTATTTTTACGTCATTTTCTGAATCACCAGCCAAATCCCCCCAATCACAAATTACCATAATCGCCCCCAATTTGAAAACAAAAGGCGCAAGTGTGCCTCCTTTTCATATAACTACTGGCGATAGATAGCGCTGACATCACTTTGCACAACGACTAGGCCTCCTAAAATTTTCATTTCAAGAATTTTAGTTTTGAGGATTTTCAACGATTTGGACTGGAATGTTGGTTGATGATATTTGAAAGTCTGGCCAGTTTTAAAAATAAACAGATATGGAAACTTTTAATTAAATATACCTATCAATAAAGCAAAAGGAACAAAAATTAATAGGCCTAATAAAACGTGAACAGTGAAATTGTAATAAACCGCCTATTCAAAGAGAGGAAAATTAAGAATTCCATTTTACATGCAATTTAGTTGAATTTTATAACTTGATATATTTAATTAGGGAAATATGGGATGATGTTTATTCAATAATTGACAAAAAATAAGTTTTTTTTAATTCTTGTTACAAAAAAAGGCATTCCCAAACTCGGGGGCGGAGCCTAACCATGAGAGGAGGGGCCAAACCGAGTGCCAATGGTATTTGGTGAGGGAGTGGCGTCAAATGGGGTCCCACCCTCGGTTTTCGGTTATCATGTTTTGGTGGGCTTATCTTTGGTGTGATTAGGTGGGGGGCTTACCCTTGCCTTGTGGTGGCAGACGTCTCATGTCTTTTTCTTTGGAGTCTGATGGTGCGTCGTCAGGTTCCCCCTCCTTGTCACCCTCTTTGTCCTCTTTGGCGTCTCCGTCTTCAGCTTTGGTCTCTGCAAGATAAAATTTTGGTGAAATTTTCGAAAATTGAAGGCCGAAAAATGTAGTTCTGGACAAAAAGCGCTATTTTTTATTATTTTGTTATTTTTGTGGTTTTTATTTTTATAAATTATTATTTTGAACGTACGATTTGCCTGTCGGGATGGGTGTCGCCGATGTTGTATTTTTCTCGCCAGTTTCATGGTTTTTCCGACGAACCTCCCGCCGCGAACCCGGAGCCAAGTTTGAACGCGTACTGAGCCCCTTGGCGATCATAATGGGCGTGTCTGGACGCCACCTTCCCGACACCGCCCCCGGAGGCGTCACCCCGTCGTCTCCGCCCCCGGGACGCCATTCCGTCGGCCAATCGGCTCAATGAACCACGCCTTCCCCTTCGCCCCCAATCATCCCCACTCCTCGCCACCGACACCATCGCCCAATCAAGGGGTGATGTTTCACTACGCAACCTTCACTCACACTTCAGTCTTCTTTGGCTCTTTGACTTGCATTCATCTAATCTGTAAAGTCATTGTGCATCAAAACGCGTTGTTTTCTGACGACTCTCATTTTTGTCCCGACGTTTTTTTTCTTTGTTTTTTTTTTTTCAATTTTTCATACGCTCAAAAAATTTTTGTAACGACCTAACCCACAGCCCCATCACCAAGTCTCTTTCTTTTTTTTCAAAATTCTCTTCCCACTTGTGTTTTTAAGAACTTCGTGAAACCAGACCACAAAAACACGTGAGTTGATGCAACACCGAAAATAAAAAACCACATTCTACGACCTCATACAACAACTGAATAAACAAATTTGAATTGTTATTTTATTAACCTTATATCTTACCGAAGACCTTCAGAAGAATCTTACGTCGCAGTCCGTAAGTATAGAACGTTTAACCTTTGAAAATCCCACTACGGTCAAGTGTGTATCGCTACCACTATGGCTAAATTAACCTAAGTTTTTAGTTTTAAATTTTGACAATACGAGATACTTCGGTGAAGGTCCGCACGTTTTCCGAAGCTTCATTTGGGAATTACCTAATGATAATGTTATCATTAATATCATCTTTCATGTTGTTCAACATGAAAGGCAACTTAGAGAAAGCTCATAATTTCATTAAAAAGTCGTTACCTATTTATTTATTTATTTTTTTTTTATTGAGAAGAAGACACCCGGATGGCAACTAAATTATACTCAGTACCTATAGGCATGGATGTAGTAGAGGGTGGGGCAGCCCCCCCCCCCCCCCCCCCCTTAGCTTTTGGGAACACAAAAATCATTTTTGTGCTGGACTTATTTAAAAGAAACAACAGAATTGAATGCATAGGTAGGGGCATGGACAGGTATTATTGGAATTTGGAAACACTAGCTCTCTGACAGGGGGGCCTCGCTTTGCTCGCCCATTTGAATAATAGGGATTTAGTATTAAAATTGGATCTCGAGGTAGGATACAGAGGAAACTCCGACTCAATCGGACTGTAAACCACGAAGATAGGAGGAGGAGATGCGTGGATTTTCGCGCGAAAGAAATTTCGCTCAATGCCCTTATCGGAAGTAATAATGGCCGGAGAATCCAAATTCGCAAAAAAAAAAAAAAAAAAAAAAAAAGAGGGGTTCCTATTTAAAGTAAGAACGTTGGGCGCAAATGCGGCGATTTGAGTGCATTTTGGGAGGATCTCAACCCCACTATTAGTAGCTAAACGGGTTCCCGAGACGATAGAAAAACGCTGCAAATTTTACACAAGGGTTTATTATTCTTTGATATCGGTTACTTGTGCAGAAATTTAATTCTGTCAATGAAAAAAATTTAAAAAAAATTTTTATCTTCAAATTTTTGTTTTGTTTTTTACTTGAAAAAAATTTGACCTCCATCAAAATCTCATGTTTTAGCCCCATGAAAGCCCTAAAGATCGCAACAGTGAAATCGGATCGTTCCGGGACCCCAAAAAATGGAGTCCAAAGATACTTCGAAAACGACACCTGACTCGATCCCATAGCCAAAAGCCCTCCAGTAGCCCCATAGCGCCCCACGGGTTTGGGCTGAAAACCTTGCGGACACAACTACATAGATGGTCAACCGAGTATTTTGTCAAAATTTCAGATTTAAAAAAAAATTCCTACTGCCCAAAATGGCCCGGACGGACATTTTGGTTTTGGAATCTAGACCTCTTGAAACAGATAAGACTTATCTCACTTTACTTATCTGACATTAATTAGTAATGTCAAATTTTGAGGCCGATCGGAGTCGTCGACCTCCGTCGCGAAAACATAGGTGCATCATTCCAAGAATAATAAACCAAAGTCGACATAGTTTCATCACTTGAGTAGTTTTCATCACCTTTGCTGATGGCTCGACCATCCTGTCATTTGCCGACCATATATGCCGACGATATAATATATCGTCGGCATTATCGATATATTATATCGATGAGCTCAGGGTTAATGCCTCTTTGTCGATGGCGAGTGCAACAGAGTGGTTCAATATGAATGGCCTCAGTGTTAATTGTTGATTCCAAGACAGTTCTGCTGTATTTTAACCTCCGACCCTCAATGTTGCCCGAACCCTGTCCTGCTGGCGCCAGGCTTCTGGGCGTTACTGTTTACAATCTGTTAAACTGGAGGGCTCACTGTGACAATCTGACCATCACCCTGAACCGTGATATTTTCCTACTAAGTAGACTAAAGGAAAAGCTGAACCAACAGGTGGTAATTGCGGCATACTACGCCACGTTCCACAGTCATGACACCTACGCAATCCTGGCCTGGGGTCACGCTCCTTCAGCCAAATCCATATTCGCCTGCCAGCGCCGAGCGATCAGGGTTGTTGCTGGTCTCCAGTACAGGGCCGACTGCAGCCCTGCATTTTGTGACTTGGGAGTGATCACGCTGTCTTCATCCTAGAGTGCCTCCTGTACGTCCACAGTCACCAGGAGGATTTTCCGAGGAACCACGCTTGGCATACTCGTCAGCCCAGGAACCTAGCGATCCCGGCTCTCCGGCTGGCCACGTCGCGGAATTCTATGCATTAGTGGTGTGTCAAGTTTTTTAATTCTGTGCCGTTCGTAAAATCTCCGACACTACGACTGACTATACATAGTCGTATACGACCAGAAACATTCAGAACTTTTCAACGCTCGACAACACGAGATTCAGAATTTTATTTAAATCATTTTAAAATTAAACAGCATAAAAATTAAAGGACTGTAATCACGACAACAATTGAACAATTTTGCCAACAATTGGCCAACAACAATTTGTCAACAATTTTGAACAATTGAACAATTTTGCCTTGTAAAGTCGACGTTTTGAAGTTGCGGCTTCATCGTCAGGTTACAATTTTTAAAACAACTCGTCGAGGGTGAATAACCCTAAAATATGAGGTTCACAAGGGAGCAGGCCCCTAGCCTTAGGGGAACACGAGTTTCCTTTCAGGGCTTCGGGATTCCCTGGGGCCGGGGACGCCACCGCATTCCTGGACGACATAGATGTAAAGGCGTGGACCGTGACGGCTTATTAAATAAACAATGAGTCATCAAGACATAAATTTGTCTTAGGTAATAAAGAAACGAACTAGAGTAACTCTAGTTCGTTTCTTTATTACCTAACTGTTGTTATCAATATTCAAGTTGTAAAAGTACAGTACAAAGTACATGTCATGTACTTATGTTCATTTCGTTGATCATAAATTTTAAGAAGCCGTGACAACAACGGGTCGGCACCCAAAGTTGAGCAAGTCGGATTGTCAATGTAAAGAAATAGCACTGGTTCCATATGGAAAACTCGTGGAGAAATTGATGTATACATGTATACAAAATATACATATTTTCCAGGCTTCAAGAACATATGTACCCAAATGTTTGCCCACATGGACTGCAGAAATTGATGTATATTTTCCAGGCTTCAAGAACATACCCAAATGTTTGCCCACATGGACAATTTTCATCGAACCCCTGTATTACCAAACGTACCGACCACTTTCTGAAGACATTTACTACTTTTCAGGCCTGCGTACTATTTTTTGCTCGAAAGGACACTGAAATGTACCACTTTCGGAAAATTGCACTACCTATAGACAAAAGCAGAAAAAATATAAAAAATGAGCGGGTCGTAGCAAATTGAATTTTGTCTGCCTTATCGTTGGGCGTGAAGAGCAAAACGAATAATTTTAAGATGGAGAAATTTTAGTAAATGATGCTTTACGTGAAAAAAGATGTATGCGTCGCCTTGAATATTAAATACAGTACTTTCGAATGAACGAACATTTTTAAGCAAAAAGCAAAAATCAAAAAATGGCATAAAATAAATAAAAATGTTCAATTTTTTGTATGATAAAAAATTAAAATTGAAAACTATTAAATTGTATGCAGTTGCGACGGACCATTCAGTAACGATGGAACGTGTATCTGGAAGTGTAGAAATTTTCTCTCCAGTGGCGAAATACATTGGTATAGTTACCGAGGGTCATGTAATAACAATCCCAACGGTTGGTTTCGTTACATTTTTCATATCGTGCCAATAATAATTATTTATATTGAATTTTAAAAAACTACACCTGCATTGAGTTACATCAGACAAGGGACCCCCGAAAATGGATTCGACGTCCATAAAAGAATACTTTGAAAAATACCGCTCATTCGACCCACGAACCTAAATCCTTCTAAAACATGGTTCCTTTTGGCCCCACAGAGCCACCACATATCAATATGTAATGAACACACACACACACTTTCCTTCATGATGTCCAATATCTTCCAGGAATGTGGCTGCAACCTCACAACTGCACCGTATAAACAGGGGTGACCGACACTGCTCTCGGACACTGTGATGGGCAAAATGTTGCGCCAAAAGTTTCCTGCAATGTTACATGCAACTTGTTTCAGCATAGTTAAGTTTCGCAAGTTAGTTACTCGTATACATCGGCCTTAATAAGGAACATAAGGAAGGCAGAACTTGAGTAAAATTTGGGATTTAATCCCAAGGCATAGCAGCAGATGTTTTCACGAGGCTGCCATCAAGATTCAAGCTTGAACCCATAATGAAAAACATGGGGCAGGAAAAAGTTATTAAAAATTCCGTTGCCACCAGTGGGTTTATTGCCTGTGGTATTAGCGTGGTCCGCGTATTTTTATATCCCTCCCACTCCCAACTTCCAGGCTCTGCTTAGAAGGTCCGTACCAGGGCAGAAGATGACAAGCCACCGACAGGGGGACAGCATGTGCCAAGGAGCTTGCAGCTGCTCTTCTATGTCTATGGAAAGGGGTTGTTACATTACACAGAAGGTGCACTTTAGGCACCCTGCTCCTCAAGCCAGAATCTGTAGGTTATACTATATTATATCAATTAACGACTTACAGGATACTGAACAGTTGTGCGCACTAATGTTGCGGAAGGGGTAATCCTGGTTCGAATTTTCTGGTGAAAGTGGCTATAAGCTAGGTTATAAGCTATAATCCTAGTTCATTTTAACGGAGATGTAAGTCCGCTGATGGTGTAGTTGTTGAATGAGACAACATACAGTCTCCTTCCAGCCTGAAGGGCGAATAATATTCGCCGAATATACCTACCAAAAATGCACTTTCTGAGTTTTGGATAGGTACCAATTTTTTTTTTTTTTTTTCCTTCTCTATTCAATTAAAAAAATAGCGCGAAGATTAAACCAACCAGGAAGAACCTACCTATTTGAATTCAGAAAAATGTTTGGGGCGAATATGACACATCGACAGCCAAAAGGGCGAATATCACTGTAATATAGGGAAAAAATACGACTCTAAAATGGCGCCGTGTAACAGCAAGAGGGCTAATGTGACCAGTGGCTTTGCATACAATAAGGACGAATATGACATTTACATAACTTATTTTGAATTGGTGTTAGAATGAATGTAAGCATATTTCTTAATAGAATCTGCAAAAAATACTGTTTCTGTTTATTATTCTTGGAATAATACACGTAGGTAGGAGTAGTACACCTATGTAATCGCGAGAGAGGTCGAAAATTCTGATCGGTCTTAAGACAATGTGACATTATACGTTTTAAAAGGTCTAGATTCCAAAAACGAAATGTCCCTCCGCCGTTCTAACCGTTTTGGGCAGTAGATTTTTTCTAAGTCTGAAATTTTGAAAAAAATACTCGGTTCACCATCTAGTTGTGCCCACAAGGTTTTCAGCCCGATCGTCCAAACCCGTGGGGCGCTATGGGGCTGAAATGGGACTACGAGAAGGGTTTTCGAAGGTTTTCGGCTATGGGGTCGAGTTAGGTGTCGTTTTCAAAGTATTTTCGAACGTAGAATCCGTTTTTGGAGGTCCCAGAACGATCTGATTTCACTGTGGGGATCTGTAGGGCTTTCATTGGATTTTTTTAGGATCCCAGGAGGTCAAAGAAGGTGTATTTTTCCGAGTAATTTTAGACGCAAAATCCATTTTTTCGAGGTCCAACATCTGTCCAAACATTGTAGGAAAATTTTGTTTTTCAAGTAGGTATATAATTTTTTCAAAAATATTATCTTAATGACACAGAATTAATTTTTGCACAACAATTGTGCATTAATTGTTAATAATTAACAATTAATTGTTTTTATTATTAATTGTTAATAATCAATAATTAACAATTAATTGTTAATAATTGATTGCTAATTATTAATTGTTTTTAATTTAAAAATTTTATTAATAATTTAATAAAAATTATTGATATAGGCTAATAATTATTATTAACCTATATCAAAGCATAATAAAAAAGTTTTCGTACCAAAGACATGATAGTTCGTATAGAATAGTATGGAATTGAGAGTCGCTAGATAAAACGCGATTTCCCTAGGATTGGGTTTGTGCTGTATACATACAACGTAGTACCTCTGTCATACTACACCCTTCTGAGGTATTACGAAGAACTAGCCGTGATCATGGCGTTGACCGCAACCCACACACTCCGTGTACTTGATGCTGAAAACAGCAATGTTGAGAGAGAGAGAGAGACTTGGGACTTTTTAGCTGTGTCACGCCAAAACTTGGCAGGGATATGAGAGTACATAAGATTGTAATACGTCTAGAGAGCAGTGTGATACTAAGTTCAGCAGTAAAATTAGCAGACATGGCTAAATGCACATGAGATCCATAATCACAATATCAAGACCGCATCTAAAGAGTCGGGTTTCTTTTTTCTTCTTTCTTTCCCTTCCGCTTCTTTTTTTTTTTTTTTTTCTTCTTCTTATTTTTTGTGTGAAGTTCAAAGTTACTCCCCCAACACCGAAAAGGCCCTGAGGGGTTTTCAATGCGAGGGACTCTGAAAAGGGGCATATATATACCAGGTACGTGAGATACGGGTAGTGCTTCAGGGCTCACCACGGGTGCATCGTTCCCAGTTTTTTTGTATCCCCACTCTCTTTTGAAGGTTTCACCTTTTTTTTCGGGAGGGGGACCCCCGCTTGGGCAGCCATTTTGGCCTCGGAAAAGGGTCTGTTGCCCTATGGCTTCGACAATTGCCTTCCCAGGGCCCTACGGCCCTCACTATTTATAACGACTGGCAGAGTCGAAAAATCTCATTTCCCGTCGCTGTCAGCCTCCACCCCGAGCGTCCACAGACAACATTGTAGAGACTGATTAACTCTGAAAGCATACGGTTGGTGACCTTATTCACAGAGGACCGCTGACCAGGTCTTTTAGAGTTCTACAGCAAAAATGTAAGTAAGTAAGCCCAGTCGACCAGGTCTGCTCGTTCCAGTCAATTTCAAGAATTATTTCTTGATGTCGTATCAAGAAGGGGAGTCCGTTCTATTTTTAGAAAGCGGAGAGCCGGGGTCGACGCACTGCGATTGGGCAACATCGCCTTTCTTATCTTCCTTAACGGATTTATGAAAACGTTCTAACATTCGATGCTTGAGTGTAGACTACATAAACAGTAAAAGTCATTTAGGGCGGAGGGTGTGCAGCAAAGACCTGACAATGTTGGCGAAGGGAACGCCAACTCTTATTTTAGGAGGTGGTGTTTCAGGCTCTTGAGAGAACGTCCCAGTTGTTTTCAGCTACATATAACTTCTGAAGAAATATTGTAACAATGTAAGAAGAGGTGCTTAACATGCATTTAGACCATCTGGTCGTTCGTCCGGAGCAGACAATTGTTCATTCCTCCCTCAGGCCGCCAGCTCATCACAGGGGAAAACGTCTGGTGGGCCCCCTATAGGGAGAAGGGTCGTTTTTGCCAGAGAGAAAGTACTGCGCACCTGGCAGGCTGGTTTTATTCGAGGGAGGTCCGTAGTTGTTCCTCTACTCCCCCTCCCCTCCATCATCCGCGAATACGGCCTTTACCGCCCCTCACGTCCCGAGATAGCCCTTCGTTCCGGGGGTACATCACCAGAACCGCCAGAGGGACTGCCAAGGTCGGCGGATGTAGGGCCGTTATCTGCACGACCCGGGACGGTTCGTGTCTATCTACGGCCCGTCGACGACTCGCTTCTTTGGCCTCGGAGGAAGAACATATGGCCGTTTTATCGAGCAACGACGAACACGTTTTAGGGCGGATGGGTCCGACGCTGTAACCCCCACAGCCTGGCGGTACAGCAATTTCAAGGACTAGCCAACCTCAAATACGAACTTTGCTAACTAAAGGACCAAAACGATTTCCTCGTCAACGCTGCAACGACACGATCCCATTCTGAATATCCCACAGCAATTGACGAGTTGTACAGACCAATAATTGAATTATTCCTCCGGTTACATAACATGATATTATCCCACCTTTTACCTACTTGGTCAAGGTCACGACTGGTGTCCCAGTGAATGCTGAAAATAGAATGTAGTAGTTGCGTCAAAACGATCTTATCGCTATTGAGCTTCAGGGAGCAAGTTACCGAGATTTTGAACATTTTGAGGAATTTCGAAGATTATTGAGCTAACACGTGCGAGCTCAACAACATTACGCGATAAGATACCGAGAATGACCCTACTCCTACATTCTATTCTCAGCATTCAATGAGCCGTGACCTCGACCAACTAAAAGGTCATACATTTACGCACAAAAACTGCTCAAATCAACTTATCGACGTGCACAGTGGTACCCAGTGTAACCAGCCCCTCCTGAACTTTATTTGTTGGTAGACAGGAAAACACTGGGCAAAATCTAACCATCAGAAATCGTGCCATAAGCCCGATTGACAATTTGCTTGGTCTTTTTGTATTCACGACAAACGGATGCATTTGTTTTCGTTGGAACCTCAAAATTTTAATCCACAATGTGTTGGCCACATCGTGAAAAAATCCCCGGTAAAAAACTCTGAATATTCGTTTCGTCGCCATATATTACGTCGGGGGGAAGTGCTGAGTACAATAATTGAACTATGCAAATTATTTGCCTAGTTCAACTTCGGTAGACTCCGAGCAATTCAGTTTTGGAGCGAGATTTTCGTTGATTATTTCATTGGACCCCCTGGACTATCCTTCGGACAGATTAGTTGTAATTTTAAGGTTTTTAGAACTATTGTGTTATTTAAGCAATAGGTAATATAATTTTTGAATCTACTCCAAACTCAGCCCCCTAAATAGGGTAAGTGCGAGTATGCTTTCATTTCACAGATCGTTTGAGTTATAAATGCGGCGCGGGGAAAGTGTGTGACGGAGCTTGTTGCTTTTTGAATGTTTAAAATCGGACAGAAATTGATAGTTAGTTTTGAAAAGTTGAAAACGTGGGGACAGAAAACACTCACACACACATTAAAAAAACCTCAAAAACGTTAAAACTTGATTAAATATTGTAAGTGTGTATATAAACGTTTCATATCATGAAATGATTACTTAATTTTTTCATATTATCCTTATTCTTCAGTATTATACCTAAATATGGTTAGGTAGGTAGTAACTATCCATATTTGACTATTCTATGTTCAACTATCTGTAATACCATTCTATAATGCTATAATATAGTATTATTGTGCTTTACCTAAGTAGATAGATACAACATAATCAACAACTGATTAATAATAAACTTAAATAAATACTACAGTTAGTTAAAACATAATAATACTAGGTATTGTAGGTATTGTAGCATTATAGAATAGTTCGTTGCATAGTTTAATTAAACATACCATAAGTGAGGTTTGACTATCCCCGAGAAAACCATATGATATGTAGGAAATTCGTACTTGGAATATAAAAAAAATTGGCAGCAGGGACTGAAATTTTCAACATAATGAAAATGAGGTATTTTCTTCCAAGAACCCCCTGCGAATAACGTCTTCTACAAACAAGATGTCAGCTGCCAAATGTGCCCCCTTTTCCACCCGCTAAGGTTGAGCGGGCGCCAACATTTTAAAATAAATTCCCTCCCTTCTCCGTCCTGAACCCTGCCAAATTATTATCATCCTGAAACTCCTATAAATTTTCCATAACTTCCTTCTCGCGGGTGTGAGCGTGGAAGTCGTGAAAATCCGTATCGCCAATTCCGTTCGTACGAATCAGCTACGCAAACGTCAACCAAAGATGGCAACGTCCGCAAATTGACAAATGCAAATCGAGACAAACCGAAAGCCTCATCGCGTTCGGCAAACAGTTTCCGAACTGTTGACGTCAGTAGATTTCCATTGTCAAGATAAACTACCATGTAAGCGACAACGTGGACGTTATGCAACTGGCCTCCTCGACAGAACAAACACCCTGAGTTTGAAACAGCTTTATTTTTCAAACCTCGTTTACTTTTTTTGTACTGCCATAGGGGAATTTTTCCGAAACTTCGTCCTCCTGACCCAATTAAACGACAGACTGCGTTGTAGACAATAATTGTCTAATTATTACAGACGCCACGTGGGCCAAAACAAATAAGTGTCCAAAACCTCAAGAAATGAAATGAAGGTAACCAAAGTCAAGTTCTGTAGAAGTAAAAAGGAAAACACCAAAAAGTCTGAAAAATATTAAATTGAGCAAAACATGAAGAATTTAAAAATGTTGAATTTATGATCCAAAAATCGAATGCAAATCTACAAGTAGAAATGGATCTAAAGGGTAATTTGAAATTTAGTATAAAGCATTCAAATGAGATGTTGTTTCATGATGTCCAATCCAATTTGAAAACGTAGATGTGATCTACACACTTTGAAACAATTCAGGACACGTACCGGGGCCGTAAAAAAGTCTCGTACCCCGTCGGAAAACGCAGAGCGATTTTTTTAGACAATGAACCCAAAAATGTAACATATTCCACTCAAGTGTTTTTGTCTTTTGAATAAACTGTGCGAAACTTGATTCGTTGACATTAAGAAATTATTATTTTTAAACATTTAAAGTGTTCGGACAGATACAGGGCCTCTTAAAATTACTTATGAAACGACACTTGATTCGACCTCGTGGCCAGAGTAGTCCTAAATCCCCCATTTCTAAACTCGTATCCACCATAAGTGGATTATACGTCCAAAAATACCACGAAAATGACACCCCACTCGACACCTTAGTCTAAATCCTGCAAACCCCTCTTTTTATAAACACAGCCCGGCGGGAATAAAAAATTTGGTGGCTAATTTTGATAAGTGCCGAGTATTCTGGGAAAATCATATTTTTTGGAAAACGGCCACAAACAAAGCATTCTTGAAATCTAGGTGCGACAAAATATAGAAAACACACTTTTTTTACTTACGCCGAATGTGAATGCTGTTTAACCATTAAACTACTTACTGGCAGGCCAATATAATTTTGCTATTTTTGACCATTTGGTCTCGTCAGTTGTAAAGTCTTGCCTGATGTATTGTAAGCAATCTTGTCTATAAAGGTGTATTATTCCAAGAACAATAACCCAAAAAGTGAGATAAGAAGAATAACCCAAAAGATGGCAGCCGTAACCAAGAACCAAATTGGTGTTTAAAGTTGTAAAGAAAAATCACTTCCGTTTACCAATTCTGCATAAGGATTTCCTGCATAAGGATTTCACTTTTTCAATGACTGGGAGCATTTCTCACGAACCCTTTCTCATTGTAAAGCTTACTTGAAATGTTTTACGGCTGCTAACCGTCTAATTATACCCGAATGATCTTTGAATTACAAAAACGCACCTGTTGTTGAACGGAAAGTAGTTAAATTAGTGCGCATTGAGTGTGGATCCCAAAAACAGGGCAAAAACTGAAGAAGTAACTTGGTAGTCAATTGCAACTCAACTGTTGTACTACAATTGTCACAAACTTATTACATTTATGGTGAAGAGTATAAATTCAAACAATGGCGATTACTGTGCAGCATGTGCATGGGAGGGAAATTAATCACATTGTATTGTGGAGTTGAAAAGAAACGGTCATAATAGCTTACCATCTACTGTGGATGGCGGTTGGTGGGCACGGCACTATTTCACGGAAAAATGTAGAGCACATCGGCACAGACTGACTAGTTTAAAAAAATTAAAAATGTATTGTCCTCGGTTTGCCGTCAAAAAAAAATTCCGGACCGTCGGTACGTCGTTGAGGACGAAAAATATCGCGGGGCTGGAGCAACTGGGGGGAATACGGGGCTCGGAGAGAGCGGAAAAAAAGCTGGGGGGCCACTACGTGGTGGGCGAGGGATGGAAGTGATGGTAATGGGGGGGGGGGAGTGCAGCTGCCACGAGGGATATCCCGCTGCTGCGCCCTGCCGGCCGAAACCCCTACTGGATAATTACCCCCACCACGTTCACCCTCGCGTATGGGTTTATTGAAATTGAAAATCATTACGAGAAAATATTTATAGAACAGCCGATAGACGAAAAGGCGGTCACGACCCGTAAACACAACTGCCAACCAAAGCACAAACGCTGCAAATTTTACAGAGGGGTTTATTATTCTTTGATATAGGTTAATTGCGCAAAGATTCATTCTCAGTAGGTAAAAATATAATTTTGAAAAAAAAAAAAATCAATCTCAAAAATTCGCGGAATTTTGCGTCCAAAATTACACGGAAAACAACACCTTATCTGCCCACCTGGAATCCTTCAAAAATCTCACTTGTAGCCCCATGAAAGCCCCGCCGATCCCCACGGTGAAATCGGATAGTTCTGGGACCCCCAGAAATGGATTCTACGTTCAAAACTACTTGGAAAACTTCTATACCCAGTTGCTCGCCTTGCAAGTCAGCCCATTTCCTATTTTTACCATAGACCGGCATTTCACGAAAGATTTTCTTCAAAAACTCTGCGGCATTCGTCCGAGCACGAGGTTTTGAGCTCTACAGCCACATACCAAAGGCAAGTGGGCAGCCTATTGAAATAAACAGCTGGCGGTGGTGGAGGTAGTGGCGGGAGGAGCCAACCTTGAACTTCCTGCCTTCAATTTCTCCCCTTCGCCCACTTCTATCCGACACCCCCTCACCGTCCAAAGAACATTCATTGTATTCTTCTTTTGGTGGCTCTCCACAAAAAAAAAAAAAAAAAAAAAACAGGTTACTTCACTCGTGGATTGATCCAGCGCAATCCAATTTTCCGGATTTAGGTGGACGTTGTCCGGTCTAGGGGCACGTACCTATGTGCGCGGAACACAATATACCCCATATGATGATCTTTAAATCACTCCTTCGCATTGTTTTCCGTTAAAAAAAAAAAAAGCTACTTTTCAACTCGTTTTCACAAATTTGGTGGTTTTTAATTTCATTTCTCTAAGGTTGCAATAAAAACCGAATTCTATAATATTATATTATAGTTATAGTTATAATGTTCTATAATATTATATTATTCTATAATATTATATTATAGTTATAGTTATAATGTTATATTATAACTATTCCCTATTGTATTGAACAAACAACCTCATTATGTTAAATTCATGCTCCGGGTCCAAAAGCTATTCAATTTTATATCAATAATAATTATTGTAATTATTAGAAAGTGCACAAAATTATTTTCGCTGCCCTATAGGCATGGAATGTAACTATGACACCTGATCTCATAGAAACTCACGTTTGATACTCATATCTCATTGAACCAGATCATCAAACTCATACCTCAATGAACTATTAAATACTCTTCTCGATGGAAATTCATCATAGTTATGAGAGGTCAGGGCAGAGCCTGATTTTCAAAATTGAAATGTGAGCTGAAGTGGTTTTTTTTTTTTTTTTTTTTTTTTTTTTTCATACACAAAGAAAGAATCGAAATGTGCTTCGTAGAAATTTTCGAGTAAACGTTTCGTGTAAGATATTTGGTATTTTTCATATTAGAAATAGTGGGGAAAACATCATTTAAAATAATTATTGAAAAACGCTGCAAATTTTACGCTGTAAAATTTGCAGCGTTTTTCAATATTGGGCATTTCAATATTTTCAATATTTACACAAGGGTTAATAATTAACCCTTGTGTAAAATTTGCAGCGTTTGTCAATTTTGGTCGAATAATCCATTTTTCGAAGTCCCACATCTGCCAGATTTTTTTGTTTTTTTTTTGTTTTTGTTCAAAAAATTTTTTATTGACTCAGAATTAGTTTTTGCACAAACTTGTGTTACTTGTAACAAAGAATAATAATCAAAGAATAATAATAATTCTTTGATGTAGGTTACAAGTTAATAATAATAATTCTTTGATGTAGTTTACAAGTAACACAAGTTTGTGCAAAAATTAATTCTGAGTCAATAAAAATATTTTTTTGAAAAAATAATATATATATGTATCTGACAGATATGGGACTTCAAAAAATGGATTATTCCCCCAAAATTACTCGGAAAATATTTGACCTCCTGGGATCCTTCAAAAATCCCATTTGTAGCCCCATGAGAGCCCAATAGGTCCCCACGGTGAAATCGAATCGTTCTGGGACCCCCAAAAATGAATTGTATTATACTCCCATTACATATGACACCTAACTCAACTCCATAGCCGAAACCCTTCAAAAAAAGCCCACCCTTAGACCCACAGAGCCCCACGGGTTTGGGCGATCGGGCTGAAAACCTTGCGGGCACAACTATAGGTAAACCTATGGTAAACCGAGTATTTTGTCAAAATTTCATATTTTAAATAAAATAATTCTATTTCATCTTTCGTACTGCCCAAAACGACTCGGACAGCGAACGGCGTGCGGCGAACGGCGCACGGACATTTCGTTTTTGGAATCTAGACATCTTGAAACGATTAATGTCAAATTTTGAGGCTGATCAGAATTTTCGGCCTCCGTCGCGATTAAATGGTGTACATATAAGTATGTATAAGAATAATAAAACCAAAAGAGGCAAAAAATAATAATCCAAAATTGAAAAAAAGGCTACCTATAGCAAAAAATCGCAAAAAAATTCAATATCGCTTCATAGCGATGATCCTAAAATTCCGGAGGGTGACCTTTGTACACATTACAACCCGACTCGGAAAATTTTCAACCCAAAATTTGAAAAGTCATGGTTGCGATGTAGGCAATTTCTATGAGAGTTCTTTTCGTCCAAATCCCTCGAAAACGTCGCTTACACCCTCATTCTCACGAAGCTCCACTCACTAAGAAGAAACTTTGGAGCTTGCCTGTTCTAGGGTCATTCTTTTACAGCAATCCGGACAGGATACCACAATTAAAATCCAGATTTGAATGATTTACTTTCGTCCACTTAAATTTGTGCAGCGTTTCCAGTAGGTACGGTAAAATTTAGCGTGGAGCTCGTGTGCGAAACGTCAAACCAACAAAATGAGCATAACGTTACGGAGAATCAGGCAAGATATTTTTAAGAGGATTTTCATTTTTTGTAAATCTAGCTCAATTCCAGCAAACCAACATCCGTACAAAAAACTGCGCATTAGGCACCCAAGGCAACCTCAGACAAACCTAGCATCAATGAACGCCTATAATCAAGCCAAAATAGTTTCAATCATATCTCAACTATGCGTCCAGCAATTTTGTTGTTGACCTCTTTGGCGCATGCTGTCTCCGGAGCCGAGAGGAAGCCGGACAACAAAACCTGGATCGTCGACGTCCAGGACATGAACGGCACTCACGTATGCACTGGGAGCGTCGTCAGCCCGGAATACGTCCTGGTGGCATGTTCGTGCGTGTTGCAGGTCAACGTGACGACGATGCAAAAAGAGAAACTACAACGAAAACTTGTTTTCGGTTTCAAAGGTACCTAGCTTACTGGCACAAAATAGTGTGCAGTTAAAGTTAACTACCTAGTAGTTCTACTGCCAGCCTCCGTTTCAAGTGGCAACACCAAGTTGATAATAACTTATTTAACCCTTCACGTCCCATGGTTATTATTAAATTATTGGTAACGATAAACACAAGTAAACAAATAATTATCACAACCGTATTAAATCTGTAGAGATACTTAATACGTATATTATAGCAGTAGTTAGATCCTGTAGGACTCCTTGATGTTCGTCAATACCTTCAAGCTTCCTCTAGGGCCTTTCTATAGTTAATTTTATTGATGCTGGGTGTCTAATCGTGAACTACACCACTCACAAAGCAATTTTCACACGCAGGTGCCCAGCAGGAAAGGCGGAGCGCCAACCATTTTCCACACTTATTGTGCGAACCCGTCGGCAAGTCCGGACGTCCGGTCCACAATTACGCCGTCACTCTCGTCAACGAGAGTTTCGACCGCCCGGAACTCGACGTCCTCCCTTTGACGACCGACGGCGAAGCTCAGGAACTCGAGTTGTTGAGGGTTTTCGAAACGGGGGCCCGTTGCGAGTCCGTCGGGTGGACTTCCGGCCTGCCCAATGAAAAAGTGAGTGAAAAAGGTGGCTGGTCAAACGAACCGAGCGGTGAATTTCCCGTTTTCCGAAAGGAAAAAGGATCTGGTTTGTTGATAAGCTTGAACTTACCAAGATTGATGTACTGATTGATGTACTAGAACTTACCGAGATTGATACTGCCGACCACGAGTCGGGATACTGCGTGGTCCACGACGCCCGAGGTGGTAACCAATAGTGTTGCCGACCAACGGTCAAGCTAACATCCCATAACCATCCTCTCATCCATCACCGAATCATAAAAAAGTACACCCCTAATCCATTATGTATGTTACAAGAGAGCACCCAAGTATGTATAAATACACTTGGTTTCATCACATTATCGTATTATCACGTTGTAGATTCATCACTTATCATCACATTATCAGT